>JAUIMM010000069.1:667500-692500 GCA_031769625.1 Taudactylus pleione
TCTCATGTACCTTATCCTGCATCTCCTGTACATTATCCTTCCTCTTCTGTACATTATCTGGCATCTCCTGTACATTATCTGACATCTCATGTACCTTATCCAGTATCTCCTGTACATTATCCTGCATCTCCTGTGCATTACCTTGCATCTCCTGTACATTATCTGGCATCTCCTGTACATTATCCTGCATCTCCATCTCCTGTACATTATCTGGCATCTCCTGTACATTGTCCTGCATGTCCTGTATTTTATCCTGCATCTCCTGTGCATTATCCTGCAGCTCCTCTGCATTACCCTACATCTCCTGTACAATATTTGGCATCTCATGTACATTGTCCTGCATCTCCTGTACATTATCCTGCATCTCCTGTGCATTACCCTGCATCTCCTGTACATTATCTGGCATCTCCTGTACATTATCCTGCATCTCCTATACATTACCCTGCATCTCCTGTACATTATCTGGCATCTCCTGTACATTATCCTGCATCTCCTGTACAATATCTGGCATCTCATGTACATTATCCTGCATCTCCTGTGCATTACCCTGCATCTCCTGTACATTATCTGGCATCTGCTGTACATTATCCTGCATCTCCTGTACATTATCCTGCATCTCCTGTGCATTACCCTGCATCTCCTGTACATTATCTGGCATCTCCTGTACATTATCCTGCATCTCCTGTATGTTATCCTGCATCTCCATCTCATGTACATTATCGTGCATCTCCTGTACATTATCTGCCAAGTCCTGTACATTATCCTGCATCTCCTGTATGTTATCCTGCATCTCCATCTCATGTACATTACTGTTCATCTCCTGTACATTATCATGCATCTCCATCTCCTGTACACTATCGTGCATCTCCTGTACATTATCCTGCATCTCCATCTCCTGTATATTACCCTGCATCTCCTGTACATTATCTGGCATCTCCTGTACCTTATCTGGCATCTCCTGTACATTATTCTGCATCTTCTGTACATTATCCGGTATCTCCTGTACATTATCTGGCATCTCCTGTACATTATTCTGCGTCTCCTGTACATTATCCTGCATCTCCTGTGCATTATCTGGCATCTCCTGTGCATTACCCTGCATCTCCTGTACATTATCCTGCCTCTCCTTTGCATTACCCTGCATCTCCTGTACATTATCTGGCATCTCCTGTATATTATCTGGCATCTCCTGTACACTATCCTGCATCTCCTGTATTTTATCCTGCATCTCCTATATCCTGTACATTTTACTGTGCATCCTTCTCATGTACATTATCCTGCATCTCCTGTACATTATTCTGCATCTCCTGTACATTATTCTGCTTCTCCTGTACATTATCCTGCATCTCCTGTACATTACCCGGCATCTCCTGTACATTATCCTGCATCTCCTCTACATTATCTGGCATCTCCTGTACATTATCCTGCATCTCCTGAACATTATCTAGCCTCTCCTGTACATTATCCGGCATCTCCTGTACGTTATCCTGCTTCTCCTGTATGTTATCCTGCATCTCCTGTACATTACCCTGCATCCTCTGTATATTATCCTGCATCTCCTGTGCATTACCCTGCATCTCCTGTACATTATCTGGCATCTCCTGTATTTTATCCTGCTTCTCCTGTACATTATCTGTCATCTCCTGTACATTATCTGGCAACTCCTGTACATTATCCTGCATCTCCTGTACATTATCCTGCATCTCCTGTACATTATATGGCATCTACTATATATTATTCTGCATCTCCTGTACATTATCCTTCATCTCCTGTGCATTTCCCTGCATCTCCTGTGCATTATCTGACATCTCCTGTACATTATCCAGCATCTCCTGTACATTATCTGGCATCTCCTGTACATTATTCTACATCTCCTGTACATTATTATACTGCATCTCCGTCTCCTGTACACTATCCTGCATCTCCTGTACATTATCCCGCAACTCCATCTCCTGTACATTACCCTGCATCTCTTGTACATTATCAAGCATCTCCTGTACATTATCTGGCATCTCCTGTACATGATTCTGCATCTCCTGTACATTATTCTTCCTATTCTGTACATTATCTGGCATCTCCTGTACATTATTCTGCATCTCCTTTACATTATTCTGCATCTCCTGTACATTATCCGGCATCTCCTGTACATTATCTGGCATCTCCTGTACATTATTCTGCATCTCCTGTACATTATCCTGCATCTCCTGTGCATTACCCTGCATCTCCTGTACATTATCTGGCATCTCCTGTGCATTACCCTGCCTCTCCTGTGCATTACCCTGCATCTCCTGTACATTATCTGGCATCTCCTGTGCATTACCCTGCATCTCCTGTACATTATCTGGCATCTCCTGTATGTTATCCTGCATCTCCATCTCCTGTACATTATCGTGCATCTCCTGTACAGTATCCTGCATCTCCATCTCATGTACATTATCCTGCATCTCCTGTACATTATCTGGCATCTCCTGTACGTTATCCTGCATCTCCATCTCATGTACATTATCCTGCATCTCCTGAACATTATCTGGCATCTCCTGTGCATTATCTGGCATCTCCTGTACATTATCCTGCATCTCCTGTACATTATCTGGCATCTCCTGTACATTATCTGGCATCTCCTGTGCATTACCCTGCATCTCCTGTACATTATCTGGCATCTCCTGTACATTATCTGGAATCTCCAGTACATTATCCTGCATCTCCTGTACATTATTCTGCATCTCCTGTACATTATCTGGCATCTCCTGTGCATTACCCTGCATCTCCTGTACATTATCTGGCATCTCCTGTACATTATCTGGAATCTCCAGTACATTATCCTGCATCTCCTGTACATTATTCTGCATCTCCTGTACATTATCTGGCATCTCCTGTGCATTACCCTGCATCTCCTGTACATTATCCTGCATCTCATGTACATTATCCTGCATCTCCTTTACATTATCTGGAATCTCCTGTACACTATCCTGCATCTCCGTCACCTGTACACTATCCTGCATCTCCTGAACATTATCTGGCATCTCCTGTACATTATCTGGAATCTCCTGTACATTATCCTGCATCTCCTGTACATTATTCTGCATCTCCTGTACATTATTCTGCATCCCCTCTACCCTCTTGTGCTTCTTCCTTCTTTACTTTCATCTACTTTTTACTCCCCACTAGGGCACCTAACACTTGGTTGCTTATGCTCTGCTGCTTATGTGGGTGTTATGGTCACTAATGTGGCAATGTATATTATCCATGTCCTTGTCCTGTATTGCATTGTATTGTACTGTAAGTATTTTGTCACCTGTTTGTTTTCATACATTGTAAGGTGCTGCGAAACACTTGTGGCGCTATGTAAATAAATGATAATAATAATAATAATAATAATAATAATAATAAAAAATAATAATCTCCTGTACATTATCCTGCATCTCCTGTATATTATCCTGCATCTCCTGTACATTATCCGGCATCTCCCGTACGTTATCCTGCATCTCCTGTACATTATCTGGCATCTCCTGTACATTATCCTGCATCTCCTGTACATTATCTGGCCTCTCCTGTACATTATCCTGCCTCTCCTGTACGTTATCCTGCATCTCCTGTACATTATCCGGTATCTCCTGTACATTATCCTGCCTCTCCTGTATATTATCTGGCCTCTCCTGTACATTATTCTGCATCTCCTGAACATTATCCGGCATTTCCTGTACATTATCCTGTGTCTCCTGTACTTTATCCTGCATCTCTTGTATGTTATCCTTCATTTCCTCTATGTTATACTACATCTGCTGTATATTATACTGCATCTTCATCTCCTGTACATTATCCTGTATCTCCTGTATGTTATCCTTCATCTCCTCTATGTTATACTACATCACCTGTACATTATACTGCATCTTCATCTCCTGTACATTATCCTGCATCTCCCGTACATTATCCTGTGTCTCCTGTACATTATCCTGCATCTCCTGTACGTTATCCTGCATCTCCTGTATGTTATCCTGCATCTCCTGTACCGTATCCTGCATCTCCTGTACGTTATCTTGCATCTCCTGTACGTTATTCTGCATCTCCTGTACGTTATCCTGCATCTCCTGTACGTTATTCTGCATTTTCCCTATGTTATCCTGCATCTCCTCCTGTATATTAGCCGGCATCTCCTCCTGTATATTAGCCCCAGGGGTGCCTAAATCTAATCCTCCCTTCCTACAACTAAACCTAACCCTCCCGGGGCGGTGCCTAACCCTAACCTCCCCTCAGTGGCGCCTAACCCTAACCCCCCTCCCCAACCCCCTCCAGGAAGTGCCTAACCCTAAGTCCCTCTGGGAGTCCCTAGACCTAACAACCCCCTCAGCGCAGCTAAGAGCTAAGCCCCCCGGACTTACCTCGATTGGTCCGGTGACCTTCTGCATTCCGGCGTCAGGATTAAGATAGGCGTTGGTATTTCGACACCCAGTCACATTCACAACATAGGGAGAGATGCATTTCCCGGAGCTTGGAGATTATGTAATCTCCAAGCGCCAGCAGAGGTAAGCCCCGGCAAAATCCCCGGTCCAGCCTGGGGTGTAAGTGGGGATCAAGCTACTGCAATACAACTTGAAACCCGTGTTCAGCCCCGCCAAGTCTTCCCGGAGACACCATCCAAAGGGGATGACACCAAAATAGCAAAGCAGCTCTCTCCTCTCAGATGATGTCACGCAGTGTGGAACGCACCCTCTAGTGACACCAGTCATGGGCGTAACTACCTTGGGTTCAAGGGCTGCAGCTGCTATGGGGCCCAGAGCTGAGGTGTGCCCATCTTCCTTGTCAAAACTACATGTGTTATATACATTTTTCACCATTGGGTGATACACAGGGGACCTTAGAAATTTTTGTTATGGGGCCTTCAAATACCTAGTTACGCCCCTGATGCCACTGATTAAAATGTGCTATCATTGGTGATTATATGCAAGTATCTTGTGCAGAATTAGTTATGCTTCAGTTTGAAAAGTGGACCAGTATTGCAGAGGGTTAGTCCCCAAAGCAAGCACCGGACCTGATATTAATACCACCACTTTGTATTGGGCCAAGGTCCATACCTAGTGTCGCGCGAGAGAGATACCTGCTCAGGGCACAAAAACTGAAATGGGGTCACCAGGAATTGACGATTTTAGTTGAGTTGAGGGCTAGGGTGTTTCCATTTACCTTCAAGCCTCAGGCACTAACATTTTATAGTCATGGCTATTATTGGCTTATTCATTATTGGGCATGTTGAGAGATAATTGTTGTTAGTGTGTCTAAATTCTTATCCTGACATTTTAGAAAGTTGCATGACCTATTTCCATACACTGTACAGGAAAACAGCTTTAATTACATCATTATTATAATGCTTTACTGTACTCTCAATGTATGTCACTTTTATTTTTACCACTCAATCATTCATCACTGTTTTATACATATGGCAGATGCAGTTATTTAGATATCAGTTCCAGTAGAGCTCAAGGTATAACTTCTTTACCACCCAAACACAATAAGGTTTATTTATTAAATAAAGGAGATAGAGGTAGGTAGGTGCACTGGTTTCCATGGACTGTGGTGATAATGTTAACCCGGTATATATATGGTTCTCTGACGAGTAATAACCTAGAATATTTTGGGCACTCTTCCAATGTAATTTTAAAACTAGTTACAATACCTGTCTGTCCATGTCCCACCCCTCTATATAACGCATGTACCTATACAGCATCTGTCCCATCTTCTCTGTGATGCCGCAATCATGCCCATCAATACTCAACAGAGCACACCATAGTAATGTATACAATAGGGGGGCATAGTCACTCCCTTCAGCGACCCCCCCTTCCATCGCCCATGAACGCCCAATGTCTCAGCGGACCTGTCCATCAGCTGTCTATTATCCAAAGCTCCATTCTCTCTTATCCCTCTATAGTCCCTGCCTCTTATTGTTATCTTACTTCCGCACTTCCTATGTCTTTCATCCCTTTATGGCTGTGCTAGGCAAAAGTTGGCACCGGGGGGGCGCACATGTGGCCTCCATACTTTCACGGACATCCCCACCTCCTTTCTGCATTATTCTCTGGTTCATGACTCATTGGTCCCAGCTCTTATTCTCAGGTTTATGCCCTTTCCAGTCTATACGCATGACCCCAGCTTATTTAGTAGCAGGTTAGATAGCAGGTTAAGCTCTATGGGACATACAACAGAGAATAAGGCAGAGCTTGATCATGATTCCTCTTACCCTGATACACACCAGTGGGCTGGTTGTCTATGTTTGGTGCCATGCATACATGTGAACAGACATTCTCTATCATGGGGCACACTAAAAAGAACAAGTGGAACAGGAAAATGGATGAAAGTCTCTGTGGAACTGCGCTGTGCACATTCCACTTGTACATCTAACTTTTCCAATCTGGTGGAGAATCTGGTCACCCAAAAGTCAAGAGATTTGTTTAGCAACTTGTAAGACTTGTTTGCCTTTCATTAAAATGGCTGCTGATAGTGTATGTTATTAGTATTACAGATAAGTGTATCTTTTCTTCAGGGTAATGAGTGTCCCATTGAAAGATTTAAGGGCCACTTGTACAGCACTTCAAGTGTATCAGGTTGGCCATAACTTTTCTATACTCTCATTGCCCAACCTCAACCTTTCCTCCTTTCCCTCTACCATCTCTCTTTCCCTCATTCAACTAACCTCACCAGTGCCTATTTCTCTTCTCACTCTATGGGTCCAACTCACTCCCAACATCCTATCTTCTCTTTTTTATATCCCAAAGCTCATTTCACTCCCCTTCACTCTCAGCTCCTGGTTAACTTCTGCCTCCCACATCTCTATACCTATTTAGGGTTGTCTATTGACCATTCAACCATTGATAAACAATGTTTTCTAACCATCAGTTGAACCATTGATGGTATGCGCCAACACATGCACACATCAGTGCAACACAAGCGCAGACCATGGCCACCATCTATTATCGGACCTTCAGACATCGATGACCACCATCTATGGTTACCATCAGAGACAAAAGTAGTTACCATTATTATTGGACCATCAATGGTTGTTAACTATGGAAGATTGATAGCAATCATTGCCTCAGCTCCTGTCTTTCTCATCTACCACTCAGCTCCTGTCTCTCTCCTCCACCCCAGACCATGTCTCTCTCCATTGGCCACCACTTCAGCTTGTTTATGTCCTACATTCCCAGCTCCTGCCTCTGAGCCTCACACCTAGCTACTGTCTCTCTACTCTCTTCACCACCCCCATCCCAGCTCCTGTATCTCTACTCCACCACAGCTCCAGCTTCTCTCCTCCACCCCCACCACAAATCCTGTCTCTCTTCTCCACCAAGTACCTGCCTCTCTCTTCCAACCCATGCCCCAGGTCCTGTACCACTCCTCTATCCTCCACCCAAGCTCCTGTCTCTCTCTCCTCTTTTATCCACCCCAACCCCAGATCCTGTCTCTCTCCTCTCTGCTCCACCCCCCATACTAGCTCCTCTCTCTATCCTTTTAATTAACCCAAACCCCATCTCCTGTATTTATCCTCCATTCTCAACTAATATCTCTTCTTGACACCCCAATGCTGTCTCTCTCCTCTGTCCAAGCTCCTGTATCTCTCCTCTATCTCCAGCTACTGTCTCTCTCCTCAATCACTACTCCTATCTCTTTCATCCATTAGATCTCCTGTCTCTTTCCTCCAACTCCAGCTCATGTCTCTCTCCTCCACCAAAGCTTTTGAATCTCTCCTCCATACCCAGTTCATGACTCTCTTCTCTCCAGCTCCTGTCTTTCCCATACATCCCAGCTGCTTTCTCTCTCCTCCATCCAAAGCTACTCTCTCTTTCCTCTATCCCAGCTCCTGTATCTCTCCTCTATCCCAGGCTTCTGTCTCTCTAATCCATCCCTAGTACCTGTCTATCTCATCTAATCCCAGCTCTTCCTGTCTCTGACCTCCTTCCCTAGCTCATGTCTCTCTCATCCACCCCCAGCTCTAATCTCTCTCTCTTTCCTCCATCTCTAGCTTCTGTCTCTCTCCTCCATCCCCAGGTTCTGTCTCTCTCATCCAACCCCAGCTCTTCATGTCTCTGACCCACTTCCTTAGCTCCTGTCTATCTCACCCATCCCCAGCTCTTTTTTCTCTCATCCATCTCTAGCTCTTGTCTCCCTCATCCATCCCCAGCTCCCTTCTCTCTCTTCCAATCCCAGCTCCTGTGTCAGTCATCCCTAGCTATTGTCTCTCTCCTCCATCCCCACCTCCTGTCGCTCTCATCCTTCCTCAGCTCCTGTCTCTCTAATTTTTCCTCAGCTCCTTTCTCTCTAATTTTTCCTCAGCTCCTGTCTCTCTCATCAATAGCTGCTGTCTCTCTCCTCCATCCCCAGCTCCTGTCTCTCTCATCCTTCCCCAGCACCAACCTATCTCTTCCATGCCCAGCTCCTGTATATCTCCTCCATATCCAGCATCTGTCTCTTTCCTACATCCCAGCTCCTGTCTCGTTCAGTCATATCCAGTATCTGTCTCTCTTCTCCATCCCCAGCTGCTGTCTCTTTCATCGATCCCCAGCTCCTGTCTCTCTCCCCCATTCTCAGCTCCTGTCTCTCTCAGCCATCTCTAGATTCTGTCTCTCTCAGCTATCCCTAATTCCTGCCTCTCTTAGCCATCCCTAGCTATTGTCTCTCTCAGCCATCCTGAGCTCCTATCTCTTACATCCATTCCAGCTCCTGTCTCTCTCATCCATCCCTGCTCCTGTTTTTCTGCTCCATCCCCAGCTCCTGTCTCTCTCCTCCATCCCATCTCCTGCCTCTCTCCACCATCTCCACCACTGCTTCTGTCTCTCTCCTCCATATCCACCACTGCTTCTGTCTCTCTCCTCCATACCGAGCTCCTGTCTCTCTTCTGCATCCCCATCTCCTGCTTTGCCCCTCCATCTCCACCACTGCTTCTATCTCTCTCCTCCATGCCCAGCTCCTGTCTCTCTCCTCCATCTTCACCACTGCTTCTGTCTCTCTCCTCCATCTCCACCACTGCTTCTGTCTCTCCTCCATCCCCAGCTCCTGTCTCTCCCCTCCAACCCATCTCCTGCCTCTCTCCTCCATCTTCACCACTGCTTCTGTCTCTCTCCTCCATACCGAGCTCCTGTCTCTCTTCTGCATCCCCATCTCCTGCTTCTCCCCTCCATCTCCACCACTGCTTCTATCTCTCTCCTCCATGCCCAGCTCCTGTCTCTCTCCTCCATCTTCACCACTGCTTCTGTCTCTCTCCTCCATCTCCACCACTGCTTCTGTCTCTCCTCCATCCCCAGCTCCTGTCTCTCCCCTCTATCCCATCTCCTGCTTCTCCCCTCCATCCCCAGCTCCTGTCTCTATCCTCCATTGCATCACCTGCCTCTTTCCTCCATCTCCACCACTGCTTCTGTCTCTCCCCTCCATCCCATCTCCTGCCTCTTTCCTCCATCTCCACCACTGCTTCTGTCTCTCCCCTCCATCCCCAGCTCCTGTCTCTCCCCTCCATCCCATCTCCTGCCTCTCTCCTCCATCTCCACCACTGCTTCTGTCTCTCCCCTCCATCCCCAGCTCCTGTCTCTCCTCTCCATCCCATCTCCTGCCTCTCTCCTCCATCTCCACCACTGCTTCTGTCTCTCTCCTCCATACCGAGCTCCTGTCTCTCCCCTCCATCCCATCTCCTGCCTCTCTCCTCCATCTCCACCACTGCTTCTATCTCTCTCCTCCATGCCCAGCTCCTGATTCTCTCCTTCTTTCCCAGCTCCTGTTTCTCCCCTCCATCCTCAGCTCCTGTCTCTCTCCTCCATCCCATCTCCTGCCTCTCTCCTCCATCTCCACCACTGCTTCTGTCTCTCCCCTCCATCCCATCTCCTGCCTCTCTCCTCCATCTCCACCACTGCTTCTGTCTCTCTCCTCCATCCCCAGCTCCTGTCTCTCTCCTCCATCTCCACCACTGCTTCTGTCTCTCTCCTCCATGCCCAGCTCCTGTCTCTCTCCTCCGTCCCATCTCCTGCCTCTCTCCTCCATCTCCACCACTGCTTCTGTCTCTCTCCTCCATGCCCAGCTCCAGTCTCTCTTTTCCATCCCCAGTTCCGGCACCATTTTCTACTCCTGCCTCTATTCTTATTTGGAAGTGTCCATCCCTCTTGACTGTGCTTACTGCATACACACAAAGACTGTCTAGATTATACATTGATATACAGAGCCATGTGAAAGTCTGCTTCGATCAGACTAAACATATCTCTTGTATAATGATTCTGGATCATGTTTATTATGGTCCAATGCACGAAATTGAAACCATAAGTTTCCTATCTAGCTTCTTTCAATATGAATTGTAGTAGATGTCCCTCCCATCCTCAGCACCAGCGGGGCCCGTGGGTATAATACAATATGTTGTGTTAAGCAAATGACATTTTGACTTTTCATATTAGTCAGTGTGTGTCACATCTGCCTTGTGTCTCACAGACCGTGGCTGTTCAGCGTCAGCGCTTGTCACTTGTCACAGCTCTGGAATGTAAGCGCTCAGTTCTCCTACAACTGGCTGTCCTTGGGAGAATTACAGTACCCTTCACCTCCATCAGAGTGTATAATACTGATAAATAGATGAGTTAAGTTTGAAAAATCTAGAGGTGCAGCGCAAATTGTTTTATGTTAACGTTCACATTTCATGTCCATGTACAGGTGAGCTCCCCTTTCTGCATTTCAAAGTGCACACGAGGAGACACTTAAGGACTGATTCTAAGTTGCACAAGGCTACATCCGCTTTAGCATGTTTTGCTGTAGCCATGTCTTAGAGGCATATTCAATTGTGTGCGTGAATAGCAAAAAACCCGTACCTGCAAGGTTTTTCCTGCAGGTGCGGGTTTTTTGCTATTCTATTAGGTGCATGGTTTTTTAAAAAACACTTGCCGGGAGGTTTTTTTTCACACACCTGCTGAGCAAGTGTGATTTTTCCTAAAATCGATGTTTATTGGAAAAATCACCAAGACTTGCTCTGACACCCCCGCGGAACCCCCCCCCCCCGAGGACTAATGAAGCAATTGGAAGCATCCAATTAGCTTAATTAGTCTTTAATTACTCACCCGAAGTGCTGTCTTCTGCATCTTCTTCTGCATCCAGCATCGGGAGCCGACTCTTCTGCAGCAGGGTGAGTATGTCAGTGTGTGTGTGCTGTATGTAAGTGTGTGTGTGACCCCCGGGGCAGTGTGTGTGGCCCCCCGGAATGGGCACTGGGAGAACTACATCTCCCAGCACACTTTGCTCCTCCCATCAGCCCCCGGGACTCCCAGCAGCCCCCTCTCCAGTAAGAAGAGAGAGGGGAAGCCACTGGGAGCCGCGGAGACCCCCTGCCAGATAGGTGTTTTTTTTTTTTCATTTTACGCGGCGTGGGGTTTTCAGAGCTGAAAACCCCGCGACCACTATTTTTGAAATTAAATACAGCGGGTAGCAGGAGCGCGCATACCCGCGGTAATCTGGAATAGGGCGCGAGGTGCGCAAGGTTTTTAAATCGCTAAACCTCGCACCCAATTGTATATGCCCCTATGACTTTACACTATAGATAGTAGAGATGTGTGCTGACCCCCATGTTTTGGTTTTAGTTCTAATTCATCATCATGTTTTGGTTTTGGCAAAACCACCCTCAAGTGTTTTGGTTCGGGTTACTTGAAAATCGATAAAAGTCAATATAAAAAATCGATAAAGCAGCTTTTTTTGGACATGTTTACATGCAATCCAAAACCCGAGCTTAATTTTTAAATCCAAGTCCTGAACTGACTGCAGAACTGTACCGGGACTCGATGCGACTCGGAACCCCAAAGTGATTCTGAACTAGGAATCAATTAGACTTGGAACCCCTGTTTGGGTGTGTTCATATTTCAGGAGAACAAAACCCCATATCTGTAATTGCTAGTATCACCCCTCTGATGTACAAGCGTGCGTCTAATTGTGCAAGGACTGAGGCGCCCACAGACACTGTAATACTGATGGATGCATCTTTCCGGGAGGCTTGCCTACCCTCCTGATATGGCCAGGAGCCTCCCAGTTTTCGGGTGCTGCTCCCAGCCCCCCAGAAAGGCGGGCAAACCTCCCGGAAGCCTGCGACCCTCCTGACCTCCCCTCAGAAAAAACTAGAAACCCCCGCAAGTGGGGGGGCCGGTGACGTGAAAATAACTGCATTGTAAAGAGGAGGCGGAGCCACGATGATGTGATCATGCGGCTACGCCCCCAATGTGACATCAATGTCCGGTCCCACCCCCGGCTCCGCCCACAATGTGACTTCAATGGCCGGTCCCACCCCCGGCTCCACCCCCAATGTGACATCAATGGCCGGTCCCACCCCCAGCTCCGCCCACAATGTGACTTCAATGGCCGGCCCCGCCCCCCGCTGTTAGCCGACAATCAGCTTCCTCACGGAAGGCTGGAGCTGATTGTCGGCAAGTATGCTTTAGATCAACTATGGGTCGCACCATTGAAACTTGTACCCAGCTACATACTAGGTGTACATTTTCCGGCACAATATGGCCTTCAATGTAAGCGATGAAGCGTCTGAGTTCGCAACCAGTTCAGCGACACGCCCGTGACACTCCCATAACATGCCCAATAAGACAGACCATCTCCATGTGCAAGCACCAGAGCCACACCTGTGATGTGGAACACCTGCTAACATAGGGGTATTGCTCACCCCTCCGAGATACACACTAAGGGGCATATCCAATTACCCGCGGGACTTCTCCTGCGAGTAATTGAGTCTTGAAAGCCCCGTGGTGCGGGGTTAAGCTATTCAATAAAATAGCTTTTTCCCCGCGCCGTTAAATCGGCTCTCGCGTGTGGGAACACACTGTTTCCGCGAGAAATGCAGAAACAGTGTGTTATTGCCTCTTGCGCAAGGCCGATTAGGGCGGCTTCACGCAGATTTTACCTCGCACCTATATGTGGTGCGAGGTAAAACCCGACAGCATGGACTCGCACGCGGGGTCTCGGGGACACCAGCACGTGTAATCCCCGCTAATTGAATTTCCGACCAGTGCGATAATTAGCCACGGGGTAAACCCCGCGGCTAATTGGATATGCCCCTTAAAAAGAAAAACTGTGCTGGAAATCCACTTCAAAGTTCAAACCAGCAATGTATTAAAAAGTAACATGTATAAATTTATTGAAACAATGTGTTAGTGAAATCAGTCTGTATCTTTAAAACTCTAAACAAGTGACACAATCTTAAAGGCCACAAACTATACACATGGAAGTCACTATGATAAGCGGTTCTGATATCTATCTGCATCGCAGTGACAACGCAGGCCCATCGCAGAGAGAGTGACAGGAAGTGTCTACGCAGGCCCATCGCAGAGAGAGTGACAGGAAGTGACTACGCAGGCCCATCGCAGAGAGAGTGACAGGAAGTGACTACGCAGGCCCATCGCAGAGAGAGTGACAGGAAGTGACTACGCAGGCCCATCGCAGAGAGAGTGACAGGAAGTGACTACGCAGGCCAATCACAGAGAGAGTGACAGGAAGTGTCTACGCAGGCCCATCGCAGAGAGAGTGACAGGAAGTGTCTACGCAGGCCCATCGCAGAGAGAGTGACAGGAAGTGACTACGCAGGCCCATCGCAGAGAGAGTGACAGGAAGTGACTACGCAGGCCCATCGCAGAGAGAGTGGCAGGAAGTGACTACGCAGGCCCATCGCAGAGAGAGTGACAGGAAGTGACTACGCAGGCCCATCGCAGAGAGAGTGGCAGGAAGTGACTACGCAGGCCCATCGCAGAGAGAGTGACAGGAAGTGACTACGCAGGCCCATCGCAGAGAGAGTGACAGGAAGTGTCTACGCAGGCCCATCGCAGAGAGAGTGACAGGAAGTGACTACGCAGGCCCATCGCAGAGAGAGTGACAGGAAGTGTCTACGCAGGCCCATCGCAGAGAGAGTGACAGGAAGTGACTACGCAGGCCCATCGCAGAGAGAGTGGCAGGAAGTGACTACGCAGGCCCATCGCAGAGAGAGTGACAGGAAGTGACTACGCAGGCCCATCGCAGAGAGAGTGACAGGAAGTGTCTACGCAGGCCCATCGCAGAGAGAGTGACAGGAAGTGTCTACGCAGGCCCATCGCAGAGAGAGTGACAGGAAGTGTCTACGCAGGCCCATCGCAGAGAGAGTGACAGGAAGTGACTACGCAGGCCCATCGCAGAGAGAGTGGCAGGAAGTGACTTCGCAGGCCCATCGCAGAGAGAGTGACAGGAAGTGACTACGCAGGCCCATCGCAGAGAGAGTGACAGGAAGTGTCTACGCAGGCCCATCGCAGAGAGAGTGACAGGAAGTGTCTACGCAGGCCCATCGCAGAGAGAGTGACAGAAAGTGACTACGCAGGCCCATCGCAGAGAGAGTGACAGGAAGTGACTACGCAGGCCCATCGCAGAGAGAGTGACAGGAAATGACTACGCAGGCCCATCGCAGAGAGAGTGACAGGAAGTGTCTACGCAGGCCCATCGCAGAGAGAGTGACAGGAAGTGTCTACGCAGGCCCATCGCAGAGAGAGTGACAGGAAGTGACTACGCAGGCCCATCGCAGAGAGAGTGACAGGTAGTGACTACTCAGGCCCATCGCAGAGAGAGTGACAGGAAGTGTCTACGCAGGCCCATCGCAGAGAGAGTGACAGGAAGTGACTACGCCGGCCCATTGCAGAGAGAGTGACAGGAAGTGTCTACGCAAGCCCATCGCAGAGAGAGTGACAGGAAGTGACTACGCCGGCCCATCGCAGAGAGAGTGACAGGAAGTGTCTACGCAGGCCCATCGCAGAGAGAGTGACAGGAAGTGTCTACGCAGGCCCATCACAGAGAGAGTGACAGGAAGTGACTACGCAGGCCCATCGCAGAGAGAGTGACAGGAAGTGACTACGCAGGCCCATAGCAGAGAGAGTGACAGGAAGTGACTACGCAGGCCCATCGCAGAGAGAGTGACAGGAAGTGTCTACGCAGGCCCATCGCAGAGAGAGTGACAGGAAGTGTCTACGCAGGCCCATCGCAGAGAGAGTGACAGGAAGTGACTACGCAGGCCCATAGCAGAGAGAGTGACAGGAAGTGTCTACGCAGGCCCATCGCAGAGAGAGTGACAGGAAGTGTCTACGCAGGCCCATAGCAGAGAGAGTGACAGGAAGTGACTACGCAGGCCCATAGCAGAGAGAGTGTCAGGAAGTGTCTACGCAGGCCCATCGCAGAGAGAGTGACAGGAAGTGACTACGCAGGCCCATAGCAGAGAGAGTGACAGGAAGTGTCTACGCAGGCCCATAGCAGAGAGAGTGACAGGAAGTGTCTACGCAGACCCATCGCAGAGAGAGTGACAGGAAGTGACTACGCAGGCCCATCGCAGAGAGAGTGACAGGAAGTGTCGTTTGTGGGTGGTGACGGGGACGGGTTCATCGGGGAAATGCAGGCGTGTGAGTGCAGGGGCGTGCATAAATTATACACTGCGATGCCTTACGCAGCCTGCGCACTCACGGCGTGCGTGGAAGTTAGCAATTCCTGAGTAAGGTCAGGGCTTGTGCAAGTGTGCGTGAGGCTGCGATGGTACTCTGTTGTACCGGTGGATTTGCAGTCTTGCTAAACATTACGGATGTGTGGTAAGAAAGTGGGCGTCCTTACTGTATGCTGTGCTGCGGTGGCATAACGATCGCAATGGATTAGCGCACTATGGCAGTTGAACTGCGTGCTTAATCGCTATTGCATTCACAGTTGCGAACGGTAGTGAATCAGGTCCATAGTTACCAGCTGAGTGAGCGCAGAACATTGTGGCGGCAGAATGTCACTTTTATAGCCGCTTTTCTCCCCGGTTCATTGGCGGCATGCATCAGCTTTAGAGGCCTTGCCGTCTTCCGCGCACAGCGGCGGCTGTTTATTCAGAGTCCGCTGACTTAGGTAGTGCAGTCGCAGCTGAGCAGGTATTAGAGGTGCAATTTCCGATTTCGCTTTCAAGAGCAACAGGCTGGCTGGACACATTGGACGCGAGTTTTACTGCATCAAATTCCCCTGGAGGTCGTAATAAGGGCCTGACGCGGAATTGAACTTGCGCCACTTTGCATAGAATAAATTGCGCGCATTGGTTCTACTCATGCTGAGGGTAGAAAGGATTATGGGCCTGATCCAGAGATGGATGGAATATGCCGAGCCGCAAACAAGCAGCCGCGCAATTCTGTCCACCATGATACAAGGCGTCAGACCCCTGTATTTCCAAGCATCATCACGACCGCTGCTCCTTTAGTCATGCGCTGGTCACTTCAGAGGCCAGGACTCTGCGTCCGCTGATGCAGACCCTGGCCATCCCTCCTGGAAACGGACCAGTCACGCCCCCACAACGCTGCAGCATGTCAATCATGCTGCAGCTTGGGGAGGGGGGTCTCTGTGAGTGTAATTGCAGGACCCGTTCTTCCCGTGCGCAGAACTGATCCAGCGCAGGCGCAGACCCCTAACTATATGAGATATACGTTCTTCATTGGATGAATGTGTGAATCAGTCCCTGTGTTCATGCAGATGTGCTTCTGCACACACAGGGGCAGATTTTGAGCTCGGCGGCAATTTTGTACATACTGCAAATGCGCAGATGCGATTTTATACATCTTTGCACATGTCCGTCCTGTTCTGAGTCAGACATAACTGGCCAGGTCTGTCTTTCCGTCTGTCTCAGAATATGGCCCCTAGTGTCTTATAGTGACATACGACTCTTGCAAAGCAATGTGTGTTTTTAGTTCTTATTCCCAATTCAGCAAAATGTGTTCCTCCTTCATCAAGAGTCTGACCAGCACTGACACATGACATTGCAACTAGTGTAGAATAGTTGTACATGTAAAAGTAGAGTTTCCTTTTAAGGCTGATACCATCTGGAAATGTCAGGCAAATTGATGAACACTTTGGGCATCTACATATGATTTTTGGGCCTATTTTGCCAGCCCACGGTATGGAAGATTCTATATTGACGCGTTTCACAGCAAATCTGAATTTTTTTTTATATCATTCCTGAGCGATCACTTTAATTCCTGCTTCTATCGTCTATGGCAGTATTGTGCATACACTGAGTGTAGCTCATAGGCTACAATGACTTACGCCATCTAAAGATAACGTTAGCTACTGGCGCCAGGCTTGGCCACGCTTCACATTCTGGACCTTGGTAAATTTGGAAAATTAGGCAACACCCATAGAAACCTATTGCCGGCTACTTTTGTGAACGAAATTGAAAATGGCGGCATTCAGGAGCTACTGAATAGTTGTGGGTACACTGTAAAAATGGGTGTTTTTGGGGGATATACCGCAAATAGGCCTTGATAAATGGGCCCCTTAATGCTCACGACCGTCCCATCTCCAGCCCACTGCTTGCTGCCCCAGCTGTCATCACTATTATCAGCATTTGCACCCATAATCCTATCCTTGGGCCATTAGAGCCGACTGTATTCAGACAGATCTCTGCATACGATCGTCTCTGTAGAGACAGCAGCTCTGTCTACGCGCCCACAAATCACCACTGGATGCTTCTTCCATGTGCGAACGCCCCATTGCCACCCAGTAAAGACCATTCAGCCCTATGTGACATTCGGCCAAGATGCGGCCGACTCGCAATCGGAATTGCTCTAAGTTGCGCAAGCAGGCTACAATGCATGTGCGGTTTGCTAAAACTTACGAAGTCTGTCCGCGTTTAGAATTGCAACTGGCAAATTCTTCTGGCACTTGTAGTTCCACAGAAGCTGAAGGTTGCCCCTTTCTGCTCTATATCCTATGTGTGGCTGGAATGATTCCTGCACAACACCACACTACATTCTCCCTTATGGATCCACATGGAATAAAAGTACAAAGGAAGTGCGGCCAGCCCAGCACTTAAACTGCCAGTGTGCGTCTGTGTTTACGTGTATGAGAGACACTTGATAGGAAGAGACTAGAGAGTGTTTATAGTAGAGGAAAACCCTCTGATATTGAGTCACCAAGGAGACAATTCATTTGCAGGAGAGACAGTTACAGGACTGTCCACGTGTCAGCATGCAGCCTATTTACTCATGTTCTCAGGGGCTAATACATTTGTTTACAAGTGCTGGGGAACACTATAGCCTGTAAAAGCTGCAGATTGTTTTACCACTGCAAGTAGCAGTCTATTGAGATGTGTGCTGGGTTGAGTTGTTACATCATTGTTTTATGTTGTTGTAGCCATATAATACAAGTGACTGATGATTGCTGTTGATCTTGAAGACAGCGGATGGTCACGCTTGGAGAGATCACAGTGTGACTCCAGCATGGTTTGATATTGGTAATGTGTATAGCATCACTACAGCATGCCCATCATTGTGTGATGACGCAGTTCACCTAATTGCTCATTGTTAGGCAGGCAAAACGCGTCACCTGTACCTCACTTTGCAGGCCTGTCACCCAAGGCATACATGCCCTCTCAGTCTCCACCCCTGGACAGGGAATAATTTTATATAGGCTGCACAGAATTGCTGTTCTGTGACCCAGGAACGAGGCACGAGGCATGAGGAAGCAGGTACTTAGCTCTGTTGGTGGAGGGTTACTTCAGGCTGGCAGTAATCATGTTGCTCTGCTAAAGCAGTAAAACCCATTACAGTGCCTGAGGCAGCTGCCTATTTTGCCTTTGTCCTGACACCCTGAGCCACAAACACATGCTGAAGTCCACCGATGCACTTTCCCTAGCTCTTTTCTATACACTGCCTCATGTCTTAAATATGGTGGAAGCTGGACTAGTCCATTGGATCAGGCTGTAGGATCACTGCATAATCATGGCATCATGACACCAGTCAGTGGGGCTCATCTTACAATATAGCTCTTATTTTGCTGGAACTGTGTGCCTCATGCCTCAGAGATAGTTGTTCAGTAAACAGAATGCCTGTAGATGACAGGCAGGGCTGTTCCATGCAACAGGACCCCCCCCATACCTGTTTCACATCAGCGCCATTTTTCAGTTGATAAACCCACAATGCCAAAGTCTCTGAAGATTTCACCGGAGATTATGGTACTGCTGGAAGCAAGTATAGGAGTGTAGAGTTTCCTTTTAAGGCCCGTATTCAATTTGAGGCGAAAAGTCCCAATCTGTGATACTTTTTCGCCGATGACGTCATTTTCGCCTGTTTTGGTTTTACCCCGTATTCAATCTGAAAGACTTTCCACGAATAGCAGGCGGAAAAAAGTGCAGAATTGGGGTTTTGGGTGCAATGTTGCGGGAACTCCCTGTGCAGCCTTCAGACAGTCCCCCAAAGGTAAACTGTGTCAAAAGCTAAAAAAAAAAACACTTAAGGACACCCCCAAAAAATACTTTGAAAAAGGGGGCGAAAAAAAAAAAGTTGGGGTACAAAGTTCAAAACTAGCCAGATGGCCACAGAATAGTGTTGGCGTCTCAGCCATTGCAACGTGACTTATACCAATGACTTTAACCATCGCAAAATGACATAACATGACTGTTACCATCGACTGTGCAGACTGAGGCTTCTGCCGCACACACCACTTCCTAGTGTCCACAGCTGTTGGGTCATTCGGAAATCGGATGGCCAGCAGAAAGGAGGAGTGTGATGGTTGGCAACCATCGTAATCCCACCATCAAATAGAAATACCATTTCCATACAGTCAGGAACAACATGGTTCTTCGCCCATTATAGATGCACCACTGGTGACATGTCAATTGTAAGACAGGCAAAGAGGAAGTTTAATATCATTGTCACAGTTGCCCTTGTGTGAATTACACCACCAGCGGTATCAGGCCTCTGTGTACCATGTCCTTATCATTGTTACAAGAGAGAGCATATGTTTAATATATATTGTGATTGATTTACGCTGTCAGGGAGATGGATTGATAATGGGGATAGTTGTAATCAGAGCCGCTACCTGCTTTAAATCACTGCTGTGTAAGGCATCCAGCAAATGTCACTAACCTTCCCGGATCTCTGACTCTCTGATTAAGAGGTAATTCGATTTTTCACCTAAAGAGGAATTAGGAAAAGAACTGTCTCTGGGATACTGCAAGAGCACTTTGCACTGTTATCTCTGCGTCCCCGTCTTCCAATAAGCTTCCTATTTTTGCCACTGGGAAACTTACAGGATAGGAATCCAGAATACAAACTCTTGATGTTATCCGATATGTGGGAATGTGAACCTATTATTGATTCCTAATAGTCGCTAGTCGCTATTTAGCGCTGCAAGTCGCTTAAAAAATAATTGCTTTCCAGTCCAATCGTGTCGTTCCAAAGCACAAAGAGTTATTTATGTAAAGAAAAAGTAACACAATGAAAGATTTAACAATTAGAGTCAAAAGCAATAATAAAGTACAAACCGATACATATGCATGCGCACTGGTCCCAGTATACAGTCTTCAATCCAGACGTCTATGGTCGCAAGAAGATGTCCTTACACTGGGATCAGGACACAGCCTATATACCTTACAGAGTTCAGAGTTAACAAAGAGACTAAGTAACAGGTTTCCATTGGTTCGTGCTTCTGGATAATTTGGTCATTGGTTAGTTCATACGGTGTCATCAGGGGCATGTCTCAGTCCTCCAACGGTCTCTTTGTGTAGCTTACCGCCGACCAACTGGTTAAAACTGGCTACAACACTGCATATATGTAATAACATTCTAAGCAATAACTCCCTATCATCCATAACTAGCGGACGCATGATGCAACTTCTTTGCCGATAGATACGGATGTCTGCAAATAAACAGGGATTTAGTATGATACCAAACATGACATGTCCACTATATTCTAAACCTTAGATCTTGTTTAAGTACATATTACATCATAATTATTAGCTAAAAATATTTTTAATAACTCTGGTTATTAACTATAATGTGTGGGAACCATCTTGCACATATGCGTTCGCATATGTGCGTCTGTGTATTGAAATAGCAAATATGTGTCGGTATGTATGTGACTATATACAGATGAGCCTCCATGTGTAAGTATGTGCATACGCATATGAGCGTCTGTGTATATATATGTATATATACATTTATAAGTGTGGGCGTTATGTGCATCGGTGTATGTGGGTTTGTGAATACGCGGCTTAGCGCATCGGATTGCGCGACGCAAAGTAGCAACCTCGTAACAAGTCATCCGACCATAGACGACTATATCGTCAGATAATAATTGTACAACGATCATAACCAATTATTTGACTTTGACACTATATAATTGTTTTATTGGTTGTAAGACCCAAAAGAAAGCTAAACATGGCCCCATGGGTAGAGCGAGCTTCATGTCATGTAGGTGTCCTTGTTGCTTTCTTTTTTCCAAATATCCCTAATACAGTACTGTCAATGATCCCAGTCCCGACTTTTGGGGACTAGTAGGGGAATCCCGCTTACCTCCATGTTCACCTCCACTGGTGTGTTCACCAATGCAGGGATGTTTTCATAGAAGGAAATTGGGGGTGGCCTAGTGCTCCAGAAACACAAGCAGGGGCGCCGAGAGGGGGCCTGGGCTTGCTAAAAGGGCATGGCAGGGCCTGGGTCTGGCGCTGCCCCCCCCCCCACCCTCTTACCTCACAGCAGCCCAGCACACAGCTGTAGTGGGAGATTGCTCGCAGTCGCAGCAGTCTCCTATGCCTGTGAAGGGGAGCGATCACACAGATTGCGGCCCCCCTGGCTTTGCACCGGGCAGTGGGGCCCACAGCATCGCTATGCCGGTGCCGCAAAAATGATTCAATTTTTTTTATCCTACAGAAGCGTGGTCTCGCCTCCCGCAATTAGACCACGCCCCCTTCCCTCAGGCCCGGCACGGCTCTCGACACCCCTGCGCACAAGGCATGCCCCCGTGGTATATAGCATCTGCCCTAACATGATGAAAACATGCCCATAGTGCTGTGGGACCATGCCCACTATCTGGAATGCCAGAGCAGAAACACGGGGGGACACAGAACTAACATCACTTTGTTTCCCTATATTGCCATATCCTGCACCAACCCTTGCAATGCTGTACTTCTCATAGCATGATGGCACAAAGTACTGCCTGATAAAATGCCACACTTTGATGATGGGCAGTGTAGGGTAACTCTTGGGCATACTGACGTCAGTTTCTGAAGCAGTACTGAATCGCCAAATTGCAGAAAGGTCTGTGCATTCCTCATACATTAATGCACTTTGAGGTGCAGCAAACCTACAGGGTTCCCAGTTCAGCAGGGCATATCTAATACTAATGGGGGTAGCATGGCGGCACAGTGGTTGGTATTGTTAAATGACAGCACTGGGGCCATGGCTCTAATTTCTGGACAGGGATTTACTTGTGTGGAGCTTGCATCAGAGGCATAGCTATAATGAGTGCAGAGTGTGCGGTGCATGCGGGCCTCGGTGTCTACACTGCTCATCCTGCACCCATAGACTATATTTAGCTCTGCACCATTTTCCCAGAGATCCGTGCAGGCTCAGTAGATAAATTAATGGGACAGTGGCACCAGCACCATTTCCCCGAAGACATGCACGTGCGCAGTAGAGTTTAGCACAGTGCCAGGGTGTTCTCGGTGCATCTGCCATGCAAGAATGGGGGCCCACATTGAGACTAATCACAGGCCCACTTCTCTCTTAAGGGTCTATTTACTAAGCAGTGTTAGGAGACAGAGTGAAAAGTGATAAGAAAGTGATAAGGTGCCAGCCAATCAGCTACCAACTGTCATTTTTCAAACACAGCCTGTGAGATGACAGTTGGGAGCTGATTGGCTGGCACCTTATCACTTTTCACTTAGAAGTTAAAACATCCTTCTGGAGGGGAGTTACCAGGGACAGCTGATGGGGGCGGAGTCATTGTGTCATTAGGCCCCACCCTCTCACTGCATAATGCTGCAATTTGCAGGTCTATGGAGAGGGGACAGGGACAAGATAATGTGATATTTATACAATTGTATCATATTGAGATGCCCCCCTCCCCAATGAACCTCGATTTTTGCCATTATGCTCTCCATCCGGCTCACTTTATTAGGAATTGGGAGGGATGTGGGAGTGCATCCTACTCTTCTGGGGGTACGGGGACTCCCCCAAAATCAGAAGTCTCACGGACATTTAAGGAAAGCAGGTATGTCCCCATGTTTGTGTGGCCTCCTCTATGTGCTCCAGTTTCCACCCACATTTAGATGTTGTGAGGGATAACCTTAACGACCCTCAACAGGTCATGTTTTTAGGATTTCTTTAATCATGCACAAAGGAGTTCATCTTTTTTGCTTAATCAGTAATTGTCCCACTTGTTTCCACAGACTGAAATCATGACCTGTTGGGGGGGGGTGTTAGCTGAGGATTAATGTTGAAAATCAGAATATTACAGGACATAGCTGTGACCTACAATGGTCAGGTCCTCCACAATATGGCCTTATAAATAAATTATAATAATGGTCCTTTAATCAGCTGTTGCATTGAACACGCTTTAAATGGACTCAGCTCTGTGCAGTTTTGGGATCATTTTCTGATTGTTATATTATCTCTTGCTTAATGGAAAAACAAAGGAAACCGCACTTACAGGGGCAGGGACCTGAAACATAGCATACTTCAATCTCATTTGTGTAGCTCAATGATTGTATTTGCCTGCATTGTATAACTGGGTGCCTGCAGCCTTTACATGTAAATGACTGTTAGGAAGGGGACAATACGGGTGCTGATAATAACCGATCACCCAACGCTGCTGGTTTGTCTGTACATAATGCAATCAGTGCTGCAGTTGTGGCTGTGAGTCTTTTCTGCTATTGTCGTATGAACCCTAATGCAGGATAGGTGACCTTTTAAGCTGCATACACACACAACGATTTAGTAAATTAACAATTTTAGTAAACGATTTTTGGTAATGTTTTCAAGGGAAAAATGAAAGAAAATCGTTTACTTAAAACGTTCATTTACTAAATGTAATGAACGATTTTTTTGAACTATAAACGATTTTTGCATATTCTCTTACTGAAAATCGTTGAGTTGGTCAGTCTGACTGAACTACAAACTACAAAATCCAAACTACAAACGTGAACACGCATGAACGATAATCGTTCATCGTTTTAAAGGGGCCTATCCATTAGCAGATCTTTTTCAAAAGATGAAAGACAAAAGATTATCCCTTGAAAATACCTGGGGCTGCGGTGACAGATATCTGTATTGTACATGACAGATTTTTGCAAACAACGAACGACGAACGATGTTGCATGACATCATTCAGGGAGTGGATTTTTTTTAATGTTTCTATTCATTCTCATTAAAAATATCGTTCGTCGTTTACCGCGACAGATATTTCTAATATCTGTCAGCGATAAACGATAATTGACCAACATGTTGGAGAGACAAAAGACAAAATTTGTCGGCCGCGAGAGTGCGCGTTTTCATCATTCAGAGCCTGTCCATTATAAATCATTCATCGTTCAAATTTATCTGCTAATGGATAGGCCCCTTAACTTAGAAAGTGAACGATTTTTTTCAACGATGAACGATAATCAATATTGTTTATCGATAATCGTTCAAAAAATCATGGGCCTGATTCAGACCCACTCGCGAGCAGCTGTCCGCTCGCAAGTGGGTCGATGGTGTGCACTGCGCATGCGCACGACGGAGGGAGCTCCGTCGTGCGCATGCGCGAGATGCGACGAGCGAAGGACTTTCCTTCGCTCGTTGTGTCTGATCAAAGGGGGCGTGCTGTCGATGTTGATTGACAGCACGCCCCCTTTGGTGGGCGTGCCGGGGGCGTGCTTGCCAGACGGAGGCGTTCCCAAGGGAACGCCTACCGTCAGAAGCCGGCCCCACTAACATCACTAGTGATGTCAGTGGGAGTGATTTTGGCTCTGATAGAGCCAAAATCACTCCTGGCCTTGCGGTTGAGAAACTCAACCGCAGGCTTCTGCTCGCACTGGCGATGGTCGCGATGGTCAAGACCATCGCGACCATTATCCTGCACGCTCGTATAGGCTGTGGGTGGTGACCCACAGCTATACGAGCGTCCAGGAGGACGCTCCATATTGATGGAGGTGGGCCCCGATTCAGAGCGAGTGCTCTGGTCAGAGCGTCCGGCTCTGAATCAGGGCCCATGT
>JAUIMM010000069.1:697500-1027500 GCA_031769625.1 Taudactylus pleione
CACACTGACACTCACACTGACACACACACTGACACACTCACACTGACACTCACACTGACACACACATAGAGACATTGACAAACTGACACACAAACACTGACACACACACTGACACACTAACACACTAACACTGACACACACTGACACACTCATACACACACACTGATACACTGACACACACACACACACTGACACACTAACACACTAACACTGAAACACTCATACACACACACTGATACACTGACACACACACACACACACACACACACAATGACACACTCACACTGACATTGGAATTTAATATTTATCTGTAGATGATAGGATTTCCATACCAATTATATTCAGGATACCAAAATGATTTGACTTTTAAAATCTCAGCCCATTATATTCCTGATTTCTGTCTATACAGGAACTGTTGGTAATTATTGTCGTTTAAATCTTATTTAAAGGACGGACGAACCTTTTCCTGAAATTTCGAAGTCATAGGAGTTTTTTTAAATACTCTGCAAATAGTGAAAACTGCAACAATGGTAAATGAAAGCCTGTTTTTTTTTATTGAATGAGATGAATATATTATGCGACCTCCTGCTGTCCAGCGGGAGGGCATGCAGATATTTGTAGTTCCACACCAACTGTAAATACCTATGACTGTTGTAGTTGCTGCCATACATCATTACATGTAATCTTTGCAATGCTATCAGCAGGGGACGGGTTCCCAATCTATGTGACACACACTGGGGGGTAGTGGGGGCCGTGAGACATACAAGACTAGCAGGTAGCTGTGACCCCTCAGTACCCCGCACACTCCAACCTAATAGCAGCAGAGCCTGTGGGATCATTGTCAGGATAATCACTTGTGACGTGTTTGGAAAGTGTCCCTGAAGTTGTGACATCACCCTGAGATAAGTAATGCAAGGGATTCTGTAACTGCTCCACTCAGTACTCTATCCAAATATATACCCCTCCCCCTCCCCAGCCTGGCGCAGGGGTCTCCCCTCCCCCAGCTAGGTACACACTGCTCCTGACTGGCCCTTATAAATAGTTTGTTATCCACTAGCACTGTGTATATGTACTGTATATTCCTGTACACATAACTCTATATATTCCTGTACACATAACTCTATATATTCCTGTACACATAACTCTATATATTCCTGTACACATAACTAAATATATTCCTGTACACATAACTCTATATATTCCTGTACACATAACTCTATATATTTCTGTACACATAACTCTATATATTCCTGTACACATAACTAAATATATTCCTGTACACATAACTCTATATATTTCTGTACACATAACTCTATATATTCCTGTACACATAACTCTATATATTCCTGTTCACATAACTCTATATATTCCAGTACACATAACTCTATATATTCCAGTACACATAACTCTATATATTCCTGTACACATAACGCTATATATTCCTGTACACATAACGCTATATATTCCTGTACACATAACTCTATATATTCCAGTACACATAACTCTATATATTCCTGTACACATAACTCTATATATTCCTGTACACATAACTCTATATATTCCTCTACACATAACGCTATATATTCCTGTTCACATAACTCTATATATTCCTGTACACATAACTCTATATATTCCTGTACACATAACTCTATATATTCCTGTTCACATAACTAAATATATCACGTTCAATATGTTCCTGCACAAATAAATATACATATCATGTACTGTATATTTCTGTACACATATATCTCCATATCATGTACAATATATTCCTGTACACATAACTCTATATATTCCAGTACACATAACTAAATATATAATTTTCAGTATAATCATGCACACATAAATCTACATATCAAGTACAATATATTCCTGTACACATAACTGTTCATATTCCAATATAACATAACTAAATATATCATGTTCAATATATTCCTGCACACATAAATCTACATATGAAGTACAATATATATTCCCGTACTGTATATTCCTGTACACATAACTAAATATATTATGTTCAATATATTCCTGCACACATACATCTACATATCATGTACAATATACAGAATTCCTGCACACATAAATCTACATATCATACACAATATATTCCTGCACACATAAATCTACATATTATGTACAATATATTCCTGCACACATAAAACTACATAACATTCACATGTGGGACAGGTATGTGGTGGTGTAAATGATGTAGGACAGGTATGTGGAGGTGTAAATGATGTAGGACAGGTATTTGGAGGTGTAAGTTATGTGGGACAAGTATGTGGAGGTGTAAATGATGTAGGACAGGTATGTAGAGGTGTAAATGATGTGGGACAAGTATGTGGAGGTGTAAATTATGTGGGAAAGTTATGTGAAGGTGTAATTGATGTGGGACAGGTATGTGGAGGTGTAAATTATGTGGGATAGGTATGTGAAGGTGTAGTTGATGTGGGAAAGGTATGTGGAGGTGTAAGTTATGTGGGACAGGTATGTGGAGGTGTAAGGTATGTGGGACAGGTATGTGGAGGTGTAAATGATGTGGGATAGGTATGTGAAGGTGTAGTTGATGTGGGAAAGGTATGTGGAGGTGTAAGGTATGTGGGACAGGTAAATGGAGGTGTAAGTTATGTGGGACAGGTATGTGGAGGTGTAAGGTATGTGGGACAGGTATGTGGAGGTGTGTTATGTGGGACAGGTATGTGGAGGTGTAAGTTATGTGGGACAGGTATGTGGAGGTGTAAATGATATGGTACAGGTATGTGGAGGTGTAAGGTATGTGGGACAGGTATGTGGAGTTGTAAATGCTGTGAGATAGGTATGTGAAGGTGTAGTTGATGTGGGAAAGGTATGTGGAGGTGCAAGTTATGTGGGACAGGTATGTGGAGGTGTAAATGCTGTGGGACAGGTATGTGGAGGTGTAAGGTATGTGGGACAGGTATGTGGAGGTGTAAGTTATGTGGGACAGGTATGTGGAGGTGTAAATGCTATGGGACAGGTATGTGGAGGTGTAAGTTATGTGGGACAGGTATGTGGAGGTGTAAATACTATGGGGCAGGTATGTGGAGGTGAAAGTTATGTGGGACAGGTATGTGGAGGTGTAAATTATGTGGGACAGATATGTGGAGGTGTAAATGCTGTGGGACAGGTATGTGGAAGTGTAAGTTATGTGGGACAGGTATGTGGAGGTGTAAGTTATGTGGGACAGGTATGTGGAGGTGTAAGTTATGAGGGACAGGTATGTGGAGGTGTAAGTTATGTGGGACAGGTATGTGGAGGTGTAAGTTATGTGGGACAGGTATGTGGAGGTGTAAGTTATGTGGGACAGGTATGTGGAGGTGTAAGTTATGTGGGACAGGCATGTGGAGTTGTATTGATGGGAGATGAGTTTATGAACTTGCAGATGAGAGGTAAAAGTGTTTATTTTAACTATTTAAAAACTTATATAGAAACACTAAAAATTTACTCTACAGACATTTTTTGTACCCCAAAATACCGGAAAGACTGTAGTTTGATAAAAAAAACGCTTGCTATCATTTTTCAAACATTACTAAAAAGTGTGAAAATCAGCCATTACACACCTTTTAATATCCTCCATTACTTTCCTTATGGCCACGAGCAGCCCTCTGTATGATCCTGCTTTCTCAGTAGTCACTAACAGCCCTCTGTATGATCCTGCTATGTCAGTTGTCACTAACAGCCTTCTGTATGATCCTGTTTTCTCAGTAGTCACTAACAGCCCTCTGTATGATCCTGCTATGTCAGTTGTCACTAACAGCCCTCTGTATGATCCTGCTCTCAGTTGTCACTAACAGCCCTCTGTATTATTCTGCTATCTCATTTGTCACTAGCAGCCTTCTGTGTAAAATCCTGCTATGTCAGTTGTCACTAACAGCCCTCTGTATGATCCTGCTATCTCAGTTGTCACTAACAGCCCTCTGTATGATCCTGCTATCTCAGTTGTCACTAACAGCCCTCTGTATGATCCTGCTATCTCAGTTGTCACTAACAGCCCTCTGTATGATCCTGCTATCTCAGTTGTCACTAGCAGCCCTCTGTATGATCCTGCTATCTCAGTTGTCACTAACAGCCGTCTGTATGATCCTGCCATGTCAGTTGTCACTAACAGCCTTCTGTATGGTCCTGCTATCTCAGTTGTCACTAACAGCTCTCTGTATGGTCCTGCTATCTCTGTTGTCACTAACAGCCATCTGTATGATCCTGCTATGTCAGTTGTCACTAACAGCCTTCTGTATGATCCTGCTATCTCAGTTGTCACTAGCAGACTTCTGTATGATCCTGCTATCTCAGTTGTCACTAATAGCCTTCTGTTTGGTCCTGCTATCTCAGTTGTCACTAGCAGTTCTCTGTATGATCCTGCTATGTCAGTTGTCACTAACAGCCCTCTGTATGATCCTGCTATCTCAGTTGTCACTAGCAGCCCTCTGTATGGTCCTGCTATCTCAGTTGTCACTAACAGCCTTCTGTATGATCCTGCTATGTCAGTTGTCACTAGCAGCCTTCTGTATGATCCTGCTATCTCAGTTGTCACTAACAGCCTTCTGTATGATCCTGCTATCTCAGTTGTCACTAAAAGTCCTCTGTATGATCCTGCTATGTCAGTTGTCACTAGCAGCCTTCTGTATGATCCTGCTATCTCAGTTGTCACTAACAGCACTCTGTATGATCCTGAATGTCAGTTGTCACTAACAGCCCTCTGTATGATCCTGCTATCTCAGTTGTCACTCTTTTTGTGTCCAAGATGGTTTCTATGCTTTTTCATGCACTTCTGACTTTTCTAATGGGATCTTGCATTTCTTGGGTGCATGCAATTGTGCGATGTATGCAAATTTCATGATGCAAACTTGCACCTTATTGAACTGACTCCATAATACGTTTCTGTAATATCACCTCTGTCCCATCTCTCCTCTATACTGCACATGTTCAACTCCTGGGTGCCGATGCAATCATAGACAAGAAGCCTTTGTAATAGCGTCACAATGTGTCTCCCATGCATTTGTGCTTGCAGCCCCTGGAGGTGTGAGCAGAAATTAACATTCAATGCTGCTACAGTATGTGCGCAGTGCATTTGTTGCGAGACTCTTTGTGTGTAATTGAACCGGTCCCTTGAAGTTTTTCCTGAGAATCTTTGATATGCAGAATAGGTACCATTTATTTTTTTTAGCCCGGGTCAATTTTTTTCTTATTTTTATTTGTAACCACTTCCTAAGCTCCTAGGTATCCAATCATTCTGCTGGCTGTGGGCCTGATTCAGAGCCGGACACTATGACCAGAGCACTCACTCTGAATCAGGGCCCTCCTCCATTAAACTGGAGCGTCCTCCTGGACGCTCGTATAGCTGTGGGTGAGCACCCACAGCATATACGTGCATCCAAAAAGATGGTCGCAATGGTCTTGACCATCGCGGCCATCGGACTTGCGACGGAGAACCTGCGGTAGGATCTCCCTGCCACAAGCCCTGGAGTATCAGAGCCAAAGTCACTCCCACTGACATCACTAGTGGGAACGCCTCCGTCTGGCAGGCATGCCCACGGCACGCCCACCAAAGGGGGCGTGCTGTCAGTCACCATCGACAGCACGCCCCCTTTGGTGCGAGACCCAGAGCGACAGCTTGGCTGTCGCAGTCCGGGTCTCGCGCATGCGCATGATGGAGCTCCCTCCGTCGTGCGCCTGCGCAGTGGGGAACATCGACCCACTTGCGAGCATACTGCCGCTTGCGAGTGGGTCTGAATTACCCCCTGTGTCCACTGATTAGTTGCCTGGCTTGTTTTTCACCATGTCATCTGAATCTCAGGGGTAGAACAGGGCATCACCAGGCCCAGTAGCAAAATCTACGCAAGGGGCCAAGTGATGTCACTATAGCCTCCTGGGATCATGTTTGGAGAATGGGCTTCCAGTTTGTTTGCTTCAAGGGTCCGGGGGAGCTGCTTGTAGTCTCGAGGCAGGGGGATATTATAGTCACTTTACCCACTGCACACACGATAGTTCTGTCACTTATCACAATTCATTCTGAATTCAGCTTACGGACTATGGTGAATATTTAATACAATTAGCATTTTATCCCCCAAAATCATAATATCTTATCGTCGTATATATCACAGCAATAAGAAATTATGGGGCTTATTCATAAGTGGGGGCTAGGCGGCTGATCCGAAGATCAGCTGTCCCCATAATCCTTTTCACAGCTACTTTTGTAGAGGTGAAACTTCGCACTGCCGAGTCTGACTTGAGATCTTGGGTTCACACGTGCCTACAAGAACTAGCGCCCGGCCAAAGGAACCTAACAGGGGCGGAGGGATCCGAAATGGCGAAGGTTCCCGCTGTCGAGCTCTGAAAATATAGTATTTTCAGATCTTGATGAATTTAGGTCCCCTGAAAGGTAAGCTGGAGATATCCATGATGTCTCCTGCATTGACTTTATAATGAATAGCCCCATCCGTAATATCTACAAAAATAGGTGAACATTTTAGTTTTCACCTAGTTTTGTAGAAATGAAGCAATAATGAATTGACCCCTCTATGTGTCAAGATAATGTACCGAAAATCACATGCAGGGGCAGGAGCCCCTAGAGGAGTCTGTCCTGTGATGTGTAAAAAGACGATAAGGTGATGACTTTATTTCCGTGTTCAGACGCAGCTCTTGTGCGGTCATCCTTCGGATCCACTGTTGCTGTAATCTGCACAAAGACATGTCCTTATTTTCAGACCACAAGTTTTATCATCAATTAATACATTAAACAAAACAGACCCTAGGACTGATGCCCAAGATATTACACTGATTACCAGACCTCCATCTGCGCTTACACCATTGCAACAATACTGTCTCCTGTCTTTTACCCCTCCATTTATTTTTGAATATGGTATCAAATGCTTTGCTAAAATATTAATTAGCTATATCCACTAATGTATTGCATATCCCTGTGCACACAGCATTGCAAATCATATATGGTATGATACACACAGACTGGAGATCATGTACAGTGTAACCCTGTACACAGCCAGGGGAACATGTACAGGAAAGTACTTTATAAACAGCCTGGATATCATGTACAGTTTAATACTGTGTATAAAGCCTAGAGAGCATACACACAGTGCAATACTGTACACAGCCTGGAGATCGTTTACAGTATAGTACTGTACACACAGCCTGGAGATCATATACAATGTAATAATGTACACACATCCTGGAGATCAAGTATAATATAGTACTGTACCCACAGCCTGGAAATCATATACAATGTTCACACATCCTGGAGATCATGTACAGTATAGTACTGTATACACAGCCTGGAAATCATATACAATGTAATACTGTACACACATCCTGGAGATCAAGTACAGTGTAGTACTGTACAGAGGAGCATATTCAGGGCTGCTCGCGAGCACTGTGCGCTCGCAAGCAGCCCGATGTTTGCACACTATGCATGCGCCGGGTCCGGCGTGCGCGAGCCTCGCTGAGTGACTGAAGTTCAGTCACTACAGGGCTCGCAACAAGGCGGGGCAGCTGTCGATGTTGATTGACAGCTCACCCCGTTTTGTGGGCGGGTAGGGGGGGTGGCTGCACAAACGCAGGCGTTCCCTGGCGTTTGTGGGGCGGTCCAACTGACATCTCTATTGATGTCAGTATTGGACTTCCTGCTCTATTAGAGCAGGAAGTCCACTCGGCCTTGTGGCAGCTAGACACTACCCCAGGGTCTTGTCGCAAGGCCGATGGTCGCGATTATCGCGACGGTCTCCAGCCTGCTTGCACAAGCTTTGGGTGGTCACCCACAGCTTTGCGAGTGACCGGAGACTAAAAACAAAACAAAAAAACACGCCCACATTCAGAGCGAGCGGCCGCCAGCCGCAAGCGGCTCTGAATGAGCTCCACAGCCTGGAGTTCATTTACAGTATAGTACGGTACACACATTGTGGAAATCATGTGCAGTGCACTGCTGTACATCATGTATAGTGTCATACTGTAAATACAGTGTGGAGATTATGTAGAGTGTAATACTATACACACAGACTGGAGATCATGTACAGTGTAATATTGTACACACAGCCTGGAGATCATGTACATTATAATACTGTACACACGGCTTGGAGATCATGTACAGTGTAATATTGTACACACAGCCTGGAAATCATGTACAGTGTAATACTGTACACACAGCCTGGAAATCATGCATATTGTAATACTGTACACACGGCCTGGAGATCATGTACAGTGTAATATTGTACACACGGCCTGGAGATCATGTACAGTGTAATATTGTACACACAGCCTGGAAATCATGTACAGTGTAATACTGTACACAGCCTGGAGATCATGTACCATGTAATAATGTACACACGGCCTGGATATCATGTACAGTGTAATAATGTACACCCGGCCTGGAGATCATGTACAGTGTAATACTATCGTTTTCTCAGCTTTTCTTAGTTCACAGTTGGCTACAAAGTTGCGAGTGTTTCACAGAAAACAGTATTTAATTACTGTTTGTATCAGACTTTGCAGCAGAGTCATTTATTTAAATATTTTGGAAAAAAACTATATAAATATATATAACTTAATATATATATATATATATATATATATATATATATATATATATATATATATATATATAATGATATATAATTACTGTATAGATTCATAATATATGTAATATTGCATGCTATTTATAGTGAAATCATGAAGTTCTGAAATAGAAAACATTTCAAGATACAATTATGGGGATGGTCTGTTTGTATATTCACCATCTATAACGTGCAGTGTAACAGGACTGGCTCACAGAAATAAGCCCCGGTATGATATCATTATAAGAAATGAGCAGTTGCCGTTATCTCCTTTCTCTGTGATCACGGTGCAGGTGACAGAGGAGAAAGCAGTTTTCATATTATACCCCACTAATGTAATATACGTGGTACATCTGCCCGGGGCCGTTTCCTCCTTCCTCTACTCTGTATATAATACACATGCAGAAGGTGCTAAGAGACTGCTCATAATGTTTAGCGATATATTATATAGTACAATCATACACATTGTTGTATCGTAAGTGGCATATTTTCATGGTACTGTTATAATTTACATTGTATTATTACTATTCTTATTCTTATTCTTATTATTATTATTATGTTTCCTCAATGTTGATTCCGTACTTTAATGGTGTTGCAGACTATATATGTACATATACATATATCTATCTATTTATCTATTTATCTATCGATTGATCGATCGATCTATCTATCTATATATATACATACTGTATATAGACATATATACATATATAGATAGATATATGTATAGATCTATATATAGTGAGATATATATAGTGAGACAGATTATATATAGATACACATATGTTTATGTATATATTGTACATAAATAAATAGAGATACGTACATCAATATACACTTTATACAGTATCTATGTGTATTTATGTATATATAAATTTATATATTAAATATATATAGTAGTAGCTACACGCAGTGCACCCAGGGGGTAAGTGACATCCTCTCCCATCCAATGATTGCAGCACTGTGCGCTGACCACGTTTCACAGAGCCGGAGAGGTGACACTGGTACCACAGAAGAGGTGACACTGGTATCACATGGGAGGTGACACTGGTACAGGAGAGGTGGCACTAGTACAGGGGAGGTGACACTGGTAGCACAGGAGAGGTGACACTGGTACAGGAGAGGTGACACTGGTAGCACAGGAGAGGTGACACTGGTACAGGAGAGGTGTCACTAGTACAGGGGAGGTGAGACTGGTACCACAGAAGAGGTGACACTGGTACCACAGGAGAGGTGACCCTGGTACAGGAAAGGTGACACTAGTACAGGGGAGGTGACACTGGTAGCACAGGAGAGGTGACACTGGTACAGGAGAGGTGACACTGGTAGCACAAGAGAGGTGACACTGATACAGGAGAGGTGACACTAGTACAGGAGAGGTGACACTGGTACCAGGGGAGGTGACACTAGTACCACAGGAGAGGTGACACTGGTACAGGAGAGGTGACACTAGTACCACAGGAGAGGTGACACTGGTAGCACAGGAGAGGTGACACTGGTACCAGGAGAGGTGACACTGGTAGCACAGGAGAGGTGACACTGGTACAGGAGAGGTGACACTGGTAGCACGGGAGAGGTGAAACTGGTACAGGAGAGGTGACACTGGTACCACAGGAGAGGTGACACTGGTATCACAGGAGAGGTGACACTGGTACAGGAGAGGTGACACTAGTACAGGGGAGGTGACACTGGTAGCACAGGAGAGGTGACACTGGTACAGGAGAGGTGACACTGGTAGCACAGGAGAGGTGACACTGGTACAGGAGAGGTGACACTAGTACAGGGGAGGTGACACTGGTACCAGGGGAGGTGACACTGGTACAGGAGAGGTAATACTAGTACAGGAGAGGTGACACTGGTACCAGGGGACGTGACACTAGTACTACAGGAGAAGTGACACTGGTACCAGGGGAGGTGAAACTAGTACCACAAGAGAGGTGACACTGGTACAGGAGAGGTGGCACTAGAACAGGGGAGGTGACACTGGTACCAGGGGAGTTGACACTAGTACCACAGGAGAGGTGACACTGGTAGCACAGGAGAGGTGACACTGGTACAGGAGAGGTGACACCAGTAGCACAGGAGAGGTGACACTGGTACAGGAGAGGTGACACTGGTAGCACAGGAGAGGTGACACTGGTACAGGAGAAGTGACACTGGTACAGGAGAGGTGACACTGGTACAGGAGAGGTGACACTGGTAGCACAGGAGAGGTGACACTGGTACAGGAGAGGTAACACTGCCCCATCACTCAGAGCCCATTATTATTATCGCAGCTTTATTAACTGAGCTGAGTTTATAGCAAACAGACCAAGGTGCGCCCCATCCGCCTCCCAGCATCCCCCCGGCAATGATGACCTCTCATACATACAGATCTATTTGCAAAATGTGTAATAATAAGTGATATTCTGTGTAATTGCTGAGGGACCAAATGGCATTTCCAATACGTCGTCTGAGTGTGGCTGGCTGCAGCCTGAGCCCTGACATCACTATAAAGTCATTATGGGACAATAACGGGGTAATGGGCTTTTAGTAGAGGGTGCAATGAAAGTGTCTGGTTACTCCCCTTATTCCTTACACCAGTGTGTGAATGGGGGAGTCCCGGGGGAAGGGGGGAGATGTGCCCCCCAGGGAAGCAGCCTCTGCTCCCTATAGATGGGCTCTCTGCATATCAGGAGCCCGCATGGTACATAGCTCGTCACTTCCCACTGTAGGGATCGTGGACTTTGGCTGCTGCAGTATGTAGCAGGACTGGTGTCTGGCGCCTGCTGATGGTGAAATAGATATTATTTCCACGTGATAGGGAAAAGCCAGTCACCAGGAGGGGGAGAGAGGGAAACAGGCCAAGCCTTGCAGACAGGACTGGCTCCCCAGTCTCTCCCCAACCCCCCTGGGCTGTGTGTGTGATCCTGGAGCCACTGCTGGGTCCCTGGGAGAACCTCACTGGACCTCTGGATCAGGCTGCAGGTCAGTCCTTTGCTATCCATCCCTATTGCATACACACAGCACAGACACTGACCTGCTGTGTGGTGTCAGACCTAGCCCTTATGGAAAGGGGGTGGAGGTGCCATGAGACTGGCACAGAGGGGGGGGGGGAAGCCACAGTGCCAGCTGACGTCTCCTATCATCCTAATTTACCAGTACAGGGCTGGGCAGAGAATGGAGATAAATACAGATTATTGCAATGTAAATGTACTGTAAGTGAGGCGCTTTCTGGGTGTCTGTGATGTTCCAGGCCTGGGGGAGCAGTAATTGTTGCCTCTATTATCTCCCCTTATCAGGGGCTTATCTCCCCCTGGCTGTTCGTTGCAGGGGGGGGGGGGGGTAGGGTGCCGGTGTCACAGAATTGGTCAGCTTTGGATCTAGAATGCTCATATCATATCCCCTTACAGGCAAGTAAGGGTTAATACTGTAGTTATACTTTATCTACAAGTGAAGAGAAAATAACACAAATCCGATCTTTGCATTTCTATGTCAGTGATTCTGTGAAGGCAGAGCTGAGGTGTCTCAGAGATATTCCTAATTATTCCATTTAACTATAGGAAAACCCCACATAACTGAAAAAGCACAGGGACACATACTGTAATACAAAGGTCCTGCAGTCATTTATAGGTATAATCGTAATATATATATTTATATAGATATATGCTCTAGAACTATTATAATGTTCAGCATGAATTGTAATTTAGAGACAGGAAGATTGGTGTCCGGTATAAGGACCCAAGTTATCACAAACTAATAACAACCAGAATTATTGTAACATTCCTCATTTGTTTGATACTTTTCAAGAATGTTGGTTTGACTTTGTACACGTTCAGTAGTGAAAGGCGTCTTCATTTCACGTTACTATTCCCTAATTAATCTAATCACAATAGGTGACGGTAGTAACTCACTTACATTAGTGTTTATGTGTAATTGCGCCGATCAATACACAATACACGAATATAAGCGGAGGCCCCGATTATTATATTACATCTTGGTGTCAGTGGCTGCATCTTGTTTTTTCTGATAATACATTACTTTTATCTTTATGATTGTAGCAAATAATCAAACTATGTGTGTGTGTGTGTATATATATATATATATATATATATATATATGGGTGTGCGTGTGTGTATATATAAATACATATATGTATATATATATATATATATATATATATTATATATATATATATATATATATAGATATATACATTTATATATATATATATATAATATATATACATATGTATATATACATAATATGTATATGTGTGTGTGTATCACTTTCACCGTGTCCTGTGAGTTTTGACAAAGTTTGAAAAACAGTTTTTGTAGGCTTCTGTCTTTTTTTTAATCGTAATGATGTAATTAATCTGCTCTATAAATCACTCCTGAGTGGTGTAACCTTTAATTTGTCCCATTAATTTGTGTCTTTCCTCTATTATCTCCAATTACTCTCCTGACCTCAAGATATCGAAACCACGCAGATATTCTATACATATATATATATGTGTGTGTTTGTATATATGTATATGTATATATTTATATATACATAACTATCTTAAAATATATATTATTTTACGAAATTGTATGAAAAAAAATAAAATGTATATTATATAAAATAATATATCTAGGGAAATAATATTCATTATATATATATATGATATGAAACTATATACTTACACATACTTACACACATCCATAAACAGAATTGTACGCTTATTGCACGGCTGTGCTTAGCCGTAACCGTGTTATAATTTTAAAATTATTACACACTGCGTCTACTTATTACGCATGCTACGCCTTTATTATATGTGTAGGGCGATAATACAAATAATTCGGGCACTTGTTGGGGCTTGTCCTGTTATGGGCACAATAAATTGTCTCCCAAGTAATTGAATTATTTGGGGACCTGATGTGATTTGTTTTGTATTTTATTTTCATTTTCAGTGTGAAGCGCGGTGCGAGGTGACATGAGCAGGACAAAGGCAGGGGCGGTGGGGGGCAGGTGGGATTAGGACAATGGTGTCTGTCACCTGCAGAGTCCCCTCTCTAACCTCATTATTCCGTGTGTGGCTAAACCTGTGCCCCCTGGCTGATTCTCCTCTCTGTCTGCCTTGTAGGTGTGAGGTATAAATACCAGGCCAGGGGAGGGGTCTCCTCACTATAAACTTGGACACAGACTATGAGGCGATGGCTCTGATGGGATGTGACCTTCTGCATTGCTGATTGGATTTATCTGTGGCATCCAGAGGAGCAGATCTGGGATCCAGACTTGTGGAGAAGATTTTTGGATTATCTGGAAGGATGTACCAGAGCATATCCATGGCTGCTAACCATGGGCCCCCATCCTATGAAGGGGCTGGGGGCTTTATGCATAGTGCTTCTGCTGCCACCTCTCCTGTCTATGTTCCCACCACTAGGGTATCCTCCATGATCCCCAGTCTGTCCTACCTCCAGAGCAGTGGACCTTCTCAGCAGGGCAGCCCGGTGTCTGGGCACAACATGTGGGCACAAGCTGGGCCAGAAGGCTCAGCCTACAACTCGGGGACCCCCCACCAGCCTGTGTCTCCCCGCTTCTCCTTCTCCTCCAGCCCCCCCAGCAACGCTGCCTCCTCCAGAGAGGTCTCCTACAGCACCCCCTTGGCCATCTCTGCCAATGGAAGGGAGCAGTACAGCCGGGGCCTGGGTGCCACCTACTCCAGCCCCTACCCAGGTTATGTTACCCAGGACACGGGCAATGCCTGGACTGCTTCTCCATTCGACAGCTCCATGCTCCACAACCTGCAGAACAGGGGATACCCCCCTGGCACCCCCCGGTACCCCAACATAGGTAAGCTACATGACAATCTAACATGGGTCATATAGTGTGGGAGGGCAGTATTAGCATACAATAACTATTTGCCATATATATCAGCTCGGGGTATGTGTATTACTTGTGTGTGGTCAGTATTTAACGATTATTGTTCAGTCTGCGTGTTTCTAGCTACATAAAAGCACATTATTATTTCAGAGTGCCCTCCTGAGGACTGTCAGTAATGCATATCATTAATGTGTAATATGTATGTGCAAGGTATTGGTCTGTCACACTCAATGAAAGTGAGGGTTATGTTAGGAATAAGACGTGTAACGAATATTCTGTTACTGGAGCCAGTATAATCTATATTAATAATCTTACTATACAAGTTCAATAAAAGGGGGATGTCTAAAATAACTATATGTTGCCTATGAGAATAGGTTGGTGTCAGACATATTCTATATTTCCTTTATTAGTGCGGCTGAACGCACCATTATATGGGTCTTACTAAGTGATCCAAACCAGAGGTTGTAAATTTAAGTTGTGACATATATTCTCTGTGATATTACATATTTATTCCCCCCCCTCCCTGTAGTATTTTAGTTTATACTATGATGTCTATAATGGCTGTACATTTATATAGTGCCCTTAATCTGAGTGCTAGCATTTCAATTGTCATTATGGAATTTATTTATTTTTGATATACCCAAGTTAATTTGCTTGCTACAATTACCCTTTATTAATATATTTAATGCTATTTTTACTTGTATTGAACAAATGTACCCATTCAATCTAAGTGCCCGCCTGGGCATTTGCACCCCAGGGTCCAGGCTAGTGCAGTGTAAAGTCACACAGTACAATTATCTCTCTTCTGTTTGACATATATAGTACATATATCAGTTTAATATATCATGGGAAAGATACTAGAAGAAGGCAGTTTTATACTATCCTCTTTATATTGCTCTTTCCTTGTACATTGAATGTTAAATACAAAAGTATAAAACTAGCAGGCTTATAAAAGATAATTTAAACTTCAATAATACACATAATCTACAGTTTATTTATTTATTATTTTTTATTTATTAAGAGTTGCTTATATAGAGCAGCATATTCCATTGCGCTTTACAGTTGCACTAGTATAGGTTGTGTACATTGCATTTGTTAACATGTGCAGACATTCTCTCAGTCACAACAATCTTCTCGTTTATATAAAAGTGATAAAGACAATTTCGTATGGAATTAATCACTATCTGTGATGTCATAAAGCCATACAATATTTATTAATAGTACGCTGCTCTTTTATGTAATGTCATTTAATAGTGGCAACTAATTATATATACATTTATAAACACATATTTTTACTGCACAAAGTGCAAAGACTTCTAGATAATATATATATATATATATATATATATATATATATATATATACATATATAAAATATATTTCTTGTAGCACCTAAAGTATTAGTGAATAGTTAAGTGATTAGTTGTACAGGTTTGTTGCATAATTGAAAAAGAAATGTAGAATCTAAAAGAATTCATAAGTTAAATTCATAAGTTGTATGAACATTATGAACATAATTATATTTTATACTTGTCCATGTTTTGAATCTTCGCTCTTACCTGTTATACAGTACATATGTGCACCCCTAGTATTCCAGTCTTAGATAAATTGTAGAGGTTGCAACTAATACAATATGTATCTTCTGCTTTTAATGTTAAAATGTGAATATTAAAACATGATCCAAGATCATATTTTCTCTTTATACTAGCCTGTAAAATATTGACACTCATTTTTGGAGTCAGTGCTTTATACAATTTAAGTGCATTTTTTAAATTAAATTTAAATTAAGATATTTTCTTTAATCTGGAGGCTTGAATTTGACAAATATCACTTTTGGGCTTTGAAGGCAAAATAGAAAAGGGAGGGAGGACCCACAGAATTAAAGTAAGCAAATATTGAGACCATTTCTGAAAAATAAAAAAAATATAAAAATGGATCAAATTTGTTTTATCAGCAACTAAATTATTATTTATCTAGAGAACATGTTTCTGTGGCAGTGACTGGATTTTTAATGGTCTTATAATTTTTTTCTATGTGTGTGTGGAAGAGAAAGTTTATCCCATCCCCCTCAATGGTCTAGTTGTCGGTACTTAAAACAAGAGCACTGCCTATAGTGTTTAATTTTCATGCTAAATAAGGATTACATTGATAGGACTGCACTGTGCAATTTATTGTATTATTAGAAGACAAGGGTGTAAAATCACATTATGAGAAGTTGTTTGGCTTCAGCGTGATTGTGTGTGGATGGCAGGATGTGGTTGCTGGTGGACGATTGTCCTGTAACACCGCATTTTCTGTTTCGTAAAAATATATACAAATTTGAAAATAAAAATAGCAATGGCAGTTGGTAAACAGAATATTATTTGTACACAAAGATTTAAAAAAATATATATATTTAGAAAAACAAAAATATTGGAAGAAAAACTTTACAGATAAACCTGATGAATTTAAGATAAATATTTGCATTTCCCCATTGTTCTCTTTAGAATTGTTTGATGTCTTGCTATGCGACTCATGTATGGCTGGTCAAGGAAACTGGCCTGTCTGTTATCACACCTGCATAAGTAGGGGCGCATTCAGAATTTTACTGCATTCATCGTTAATTTTGTATTCACCTTTAATTCTGGATTCACCTATAATTCTGCATTCACCTATAAAACTGCATTCATCTATAATACTGTATTCACATACAGTAGAATTATGTACTTACCTATAATTCTGCATTCACCTGTAATTCACCATTTATCTATAATTTTGTATTCACCTATAATTCTCCATTCTTTTATAATTCTGCAATCACCTATAATTCTGCATTAATCAAGAAATCTGAATTCACATATAGTTCTGCATTCACCTATAATTCTGCATTAATCTATAATTCTGCCTTCACGTATATATATATATCTGTATATACCTATAATTCTGCATTCACAAATTATTCACTTACACCCTATAATTCTGCATTCCCCTATAAATCTGTATTAAACAATATATTGTCATCCTGCTAAAATTGTCCATTTACCACCAGTTCTCCATTCATGTAGAATTGTGTATTCTCCTATTTAATTCTGTATTTATCTGTAAACTGCATTTACCTATAATTCTGTATTCATATTTAATTCTGTATTCACCTCTAATTTTGTATTCATCTATAATTCTGTATTTACCTATTATTCTGTGTTCATCAGTAATTCTGTATTCACCTCTAATTCTGCATTCAAATCTAATTCTCTATTCACTTATAATTCTCAATTAATTTTTAATTCTGTGTTTACCTAAAATTCTGCATTCATCTATAATTCTGTATTTACCTATAATTCTACATTCATCTTGCATTAATTATGTATTTATTTATAATTTTACATTCAGCATTCATCTATAAATCTATATACAATCTTAGTCACCAATAAATGCCAATACATTTAGGGCTTAATCCAATTAGGAGCCAGTTTGCAGAGGCGAGTTTGTTTCATGAAACACCCATACATTGCACGAATGCGCACACCCGAGAAATGTGAGATCCAATTAGAAATGGCAATTTGCGGTAGTCCCTGCGAGGGTGCACAACTTTTGGAATCTGCCCCACATCAATTACACCTCCAACACACCTGTCCCACATCATTTACACCCCCACATACCTGTTCCACGTCAATTACATCTCCACATACCTGTCCCACATCAATTACACCTCCACATACCTGTCCCACATCATTTACACCTCTACATACCTGTCCCACATCATTTACACCTCCACATACCTGTCCCACATCATTTACACCTCCATATACCTGTCCCACATCATTTACACCTCCATATACCTGTCCCACATCATTTACACCTCCATACCTGTCCTACATCATTTACACCTCCACATACATGTCCCACATCATTTACACCTCCACATACATGTCCAACATCATTTACACCTCCACATACCTGTCCCACATCATTTACACCTCCACATACCTGTCCTACATCATTTACACCTCCACATACCTGTCCCACATCATTTACACCTCCACATACCTGTCCCACATAACTTACACCTGCACATACATGTCCTACATCATTTACAACTCCACATACCTGTCGCACATCATTTACGCCTCCACATACCTGTCCCATCATTTACACCTCCACATACCTGTCCCACATCATTTATACCTCTACATACCTGTCCTACATCATTTACACCTCCACATACCTGTCCCACATCAATTACACCTCCACATACCTGTCCCACATAATTTACACCTCTACATACCTGTCCTACATCATTTACACCTCCACTCACCTGTCCCACATCAATTACACCTCCACATACCTGTCCCACATCATTTACACCTCTACATACCTGTCCCACATAATTTACACCTCCACATACCTGTCCCACATCATTTACACCTCCATATACTTGTCCTACATCATTTACACCTCCATATACCTGTCCCACATCATTTACACCTCCACATACCTGTCCTACATCATTTACACCTCCACATACCTGTCCTACATCATTGACACCTCCACATACCTGTCCCACATAACTTACACCTCCACATACATGTCCTACATCATTTACACCTCCACATACCTGTCCCATCTTTTACACATGTACATACCTGTCCTACATCATTTACACCTCCATGTACCTTTCCCGCATCCACAAACCTGTCCCACATCATTTAACCCATTATTGAGCTTTGTAGAGAAATCTCTTGAAAACTGACATGTCTTTACTGGCAAAATTATACTATTTTAAACCCCTACAAGTGCTTGATTTCTTTATTGGGAGGGGTGTACCAGAGGTTTCAAACTGTCCCAAATATTTTTCCTTAAAATAAAGATTTTCCTTAATTTTTCTCCTGCTCAGGGAGCTGAGCACAAAAAATAGTGAATTTCCTCAAAAGCTTAAAACTATTTTGGAATTGGATTGCAAATGTAATTCACAGTGCGAGTTCGGTTTTACCCAACAGTTTTACCCAATAGTTCGCACTTACCGAGCTCGCACCTAATTGGATTGACCCCTTAGAATTCAACATGCATACACACATAGGCCCTGATTCAGAGTCGCTCGCTCTGAATCAGGGCGTTTTTTTTTTTTTTCATCAGCCCGCTCGCTAAGCTTTGGGTGACCACCCACAGCTTTTGCAAGCGACCTGGAGCCCCCGTCGCTGTGGTAGGGTCTCGGCTCTCGCAAGCCCGAGTGGACTTCCTGTCGTCGCATGCGCAGTGTGGGACCATCGACCCGCTTACGAGCGGGTCTGAATCAGGCCCATATTCTCTCTCTCACTCTCTCTCTAGAGTACACTAAAGGGGTTATGTAATAGGTTTCAATTTCATGGAGTCGTCTGTTTTTTGTTTTTTGCGAGATAGCAGCTATATTTAAAGAAGCAATCAGTTATAAGGTTGAAGCAGCGCAATCAGGTATAAGGATTAACCAGCCTGCGTGAAAAATCGGAACCTATTATGCAACTCCCTATATGTTAATTTGAGCATTAAATAGCAATGCTTAGGATCGCATTGTCTGGTCTCATAACTTCCTTGGTAGATTTTCCATGCTAATGATACTTATGTAATATATTAGAACAGAGAGAGAGAGAGAGAGAGAGAGAGAGAGAGAGAGAGAGAGAGAGAGAGAGAGAGAGAGAGCTTATGTAATCTGTAGAGGAGAGACAGGCAGGTAATAGATAGGGCAAGTAAGAGTACACCATACAGCTGCAATAGCTCCCCCTAAAGGTCATTACTGCTGTAACAATAAGAAGGATAGGATAACTCCATATTCACTATACAAGTTCACCAGATGTGTGTAGAGCTGGATGTGAACAAATTGTTTGATAGAAAAATTGTTTGTGAAATCAGTTTTGGAACAAAAATATTAACCTGTTATTGCCAACTAACAATGGATATAACTGTGGAAAATCTTAAAAAAAAAATAAAAAATCTTTATTCCTTGAATAAAGCATTTATTTTTCAAATGCGACAAACTTTTTAAAATAATATATTTTATTTATTTTAACAAATTTTGTCTATTTTTTTGGGCCAATATTTGTTTGGAAAATTGAGTCAATAATAGATTTAAGGTCGCCTCATTTAATATATCACCCATTTATTTAATGGTGTTTTGGACCTTTCCCACCTATTTTGTACAGACCGGACATTTTGACAGATTATTAAAATATATACATTTTCATGAATCCCAAAAAAACTAATTGAGACATATGGAATGAGAACACTTTTTCAACAAAACAACCACTAAACCTGGATAACAAGGTGTTTTTTTTATAAACAAGCTGCTAATTATATTCGCAAATATAAAATTAATAGTTGCAGAAGCTGAAAATATTTAGCATAGAACTGATCTTAGGGCGAAGGTGTATTTAGTGTAAGCAAGAAAGTGCCCAAACAACAGTAATAAAGGGCGTGTAATACAGACAGGTCTTTCTTCAGGTTGTATAAGTGGGGAGATCGAATAGATTAGCTGACACCCAATAATAAACACATAGTTGAAATAACAAACTAAAGTTGGGTTCACACCTAAACGATACATCTGCAGACTGTGCAGGAATATATGTTCTGCATACAGACTACACCATTAGTCGTGATTGACGTCACAACTGGGCGGGCATTTACGTGCGCCTGCCCAGTTGAGCTGTCAATCACCGCTGACCATTGCAGCAAATGCAGATATATTGGGCATCGGCCGTGCTGCACAGCCGATGGGATATGTCTGTGAATAACGTTGTTCACAGACAATATCGACAGTACGCACCGGCCGACGCACACTCGATATGTCGGCCGTTCAATTGAACTTGCCGATGTCGGCCAGTGTGTACCCAGCATGACTCGATGAAGATCACCAATTTTTTTTAAATGATTATTTCAAAAGGTTTACGCAATAAGCTATCATCATCAGCTGATATTAAATACTCTAATATTCACAGAACGCTTGTGGTTGCCATAATATAGATGAGATGCTGTTCCTGATGGGATGCAGTCAATATGCCGACTGCGGGTATTCCGGCGGCATCCGGTACCCATCCAAAAGGGCAAAAATCCAATGATAATAAATAAATATATCTATGTTTATTTATTACCAATGGATTTTTGCCATTTTCCACATTATATGGTTGACTACATTTAATAAAGGAGCCTGTTTATAACCACCTACAAGGAACATACTATCCAGTGATGACTCAGATTCCTTCATTGCTCTATTCTCTTTCTGTCCCAAAATGAATGTGAACTATAGTGGGGTGAGCTATACAAGGGTGAGCTATACAAGGGTGAGCTATTCAGGGGAAAGCAACACAGGTTTGAACTATATAGGGGTGAAATATACAGGGGTGTGCTACACAAGGATGAGCTAAATTGGGGTGAACTATACAGTAATGAGTTAGCTAAATGCGGCAAGCTATACAGGTATGAGCTATACAGGTATGAGCTAAATGCGGTGAGCTATACAGGTGTGAGCTATACAGGTATGAGTTATACGGGGATGAGCTAAATAGGGTTGAGCTATACAGGTGTGAGCTCTACAGGGATGAGCTTAATCGGGGTGAGCTATAACAAGGATGAGCTAAATAGGGGTGAGCTGTACAGGGATGAGCTAAATAGGAATGAGCTATAGAGGGAATAGCTATACAGGGGTGGGCTATAGAGGGAATAGCTATACAGGGGTGGGCTATAGAGGGAATAGCTATACAGGGGTGGGCTATAGAGGGAATAGCTATACAGGGGTGGGCTATAGAGGGATGAGTTATGCAGGGGTAGGCTATACAGGTTTGAGCTATACAGGGACTAGTTAAGTAGGGGTGAGCTACATAGGGATGAGCTATACAAGGGTATTACTTGAGCACCAGTTCATCTAACTTTGGGAAGGCAAACTAACTGTTCTGATTTTGTTCCTGGAGGTGATGTACTAAAGACATTATTACTGACCACCAGATGGTTTTATCTCACTGTACACACAGGTTAGAAAAAAAAAAAGTAGCTTTTTTTAATCTCTAAATAAATGGTGCAAAAGAATGCGTGCCTGGTAGAAAGTTGCGTTTGTTCCATATATATACCTTTAAACCCCTTTGCTTAGCTAAAAGACAATAACAACACCTTAAAAAAATGATTGAATTAGTCAAAATGCCAATGATCCATCAAATGGGCCAATAAATTACTAATTCATATTTTTGTTTTGTTTTCCACCTCCCATCATAACGCATTTCTCCATTACCCTTATCTTCTCACTGTACGAGGCTTCAATAAGAATCCCGGGTAAGATTACACTGTTATCTCATAGGAGATGTTCCCTCCTGGTGTAAAAGAAAATCGAAGAGCCAATGGCTTCAACCTAGTATCGGTGAATCAGCCACAAATAAGCCCCTTTTGTGTTGGACATGAGTTAGTTAATAAGTGATTGCACTTGCTGGGGGTATTCTATTGTGAGTGCAGAAAATTGGCGAAGGCCGCACCGCAAATGCACCTGGCCGCACGTGCAAATCAGTGAGTTCAATTCATGTACCTATTTACCTTCTTTTGTACCTATTTACCTTCTTTTGTCACCACTGAAAATGTCAATTCCTTAATCCAATCTTCAAAACATAAAATTTGATATTTATCAGAGATCAAGTTAAAAATATATTTTGTATTTAATGTGTTAACAACAAGCCGTCCTGGAATGAACACTAGACCGGCCTTTGCCTGTGATAATTAGTCATCATCCATTGTGAACATGACCTAAACGAGTAGCTAAACTAATTATTATTGTTTTATACTGGCAGTTTGAGGATTAATGGGGTGTGAAAGTGACTGGGTTGTCCTGCTTTTTCAAAGGAGCAAAGACAATGGGATCTTGTTGTAACAACAAGACTATTGCGGCCTCCTGATGCCTTTCGTCTAGGGCGAAGGGACAGTCTCAGATCATTTGGGTAATTGTTGTGTATTCTTGGAATCCACAAACAATGCCAGTTAAATCTAATTATGCTAAATCTGCATTCATCTGCATGAGAGAGGAACACTTTGTGGGGGAGGCTCCCTAGGGTCCAATAAATGAACATTTGGCTTCTAATGAAAGCTGGTTACAGACATTTACACTGAAAGGAGGTTTGTAACCACAAATAATGCAAATGTGGGGTTCCCAGTGGCAGATACCCAGAAACATATGAACTAAAATCATAGCTGGAATGTACCTTAATTTCCAGCAACATTCCCAGTTATTATTATTATTATTATTATTATTATTATTATTATTATTATTATTATTTAATTCTAGTTATCTTATTATTATTAATTCTAACAAACTACAAGATTTATTATTATTATTATTATTATTATTATTAATTAATTACCAGTTATTTATATAGCACACACATATTCTGTAGCGCTTCACAGAGACTATTTGGCCATTTACATCAGTCCCTGCACCAGTGGAGCTTACAATCTGTATTCCCTACCTTATGTACACACACATACACACTAGGGTTAATAATTTCTTGGGCATCAATTACCCTACCAGTATATTTTTGGACTGTGGGAGGAAACCAGAGCACCCGGAGGCAAGCAAAGGGGGCATATACATACTCTGCACAGTTAGGGTCGTAATGGGAATCAAACACATGACCTCAGTGCTGTGAGGTAACAATGCTAACTATTACACCAACCATGCTACTACTACTATTATTATTATTATTATTATTATTATTATTATTATTATTCTGTATATTGGAGGTGGTTCTCACTATGGGCGGGATCTACGATGTACTAAGCGTCACATCTGCAATATTGTACATTCCGCCAATTATTGGGTACATACCGGCGATAATATCGCTATGTTACTATACAGAGCAGTTGCCAACATTTACAAATCATGTCCCGAGACTCTTAGCCGCTGAGCAGTTGCATGCAAGAATTTCACGAGCGATGCTGGTGGGATAACCTTTGTGCACTATTATCACCATTATAGCATGTTTAATAAATTAATAAATTTGTCTATAATATAATGCAAGGGTCTTGGAGGGAATAAATCGCAATAGATCCCTTCCATAGAGTGAGTTGTGGATTATGGCTGTGCTACATACTGTGCCAAAGCTATTACGTGATGTGTTAGCTATCCACAACTTTCAATGTGCTTACACTAATGGGTTAAAAGTTAAAACTGATTCCAATCAATGGGAGTACCAACAGTGGACTACACATATATATTTTCTTATTTTAAACTGAGAATTTACCAGTTAGTTCTTCTTCCTCGTCAATATAAAGATGTCCCTCTAGCTGTGTGCATTGCTACAGCATTACATTCCCCACTTGCTTACTCTTCTGGAACGGCTGAGCGGCTCTCGAAACGCGACTCAGCGTGAATCGTGAATTGGGAGGGTAGGCAAGCCCTGGCAAAGTAATAGCGGCAGCTATCACTTTGCTTCTAATGTTTTGCCAGGATAGGACTTTGATGACAATTGCAAGTGGTAATTTACATAACTGCATTGCAATTATAGTCGATAATTTTGCATCTCAAATGCATTAAAAATGCAGAATATGATGAATATGCCACTAGGTGTATGACAGCTAAAATAGACCCCCAACACTGTGAGAAAAGCTCAGACTCTTTGGCTATGAAGCTCTGACTGCTCCGACAAGTCGGGGAAACAATTGTGACAATCTGTGCGCAGCTACAATGTAACATATGCTGTAACCCATGGCCCCAATGGATTGTTGGCTTCGGGATATGGTTTTTGAACACATTGTATGGCAATTAGCATAACTGTATCAGCAGAGCCTGATTAAGGTCAAAAGAGATTTGAGCCTTTGCGTGCCTATTGGGCCCTAGACATGACCTCAGGTTGCCTAGTGGATGATCGGGCTTTGGGTGGCTTTTTTATTATTTCAATTCTTCCCACTCAATCTATAAATGAATATTTACATTTTAGATGTAGTTATCTTTTTACTACGGGAAAGCAATAGAGAGAGCATAACTGTCAAAAGATTAATATAATGTCCAGGGACCTTTAGCTCCTACGCAATTGCGTGTAAGCACCTGATGAGCTTTACTGATTACCTCAGTAACATGTTTATTGCATTATACCAGTGACGGTTCCAGAGGTGGGGCTGCAGCGCAGTTCAAAATTCAAATAAGGAAGCCACACCAACTGCCAGTCAGTACTGGCCGGCGATGTTTGGCAGTGTTTGGAGTGGCAGTTGGTGTGAATCCCCTATTTGAATTTTGGATAGTGCTGCAGCCCCACCTCAGTAGCCGCCTCTGCATTAAACTATAATGTGAATTGCTTGCTGTTTAAATGGTCTCCCCTCGGACTGTGATTATTGGCGTTGTACTCCGGGGGGATCTTGCTCGAGGTGGCATAATTCGCCACAAATCTTGTCATCGAGCCCCTTTACCACTCACTTCAATGGGACAGCTTTTCAAAATTTGTGATTCTACCAGTATGTATATGATGCATCCGAAGGGTTACTGAGCCTGACAATGTGTTCCGCTTCTTACAGCCCTTGATGGCAGTAACAAGTCACCAATCACCATCATTGTCATTATTATTACTGCTGCTGATTTGGAAGGCGCCACAGTAATCCAGTGCATACACCAATACGTTCAAGGACTAAGCTAACTGTTTAGTGCAGTGTTTATCAATACTTAAGCCATAAACGGGTGGGGATGAAAGAAAACTCCCTCGCTGAGAGTTGCAGTGCAGGCGGTTATGTGATTAACACTTTTCCTGAATTCAGAATTCCTTGGCAAAGCACACGGGCCCATTAATGATGGACGAAACAGGACTTCGAATCTGTAATATCCCTCCAGGTCACAGCTACTGGGCTCATTTCTGTGATAACTATAAATAACACACCATCCTACAGCATAGAGCACCTTCTTATTACCACTTGTGCTTAAAAGAATAATGGATTTAAGTGTTTTTTTTCTTTTTGCAGAATCTCAGATACATGGCATTATATAGAGATGTTTTTAAGATGTGTTTTCAGAGCGCGATTTACTGCAAAATCTACAAATATAGTATAGAAAGGCTATTGATGGGATAACTAGAAGCCTATGGGCCTGATTCAGACCCACTCGCGAGCGGCTGTCCGCTCGCAAGTGGGCCGATGTTATGGACTGAGCATGCGCACGACGGAGGGAGCTCCGTCGTGCGCATGCGCCAGACGCGACGAGCGAAGGAAAGTCCTTAGCTCGTTGTGTCCGATCAAAGGGGGCGTGCTGTCAATGTTGATTGACAGCACGCCCCCTTTGGTGGGCGTGCCTCCCTGACGAGGGCGTTCCCACGGGAACGCCTCCCGTCAAAAGCCGGCCCACTGACATCACTAGTGATGTCAGTGGGAGTGATTTTGGCTCTGATAGAGCCAAAATCACTCCGGAGCTTGCGGTTGAAAACCTCAACCGCAGGCTCCGGCTCGCAATTTCGATAGTCGCGATGGTCACGACCATCGCGGCCATCACAATGCACGCTCGTATAGCCTGTGGGTGGTGACCCACAGCTATACGAGCGTCCAGGAGGACGCTCCATTTTCATGGAGCCCGGCCCTCATTCAGAGCGTGCGCTCTGCTCAGAGCGTACGGCTCTGAATGAGGGCCTATGTCACCAGAATGTAGCATGTCTGCGTAATGGCCTGTGCAGCCGCAAAAATCAATTTGCGCAACATTTCGCTGCAAGTTTTGTCCACAGATAGGTGGACTGTAAATGGAGTAACCAACCCCAATCATGACACATGATAGAATACTTAAAGTGTGCGACTAAAAAAGTAGAAGATTTTTTTTTTTTAATTTTGGGTGGAGTCCCATATTACATATTACAGTATACCACTTACCTGGGGTCTGGCACTGCACCAAAACCACGATCCCACCATGTCAGCCGCTATCCGGCAATGCTCACCTTGCTCCTCAACAGTCCTGCCAATGAGGAGCAACACCAGACTCCAGGTAATATTTTGGAATATTGTTTAATTTAATCAGTCCCATCCAAAACTGAATGTTCCAAAAGAATTTCTCTAGCCATGACCATTTAGGGCACATGAGCACCACAATTGAGGAACCCTTCCCTGAAATCTCTAGGTTGGGCATGAGTTACCTGGGAGCCCCAACTCATGTTTCTGCTTTGTATAAAACATGTTCAGTGAAGAAACTCTTGCTGCCAAAAGAACGCATGAAATTTACTAAAATGATGATGCTCTCTTGGCTTAACTCTGCGTGACCACAAAACCCACCGCCGGTGACTTCTAATAACTGGTTTCTGCTATGAATCACTTGTGATTCTTAAAAAACAACCGGAAATAATGCTGAATCCAGTATTCCCAGGCACGGGAGAGGTTATCTGTATACTTTGTCCGATCAATAAGGTACAGCAGTATTTATACCCGTGTATTTATTAGCTTGGGGCCCTGTCTCATTCAATCTGGGCAGATCGATAGCAACTCATTGTGGGTTAATGATAATTGCTAAATAAACGCACAAGTCTCAAAGTTCAGTCGTGCTCTGCAACGTTTCAGAAAACTTCACAGGGCCTGGCCAAGAAGTTTTCATTGATCCGTCCGGGGCAGGTGGGAGTTTGAACCTGTCCACTGAGTGATTGTGCCCTTTCAAATGACGCTCTTATCTGAAGCACTGCCTATCTCATAATGTATGTCATTTAAGATAAACAGTTCAACCAATTGATTTGGAAAACCTCAAGTTATTTTTCTCCCAATACCATTAGAGAAATGCCAGGTCGAATTGCTTTTATTATAGCACTTGAGGGAACTTAATTGTAATTGTAATATCCGGTTCTTGCCAAAACCCTGAATTGGGACAATGTTTACTAGTGTTATTTGAGTTTGTACAAATGTAGAAACATGTTGTACGCCACGGGTAAAGCATAAAAGACTACAGTTTCAGGAGTTTGACTAATCTAACTTGTATTTTCTGAATATTATTCTAAATACTATTCTGCCAGCTTTTCGGAGCAGCTGTCCCTGCACCGGAGCAATGATGAATTGCTCCGGTGTCAAGTTTCCGCCGCTGCGAGTTGGATGCCTAAGTAACCCTCCCAGCGAGATGATAACATAATCATCGGAGGGGCATATGGCCTCCATTGGTGAATAGGCCCCACGGTCTCAGATATTACCAGGTCCAAATATGTAAAGACTATTGAAAATCATAGATGATAATTATCGTCCAGTTTATACTTTTTATTTTACGGCCGCTTATCATGGTGGGAAAAAAAAAACACTTATTGATAAAATTTACCAAGAAAAATATACAATAGAAAACTGTCCCGGAACTGTAAGGGATAACTTATAACTTACCACTTCCCCAGGCTGGTGTTTACAGATTCAGGGGTCTAGTTACTAAGCAGTGTTAGGAGACAGAGTGAAAAGTGATAAGAAAGTGATAAGGTACCAGCCAATCAGCTCCCAACTGTCATCTCACAGGCTGTGTTTGAAAAAATGACAGTTGGGAGCTGATTGGCTGGCACCTTATCACTTTTCACTCTGTCTCCTAACACTGCTTAGTAACTAGACCCCTTACACTTTTTCTTCAACATGTCCACTGCAAGCGCTGTATACATCATTTCACCTGCATTTATTTAGGGGGAGATGTAACAAGCCGTGGAGAGAGATAAAGGGGTCTAGTTACTAAGGGGAGAAAAGGGGGAAAAACGCTAAAGACAGAGAAAATCCCTGTACATGCTGCTTCTCAGTATGTACTAAAGGAATTTTCTCTGCCTGCAGCCTGCCAGCGCTAAGTGCAGGCTGCAATATCACACTGCACCTGGGGCACTTAGCGCTGCCATAAGCACCTATGGCAACGCTAAGTGTCCCAGGTATTACTAAGAGGAGATGTCACTTACCGTCTGCTGACTTCTCCAGCACGGAATCGGTATGAAATACCGCCAGTTCGATTCCTGGCAGCGGCAGCCCGATACCGGAACAGATCCCGGCAGCGGCAGCCTGACAGCACTGGAAATCCCGATCGTCGTAAGGTAAGTAATGATTAACCTAACCCCTCTAACCCTAACTCTCCTTAGGGGTGCCTAACCCTAACCTGCCCCCCAAGTGCATAATCCTAATCCCCCCTGTAAGTGCCTAACCCTAACCCCCCCTTCCCCGCTGCCTGAACCTAAGTCCCCCAGGGCGGTGCCTAACCCTAAGTCCCCCCGGGGGGTGCCTAACCCTAACCCTCCCTCCCCCTAGCCTAACCCTAACCCTCTTGGGGGGTGCCTAACCCTAAGTCCCCCCCGGGTGCGCTAAACCTAACCCTCTCCTCACGTGGCTGTCCGCTCGCGGCGTCCGGCATCCCTTCGATTGGGATGCCGGGCGCCGGTCTCCCGGCATCGGTGAAATGAGCGGCGTCTACATCTAGACGCCGCTCATTTCACCCTCGCTGGGATATGACAGTCGGGAAGCCGGATGTCGGTATAATGTCAGCCGGCTTCCCGAGTGCATCCCCTCCAGCGCTGATACCGCCTCCTGTAGTTGCCAGTATCTGCTTCTCCTCACTGGAGAAGCAGGACTTGAGCTGTGACAGGTTTACCGTCTGTAAATAAAGTTTGTTGAAAAAAGAAAAGTCACTGCTGCTGCCGCCGGCCAGAGATGGTGAGTAACACAGGGCTGTAGGGGAAGGGAGTCTCAGCTGTTACCACCAAGGGGGTGACTTAACGTTCCCCCTCCTCGGCTGGTCTATTTTTAGTAACTGTTGTGTTAGCCAGCTCCTGCTTCGCAGTGGTAGCAGGCGAAGCAGGAGTGGCATTAACGCAGAGTCTTAGTAAATTGACCCCAAAGTGAGGAAGTTAAAGCAACCAATCAGCTTCTAACTGCCATTTATCTAACACAGTCTATGAAATGACAGTCAGAAGCTGATTGGTTGCTCTGAGCAGCTGCTCCACTTTATCGCTCGCTAAGACGTGATACATCTTCCCTTTATAGTTTTTAGGGGGAGATCATTTATTACGTCTAGTACATTCTATAAGGTGAAAGCTAGAATCTGATTGGTTGCTATGGGCAACATCTCCCCTTAGTAATGTTACAATCAATATTTTCTTGATTGAACAATCTGCATATTAGGCTGGAGAAGTGGTAAAGCCCTTAGATTTCTGCACATCACCTGAGCAAACAGGCCGCTGGTGCCCTCTGGAATTCATATTCTGAGGAATAGGACACTCCGGGCAGTGGTTATCTCGGTCTCTGGAGACAAAGTATCGCCAGCAGTTCATCAAACAGTACCGCTTTCAATTAATATGAGATTGTGACAAGGAGACAGCAAGGTAGTGTAGTTCACTTATCGGCAGTCGGGATGCTGGCCGTCGAAATCCCGGCATCGAAAGCCTGAGTTGGGATTAAAGATAGGTTTCGAAATCCCGACACCTATTTTTAGCTCGATGCCAAAATCCCGACAGCCGCCACCCTGAACAAAGCTAAGCGGGGCATGTTAGCTGTTAGCCACGAGGAGGAGGGCTGGGTTTAGGGACCCCCGAGGGGAGATTAGGGTTAGGCACCCCACAGGAGAGTTAGGTTTAGGCAACACAGGAGGGAGGTTAGGGTTAGGCATCACCGGGGGAGGTTAGGGTTAGGCACGTCTAAGGGAGGGTTAAAGGGGGGGAGAGGGGAGGGTTAGTGTACTTACCGCCCCTGTCGGGATCTTCATCCATTCAGCTGCTGGTATTTCATACCCAACCCGACAGCAAGAACACAAGAAACTTGATTTAAAGGATATCCGCCAACAAAACTAAGTAGCTTTCATTTTTAAACGTATTATATTTTATGTTCAGGGATGGACTGGATTGTGGGCAAGGTAGGCAGCTGCCTTGGGTGTACTTATGTCTCCTAAACATTAGGGTGCGTTACCCACAGACCAAACATTCACTGATAATGCCGATCTGCCCCCCCCCCCCATCCTTCTTTCACTATAACAGGTTTAGGTATTGTGATTATTCAGTTGTTGTACAACTACAACTCCCAGTATCCTCTGCACCTGGCTTATAGTTGCACAGCATCTGGTGAGCCAACTTCTCTTATAAAACCTCCTAGTGCAAATCCTGACATGATTGTTACTAGGATGGATCTTCTTTCTTGTCGCTGGGGTTTACTTTCTTTCTTGTCACTGGGCTGGACCTCCATTCTTGTTACTGGGAAGGTCTCCTTTGTTGCCACTGGGATGAACCTCCTTTCTTGCCAATGGAATGGACCTTTTTTCAAGTCAACTGCATGGACCTCTTTTCTTGTCGCTGGGCTAAACCTCCTTTCTTGCCGATGGGATGGACCTCTTTTCTTTGTACTGGGTTGGATATTCTTTCTTTTCGCTTAGATGGACCTCCTTTCTTGCTGGTGGGATGGATCTCCTTACTTGTTGCTTGGGTGGACCTCCTTTCTTGTAGCTGTGATGGACCTCCTTTCTTGTCACTGAGATGGACCTAATTTCTTGTAACTGGGATGGACCTCATTTCTTGTAGCTGGGATGGACCTCCTTTCTTGTCGCTGAGATGGACCTCATTTCTTGTCGCTGGGATGAATCTCCTTTCTTGTTGCTGGGGTGGACCTCCTTTCTTGTCGCTGGGATGAATCTCCTTTCTTGTCACTGGGATGAATCTCCTTTCTTGTTGCTGGGGTGGATCTCCTTTCTTGTCGCTGGGATGAACCTCCTTTCTTGTTGCTGGGGTGGATCTCCTTTCTTGTCGCTGGGATGAACCTCCTTTCTTGATGCTGGGGTGGATCTCCTTTCTTGTCACTGGGGTGGATCTCCTTTCTTGTTGCTGGGATGAATCTCCTTTCTTGTTACTGGGGTGGACCTCTTTTCTTGTCACTGGGATGGATCTCCTTTCATGGTGCTGGGACCCATCTCCTTTTTTGTTGTTGGGATAGATCTTTTTTCTTGTCACTGGGATGGACCTCCTTTCTTGTTGCTGGAACGGGCCTCCTTTCTTGTCACTGGGATGGATCTGCTCTCTTGTCGCTGGGATGGACCTCCTTTCTTGCTGTTTGGATGCATCTCCTCTCTTGTCGCTGGGATGGATCTACGTTTGTTGTTGCTAGGATGGACCTGCTTTCTTGTTGCTGGGATGGACCTGCTTTCTTGTCACTGGGATGGATCTGCTCTCTTGTTGCTGGGATGGACCTCCTTTCTTGTTCCTGGAATGGGCCTCCTTTCTTGTCACTGGGATGGATCTGCTCTCTTGTCGCTGGGATGGATGTCCTTTCTTGCTGTTTGGATGCATCTCCTCTCTTGTCGCTGGGATGGATCTACGTTTGTTGTTGCTAGGATGGACCTTCTTTCTTGTTGCTGGGATGGACCTGCTTTCTTAATGCTGGGATGGACCTACGTTTCTTGTTGCTGGGATGGACCTACTTTCTTGTTGCTGGGATGGACCTGCTTTCTTAATGCTGGGATGGACATGCTTTCTTGTTGCTGGGATGGACCTGCTTTCTTAATGCTGGGATGGATCTACGTTTCTCGATGGACTTTGTTTCTTGTCTACAAAAGGACGAGCTGTCACTTGACATTATATAGATTTTTCTTCATCTTGTTTTTTTATTAGCTGCATGTTATCTTTTCCCTGTAGCAAAATCTTACCAACAGGTCTATTTACTAAGCCTTGGATGGAGATAAAGTGTCATTTTTCAATGACAGCCTGTGACATGGCCGTCAAGAGCTGATTGGGTGGTACTTTATCTCTGTTCACTTTATCTACATTCAAGACTTAGGAAATAGACCTCCCCAAGTGTAGTAAATGACTAGTGGGTTATCGCCAAGTATGTTCTACATGTCAGTTGGATAAATGTATAAAATTTATCAGCGGGAGATCTCTTTTTGCGACATGGACTTTCTGCCATTTTATTTTTGTGGGTAAATAATAACACGCATTGGAAAAAAAAACACAAATAGAGCACAACACACAACAGTCGCTACATAGGACTAGGCCTCTGCAGGGCGTACAATGCGCGCATTATAGGAATATGCACCGGGACATGGTGTAGCCACGACTCCTCCAGTGGCCATACTCCCCCCACAGTACCTGGGCCTAATTGTTGTCTCAGTGACCCTGAGGATAAATAAAAAATAAAACCTGTTGTTAAGGGAAAAGGGGGTGTTTCCCATTGTAACCAACCAATCAGTCCATACTTGTCTGGTCCTCCAGAACATTCAGGAGGCTCCAGAATTTCTCGGTCCTCAAAGACTCCTGGTAGAGCAGGTCACCCTCCCGCATCCCACCCACTTCCTAGCATAACGGGCAGTACAGAGGCATGAAAACATGATTCTCAGCGAATTGCGTCATCGTGGCCCTCTGCGTAATACAGCTAAGATTCGATTGAATTCGCCCCTCTCCTTGCTGTAGACACCTGCACCCCACTCCAGGAACTCTCCCAGATGGGACATGCACAAAGTTATACCCCTTTTACACCAAAATCCCGGGTCCGACCCTGGAATTTGAACACTGGTCAATCCCGGGTCGAACTCGGCTTCAGACCCCGTTTACACTGCAACTTGACCCGGGTTATTCCCGGGTTTGCCCCGTTCACACTGAACCCGGGTAATCCCGCTTTTCTCTATAGAAGTAATTAAAAATGGTCTGTTTTAAGGTCTGAGAAAGATGGTCACAAAAGGCAACAAAAGAGATGGGTGGGGACTGATTACAGCATTGCTACAGGTTGCTGTTCTGGCTGTGGCAGGCTGTGTATCAGCCTGTGTTTGTGGCTGCTGGTCAGGCTGTGGTGCAGGCTGCAGTTCTGGCTGTGGCAGGCTGTGTGTCTGCCTGCGTTTGTGGCTGCTGGTCAGGCTGCTGTGGTGCAGGAGGTTAGGCAGGCAAGCGATGGCTTCATGTGCATCTCTCTGCAGGGCACTGACAAATTACATCACCTGCCTGTGCCCCAGAAGCTCCAATCAGCATCTTTCAGAGCTAGCCGGGTCAAATAATCCGGGTAGCACCCGTTCACACTGCCTCATGACCCGGGAACAACCCGTGTTCAACCCTGCTCTCAACCCGAGTAAGATTCCCGGGTAAATCAACCCGGGAAATTTTTCTGGGAGCCGTTGACACAGAGCATCGACCCGGGTCGACCCGGCAATAACCCGGGTTATTCGGTGTAAAAGGGGTATTAGTATGAATCCTGTAGTTTTCTTATGCTCTTTATACCTATTTTCCACCTAAAACCCAGGTCCCACCTGGGTTTTTGGACATGGTTCTAACCCTGGTCAGACCCAGGTTAAACCCATTTACACTGCACCTTCGATCTGGGTTGCTCCCAGATCAGCCCTGTTCACACTGAACACAGGTCTGCCCTGCTAAACCTGTGAGATCAAAAAAAGTGGGAGGTGAATGCCCCACAACCACCAATCAGCTAATTTTAGGCATGACCCAGGTCAGATAACCCGGGTTGCACCGTTTACACTGCGCCATTACCCTGGTCCATCCTGGGTCCAACCCTGGTAGCTACCTGGGTTGGATTGCTGGGTCATTTGACCTGGGTTATTTTTCAGGGACCCTTTTACACTGAGCTGCGACCTGGGTAGACCCAGCAAAAACCCAGGTTTTTGCTCTGGTGTAAAAGGGGTATGAGATAGTAGAATATTTTTTATCATTTACATGGCATCACCATTGTTTTCCATTACGCTAGTTACTGAGTACATATAGGTGGGCAATCTGATTGACATAACCAAAGGGCGTTATTGGCCTGTGTAAAATATACTTCATATTGACATTTAAAACACATGTGACTGAAATCATGGTCTGCATTTAGATATAGATTTGCTAATATCAGAGAATATTATACATTATAGCAGCATTTTGTTTTTTCTTCTGCTTCCTTCCAGTAAGAAAGTGGCTCTATGGGCCTGGTGAAAATATGCGAATGAATGCGATCGCAATGCCTCCACATCACAATACTCAGACACCCAGCACTACATGAAGCTGCCCCCTTCTCTTTACTCACATCCGTAATACTTAGCAAGATTGCAAAAACATCGGTACAATCGAGTACCATCGGATCCATACGCAATATGGTGGTTGACCTGACCTCTCTCAGGAATTGCTAAAGTTCCTGCACACAGTGAGAGCTCTGGCTGTGTATGGGTTTGCAGTGGATAATTCATGCACGCCCCTGTAACGGCGTTCAAATGCACTGACACGCCTGCGTTCGCTCGACCACCCCCCCACCCCCCCGTTACCACCCCCAAACAGTACTTCTTGTCAATCACTCTGCGATGGGTCTGCGTACACACTGCGATCTCATTCCCGCCTGCAGTGGCTAGTTCGCGCATGCGAGATGCAAAGCATACGCATGCGCAAATTGTGAAAATCATCGGACTGTGTGCATGCGTGCTGAATCAGGCCCTATTTCTGTATAAAGGGGCTGTCTGTGTAAAATCGCAGTAACACAAGTGGGGCACTCACCCTGTATAAACACAGCATTTTTGCATTGAGATAAAAGGGGAGCAGATCCCTGAGATGACAGCGGAGAATTTTGTACATCTTACAAATGGCTTTCGGAAGTGTAATTAATGGAAGAGCCCCTCTGTGTTTGTAAGGGGCGTCCGTGCCCCCATCGATGGGATCACTTAGTTGTGGTGATATGTTGATATAACTTTTCTTTGCTAGTGTATACAAAGCACTCGTCGGCGGCCTTAATGGAATGCCCTTTCCCCGAGGGCACGGGGGGCAGCGTCAAGGAGTTTGTGTACCACTTGCTTCATGCTATGTCATGAATGTGCATACTGGTGAGAAAAAGCAAAGTTTATATCCCTCCTGGTCAGGTTGGCTGATGAAAACATGCACTGTGCCTGCAGGAAGCTGGTCGTTATGTCCCGCTGTACACAGGCTCCTGTGCTGGTTAATAAGGGCAGCAATTTTGGGAAGCAACTCAATATCACAATGTTTCACTGCAATGACAGACAATCATCTGCCAATGATTGATTCTCATTAGTGGGCATTTTGGAATATATACGCTTGGCAGATTATCACTGTTCAGCGCTATGGAAGTACATCTAAGCGTTGCGCGCATGGCGTCTGATTCTGACGGATCTCTGGCACCTTGCAAAGTGCTGATGCTAATGATGATGGTTGCGGCAGATGACGTACAATCAATGGGCGGCGAGGCTTCCTGCTTGCAGATTCACTGATTCCATACTTGCCTACCCTCCCGATAAGGCCAGGAGCCTCCAGAAAATTGGGTGCCACTCCTGGCCCCTCAGAAAGGCAGGCAAGCCTCCCGGTGGCCGCCAACCCCTCCGAACCCCCCCCTCCACGATAACCTGTGAAACCTCCTGCTTCACAATGCTTGTAATATCTGCATTGTGCCCCTGCCCCGCCCACAAATGACAGTAAGGTGTTTGGCCCCACCCCCTTGCGTCGGTCACGCCCCCTGCCATGCCGATCCAGCTGCTCCCTCCCGGAAGGGGCAGCCAGAATATGGCAAATCTGGCTCCCGCAGCTACCTGCAAATCATACTGTCGACTTCTGACACTTCGTCCCTGGGAGAAAGACGGGGAGAAGTAGCAGGTGGGCTGTTTTGGGGGGGCAAGGCCAGATGATCTGCGTCATTAAGCGCTCCGCAGTCGCGGTAAAATGTTGCACATACCGCATATTTGAATAGGGGAGGGGCTAAATGATGTGATCACCAAAGAATTGCATCAATAGGCTCCGCCCCCTACTCGCAGACCCGCCAATCTGCGAGAAAATGTTCCCCATTCTGCCCACTTCACTGGGAAAAATACAGCAAAAATCGTGAGCCTACCACAAACTACGGGAGAGTAGGCATGCATGCTGCAAATACAGCAAATACAGCAACTCTAGGCCTAATGGAGCCCGCACATCAGCAATCATTTGGGGCAGTGGCCCCTTTTGCAGATGATTGTGTAAAAACATCAGCAGTGTATGGGGTTCATGCGGTTTGCTGATCCCGACTAAAAAGTGAGCTCCTGGAGCCAGAGGTGTTTTATGAGAGGAGAGGGCCCATGTGCAGACTACGGGCCTGATTCAGACCCATTCGCTAAGCTGTGAACGCACGCTATGGGCAATTATCGCATGTTTGCACATGTGTATGCGTCAAAGTATGCATGCGTGAACCTGTCACTGCATCCGGGAATCGTGCGCTCGTAGTACACAGACTGGACGCTACTTTGAGTGACAGATAGCGCTGTTTGTGGGTGGTAACAGGGGAAGGTGCTTGTGAACGGGGGAGTGGTGCTGCAGGCGTGTCTGGGCATCAAAACAGAGTTTTATGGGTGTGCATAACTAGCATGGAAGCGTCATTGTACGCGTCACTTGGTTGTATTTCAGCCTGCAGTGATCGCAGTGCTTGCGGCTGGGTAGGGTCTACCTCAAAGCGATGCGTGCAGCTCCGATGGTTCTCGATGGTTCCGATTGTTCAGACACTTCCTGGAGATGATGTGTGGTATGAGAGAAAAGTGGGCGTCTTTATCTCGGCGTCCTTACACCAGACAGTGCGATCGCGGCATTTGCATACCCGGACCCTTTTAGCTGCGCGGGTCTGAATGAGCTCCTCAGTGCGGACTTCTTCCTCTCTGACGGCGCAGTAGATTCTGGCTTGGTGTTTGCGCGTGTGTCTGGGAAAATGGCGCCTGCGACTTATTCCTGGGGATATCAGTACTGTGCATGCGTGAGTCACTGGGAAAATGTCCGCCGCCATTTCCCTGGTGAATTTTGCTGCCCTGCAGCACCAGCCCGGCACTCTGTGGAGACTATGGACAGGTATAACACTATGGGCCGTATTCAATTTGATTCGAAAAGTCCATTTTCGCCTGTTTTCGGCGAAAGTTTTTCACCAATGACATAATTTTCGCCTGTTTGGCTTTTACCCCATATTCAATTTGGAAGAGTTTTCGCCTAGGCGGAAAGTCAATGCAATGTAATAGGCGAAGAAGTATCACCTACGAATAGTAGGAGGAAAAAAGTGCAGAATTGCGGTTTTGGGGTGTAACTTTGTGGGAACCCTCGTGCAGCCTTAAGACAGTGCCCTAAAGATAAACTGCGTCAAAAAAAAGTGTAAAAATATTCGGGACACCCCCCAAAAAGTAATCTTTCTTTTTGAGAGTAAAAAAAAAAATAGGGGAACAAAGTGCTGAACTATCTAAATTAATTCAGGTTGGGTCCCCAATTTAGGGGTGTGCACCGGCCACTTTTCGTGTTTTGTGCTTTGGTTTTGGATCTGGATCTTTCTTCATGTTTTGGATCTGGATTGGTTTTGCCAAAACCACCCTTCCGTGTTTTGGGTTCTGGGTTTTATGTTTTGGATCTGTATTTTTTTGAGAAAATTATAAAAACAGCTAAAATCACAGAATTTGTGGGTTTTTCTGCTCCTATGCTATTATTAACCTCAATAACCTTAATTTCCACTCATTTCCAGTCTATTCTGAACACCTCACACCTCACAATAGTGTTTTTATGTCCAAAAGGTTGCATCGAGGTAGCTGGATGACTATGCTAAGAGATACGAGTGGGCGGCACAAACACGTGGTCCATCTAGGAGTGACACTGCAGTGGCAGACAGGATGGCAGTTTGAAAAACTAGGCCCCAAACTATACATAATGCAAAGAAAAAAAAGAGGTGCAAGATGGAATTGTCCTTGGGCCCTCCCACCCACCCTTATGTTGTATAAACAGGACATGCACACTTTAACAAACCAAACATTTCAGCGCCAGGGTCTGCCACACGACTGTGGCTGAAATTATTGGTTCGTTTGGGCCCCCACAAAACAAGCTGGCAATTAATCTGTCCCTGCACAAACTGGCTCTACGGAGGCAAGATGTCGTCCTCATCCTCCTCATCCACCGATTCCTCACCCTCTTCAGTGTTGTGTACATCCTCATCCTCACAGATTATTAATTCGTCCCCGCTGGAATCCACAACCACAGGTCCCTCTGTACGTTCTGGAGGCTGGTCTCCCTGGAAGAGTTGATAATTCATTTTATGAACATCATCTTCTCCACATTTTGTGGAAGCAACCTCCTACGCCTTTCGCTGACAAGGTTCCCGGCTGCACTAAACACTCTTTCGGAGTACACACTGGAGGGGGGGCAACTCAGGTAAAATAGAGCCAGTTTGTACAGGGACCTCCAAATTGCTTCTTTTTCCTGCCTGTACAGGTACGGACTGTCTGACATGCCTACTTGGATGCTGTCACCGATGCAATCCTTTAACAGACAGACGCACGCTTGTCGCTGCTGCTTTGAGGATGCAAGTGCGGCTACAGCCCACACAATTCACAAAGACAGAAAAAAGAAGAAGAATATTTTTATTGTTTGTGTAGCACACTTTGAGGGTGTCACCACCCTTTAACAGACAGACGCACGCTTGTCGCTGCTGCTTTGAGGATGCAAGTGCAGCTACAGCCCACACAATTCACAAAGACAGAAAAAAAAAGAAGAATATTTTTATTGTTTGTGTAGCACACTTTGAGGGTGTCACCACCCTTTAACAGACAGACGCACGCTTGTCGCTGCTGCTTTGAGGATGCAAGTGCGGCTACATCGCACACAAGTCACAAACACATTAAAAAAATATTTTTTTATTTTTTGGAGCACTTTGAGAGTTACACCACCCTTTAACAGACAGACGCATGCTTGTCGCTGCTGCTTTGAGGATGCAAGTGCGGCTACAGCCCACACAATTCACAAAGACAGAAAAAAAAGAACAATATTTTTATTGTTTGTGTAGCACACTTTGAGGGTGTCACCACCCTTTAACAGACAGACGCACGCTTGTCGCTGCTGCTTTGAGGATGCAAGTGCAGCTACAGCCCACACAATTCACAAAGACAGAAAAAAAAGAACAATATTTTTATTGTTTGTGTAGCACACTTTGAGGGTGTCACCACCCTTTAACAGACAGACGCACGCTTGTCGCTGCTGCTTTGAGGATGCAGGTGCGGCTACAGCCAACACATTTCACAAAGACAGAAAAAAAAAGAAGAATATTTTTATTGTTTGTGTAGCACACTTTGAGGGTGTCACCACCCTTTAACAGACAGATGCACGCTTGTCGCTGCTGCTTTGAGGATGCAAGTGCAGCTACAGCCCACACAATTCACAAAGACAGAAAAAAAAAGAAGAATATTTTTATTGTTTGTGTAGCACACTTTGAGGGTGTCACCACCCTTTAACAGACAGACGCACGCTTGTCGCTGCTGCTTTGAGGATGCAGGTGGAATCTAGACGGGATTTGGAACCGGGGACACACTACCTCCATCAATTGTCTAAATCCCACTGCACTAATGGCGGATACCGGACGCACGTCTAACACCAACATAGCAGTCAAGGCCTCAGTTATACGTTTTGCTTCAGGATGACTGCTGTCGTACTTCATCCTCATCGCTAGGGACTGTTGGAGGGTCAATTGTTTAGTAAAAGTAGTGATGTTCCTTCTTCCTCTCTGGGATGATGAACAACTCCCAGCAGCAGCAACAGCACTAGGAGGAAGTGGTTCTTGATCTTTCCCTATTTTATTTTTATCGGAGAAAGTTTGGTCCTCCATTTATGTTATATTGATATATACGTGCGGCTAAAGTGCACACAAACACAGAAAATATTTTTTTATTTTTGCTGGAGAGTAGTGCACTTTGTGGGTTACACCACCCTTTAAGAAATGAGCCAGCCGGCTCTTTACTTATGGGACACAGGCGCACGCTTGGCGCTGCTCCTTTGTTGATGCACGTGCAGCCACAGTGCACACAATTCACAAACACAGAAAATATTTTTTTTTTTGGTTTGGACTGGAGTGTACTTTGGGGGTTACAGCACCCTTTAACGGTCAAGCCAGCCGGCCCTTTACTTATGACACAGGCGCACGCTTGGCACTACTTTGTTGATGCACGTGTGGCTACTGCGCACACAATTCACAAACACAGAAAATTATTTTTTTTTTGGTTTGGACTGGAGTGTACTTTGGGGGTTACAGCACCCTTTAACGGTCAAGCGAGCCGGCCCTTTACTTATGACACAGGCGCACGCTTGGCACTACTTTGTTGATGCACGTGCGGCTACTGCGCACACAATTCACAAACACAGAAAATATTTTTTTTTTTGGTTTGGACTGGAGTGTACTTTGGGGGTTACAGCACCCTTTAACGGTCAAGCCTGCCGGCCCTTTACTTATGACACAGGCGCACGCTTGGCACTACTTTGTTGATGCACGTGCGGCTACTGCGCACACAATTCACAAACACACAAAAAATATTATTTTTTTAGCACTTGGGGGGAGCACCCCTGATGGACAGAGCACCCCCTGGACAACACTACAGCACCCCTTTAGGACTGGGACACTGCACAGGACTTTGGAGTGGACACAGCCCCTATGGAGAACTGACTGCACAACACAGTCCAGCCAGCCCCTATGGACTTTGAAGTAGTGGACACAGCCCCTATTAACAAGAGCAGCACAGCACAACACAGCCAGCCCCTATGGACTTTGAAGTAGTGGACAACAGCAGCACAGCGCAGCACAGCACAGCACAGCACAGCACAACACTACTCTGCACCACACTACACTACACTACACAGCCCAGCCAGCCCTAACTCCCACCCTCCCTCTTCACTGTCCACAGCCGAGTGAGAAAATGGCGCCGATGCAGGTACCTTATATAGGATCCAAAACCCGCGAGACTCGGAAGGCGGGATGATGACGTTTTGCCTCGATTTCAGATCCGAGTCAGGCGGGAAAAGTCGAGCCTGACTCGGATCGGCCTCGGATCGGGGGGGTTCGGATTTCAGAAATCCGAACCCGCTCACCCCTAGTCCCCATGTATGCGGCAGGTGTTTTCTTCATTGCGGGGACAAGCGGCAGGTGCAATTTTGCAGATTTTTAAAAATAACTTTAGGGACTTAAAAAAATGCGTACCCCCATTTTCATGTACCCCAAATTTGATAGGAATAGTTATTCCCCCCCCCAAAAAAAAAATCTAAGTGCTATTCTTTACCACTTCTTCATAGCCGCAAAATTGCACCTTGCACGGCTATTACAAACCCCGATTTCCTTCAGCAGGCAAAAATGGGGGTACCCATAGTGATCCCCCATGTCTGGACATCTTTAGGGGGGTCTCAGGCATATTTCCCAAAAATACAAGTTTTTTTCCTTAAATGGGGTGATAGGTCATTTTAAAAAAACATGTATAATTTTTCAATTACATATAGCAGGTGACAAAAAGTGCACATTTGCGGTTTAGAGGTGCAGGCTTAAAAAAAAAATAGCCTGTACCCTTGGGAATGCCCCCTTAAAATTAAATTTAAATGTTGGGACAAAAAAAAAAAGTGAAAAAAAAATGCCATGCTAACGATATTAATTCTGGTGGGGTCCCCAAATATGTAGTGGGTGTTTTTTTCATTGTGCAGAGTAGCGGCAGATGTATTTTTGAAGAATTAAAAAAATTACCTTTAGGGTCTTAAAAATATGCTTACCCCCATTTTCATGTACCCCAAATTTGATGGGACCACTTTAAAAAAACAACAAAAAACTAAGTGCTCTTCTGCATCACTTCTTCAATGTCGGGAAAAATAACCACCTTCCGCATCTGTTTAAAAAGCTGACTTTCTTCTGCAGGCAAAATCGGGGGTACCCATAGTGATCCCCGAGGTCTGGACATCTTTAGGGGGTCCTACAATTATTTCCTGAAAATTCCCATATTTTTTCGCCGATCCAAGTTTCGCCTGCTCCCGATTTCGCCTACCTTGGAATTGAATACGGGAATAGCGGGCACGTGCGCAATACTTTTCCACCTGGAAAACAGGCGAAGGAGGCGAAAAGTCCAATTGAATACGGGCCTATATGGGTGTAGTGCATACATGCCTACCCTCCCGGTTTTCGCGGGAGGCTCCTGATTTTTCGGGTAACCCCCCGCACCCCCGGAAGGGTAGGCATTTCTCCCGCATTCTGCCCACTTCCTAGTGAAGTGGGCAGAATTAGGAGAATACCCACGGCAATCGCGGGTCTCCGTGAAGGGGGCGGGGCTTAGCTGTGATTCTGCACGAATCACAGCATTTGGCCCCGCCCCCTATGTAAATTGTGCCCAATCGCGGCAATTTTACCGTGAGGGGGCGGTACTTAATGACGCGAATCGTCAAGCCGCGCCCCCGTCGGCCCCCTGCTGCTTCTCTTACCCGGGCTTCTCCCAGGAAGAGAATATTAAAGGTAGGCAACCCTGGTGTAGTGTGCTGTGTGGGCTTCCTGAACCCAGGGGCCCATGTGCACCACACACCCTACACCCTGCCCAGAGCACTATGCATGCCGCCAGCATGACAACCTACCAGATAGGGGAAATATTGGGATGGTGGATTCACTTAGTTTTTGGACTTTTTTGCAATCGCTTTGGGGTAAATTTACTAAAGTGAGCGTTTTTAGAAGTGGAGATGTTACCCATAGCAACCAGTCAGGTTCTACTTAGCATTTAACTAGTACCTTCTAGAAGATAATAGCTAGAATCGGATTGGTTGCTATGGGCAACACCTCCACTTCTAAAAACTCTCATTTTAGTAAATATACCCCTTTGAGCTTAGTAAATTGTCAGGATGCAAACCCCCCGGGTAAATGTAGCAGAATTCAAACTCGCTGCTTGGTAAATCTCCCCACATGTGTTTTGTGTAATGCTGAGAAGGGAACTGTGCACTACTTCCAATTCCTTTACACAAAAAGACCAAATATAGATACAATACATTATGGACCTCATTCAGAGCCGCTCGCAAAAAGCGAGAGCTCGCTCCGAATGAGGGCGGCCTCTTTTTTTTTTTTAAAGCCGGCCTCCTGGCCACTCGTTAAGCTGTGGGTGACCACCAACAGCTTTTGCGAGCGGCCAGGTGATGATCGCGACCATCGGGCTTGCGACGAGACCCTTGTGGTAGGGCCTCATCTGCCACAAGCCCCAGTGAGCTTTCGGCTCTATTAGAGCCGGAAGCTCACCCACTGACATAACTCGTGATGTCAGTAGGGCCGCCCACAAACGGCAGGAAAGCCTCCGTTTGTCCAGCCACCCCCCCCACCCCGCCTACAAAACGGGGCGAGCTGTCGATCAACATCGACAGCCGCCCATTTGTAGCGAGCCCTGGAGCGAGTTAATTTTTCATTCACTAAGGGGCTTGCGCATGCGCAATGCACAACCATCGACCCGCTTGCGAGTTCATAGCGCTTGCGAGTGGGTCTGAATGAGACCCAGTGACAAACGCAGGATTTCTAGAGGGGGGTTTCCAAATGCTTGATTTTAAAGCAAGTGTGGACAGTCCATGAAGAGGGCGTAATAAGCACTTAACCAGCTATAATATATGTCATACGAATTATAGTGTATTTAATTGTAACACATACAGTACCAGTATCACAGTAAGCCATTATATGTGGAAGTACGGCCATCCTTCCTGAGCTGAATGTTTTAATTTCAGATGTGGGTTACATTCCAGACCATTGGATCATGTTTGGGAATCTGGGGGAGCAGCAAAAGAACCTTGCACTGCCCTGGACATATATGTACAGATTGGTCTCTTTATGTACTGGCTAGTTTATTATTATACAGTATTAATAATTAACCCTATAGGTGGTCTATATCAGTGCACCCCTAATAGTGCATGTTTTCCAGATCTCCTAGTTGGTGCAAAAAAGTGTATTCATTACTGGCTCACAGTTTAAAGATCAATAGGTGGTGCTAATTATTTAATTTGTGACACTGAAAGGATCTTAAAAACATGCAACTGTAGTAGTATATGCTATTTCTAATGTGGTCATCATGGTGTGGCAGGGGAGGAGGGTTTCCGGGCAACCGGAAACCCCTCCTGCGTTTGCCTATGAGACCCTATGTTTTTCAATGTCAGAAAAATACATCTTTTTAATTAAAGCACCAAATACTCCTTACTGGATCATATAGCCCATTTAATAGAATGTTGTTGTTACCTGCAGAAAGTTTGGCAGCCCTTCCTGTAATTATGTTTCATAAAACTAAACTCATAGTATCATAGTACTATAAGGAGCTGCCTGCTTGGTCTGTGACTGATGATGTCTCTTTTTATCCTCTTAGAAAAAGACGATATATCTGTCTGAGTGTCCAGATCCTATTTAAAAAAAGGAAGTTATTGCACTTATGGTCTGGAGCAGGCGACCGGCGACCCCCTCTTCCCCATTGTGTGGGATCCCAGGGGAGATGTCCTGGCAATTTGTAACATAGAGAAGAGTTTCCTTTCCTGTCTGCTGCTTGTATAAGAATGGGAGGAGGAGGTGAGGGAATCAGGGAGAGGAACGTGTCAAAAAAGCCCATAATGGCAGGATTTAAAGCTAAGTTAAGTAATTGAAGGCCATAAAGATACTCAAACAGGGCTTATGCTGAGAGTTCAATCCCCAGCCTTATTAACAAAGAAAACATTAGCACAGACAAAGAAAGTGTGATACCACCAACTCTGTGCTAGGCTAGTAACAGTATATATATATATATATATATATATATATATATATATATGTATATATTTATTTATATATATATTTGTCTGCGCATTATATATATATATATATATATATGTATATATATAAGGGATGCAGTCAGGATGGTGGCCGGCGCTATCCCGTCTGCCGATATCCCGACACTGACTAAAGATAGGCGTTCAAATCCCGACACCTACCATTAGCCCCACTATAAAATCCTGACACCCAGCATGCCGAACGAAGGTAAGCCGGGTGTCTTAGCGTTTAGCCGCGGGGGGGGGGGGGAGGGTTAGGTTTAGGGACCTCCGGGGGGACTTAGGGACAGGCCCCCCCCCGGAGGGTTAGGGTAGGGAAAGGGGCAGTTAGGCACCTCTAGGGGGGTTAGGGTTAGGCACTAGGGGGATATTAGGGTAAGTCACCAAAGGGAGCATTAGAGTTAGGATAGGGAGAGGGGAGGGTTAGGGTACTTACCTGCTGCAGTCAGGATTTCAATCCGTCGGGCTGCCGCTGTCGGTATTTGATCTGGCCGCCAGCATTACATACCGACTACATATATATATATATTTATACATATATATATATATATACTGTATATAATATATACACAAAACTGAATGGATTTTTTTTTGGTGTCTTAATATGTACCTTTTATGCTAATACACACATACAACAGTGGTAGACTTATTATATTCTAATTAGATATGTGGGCGGACCCCCGTGTTTTGCTTTTAGCAAAACCACCATCAAATGGTATGGATTTGGGTTTGGCAAAACCACCATCAAGTGATTTGGGTCAGTTTCGGTTTTGGATTTCTTAAAATTTTTTATAAAAATAGCTACAATCATGTAACAGACCTGCTTTTGTTCCTATAGTATTATCAATAATTAGCAATAATTTCCAGTCATTTCCAGAGACATTTTGATCACCTCACAGCAGCTGAAATCATGAGGGAGTGGTTTACGTGCAATCAAAAACACGCAAAATACGTTTTTTTAAGATCCAAATTCCGACTTGCCGATAGACCCAAGTCAGGACTTGGAACCCCAAAAATGATCTGAGCCGGGAATCAGTTTGGCTTGGAACCCCAAAGTTTTGGTGTGTTTGGTTTTCAGCAAAACTGAACCGCTCATCTCTAATTCAAATCCTATTCTCCTTGAAGGTATACTTAGGTGGGCAATTTTTTTTGGCTGTAGAGCAAGCCTGGCCGACCTGTGATTCTCCAGCTGTCGTGAAACTACAATTCCCAGCATGCTTTGCTAGCTGATCGATGGGAGGGTATGCTGGGACCTGTAGTTTCACAACAGCTGGAGAACCACAGGTTGGCCAGGCCTGTTGTAGAAGTATATGGTCATAAGTAATTGGGTACTGGATGCAGACATATGAAAAAATAGAGGTAGTGATGGCCATCGAAGGATTCAATATCAATGGTCTCCATTGATGGTGTCACCAGTATTTTACATCGATGGCAGGAAACCATTGATGGAAAACCATCAATGGTTTAAACAATCAATAGGCATCCCTATCATAGGACGAGCAACTGTGGTGTGCCATTTGCAATCAGGAAACGGGGTGTGTGCAGGGTGGGGCAGAAAACGCCAATTGCCATGTCTGTCCGGATCTGTCCGGTTTCACGAAATTCGGGTGGATTCGGATTTCTGGACAACCGAACCGCACAGCTCTATTTAAAGGTGGGAAAAATACCCATGTTATGGTCATATTCACCAGTATTCATCTATCAATTCACTCGGAAATTGATCATGAAATTAAAGAGATATCTACTGCATAGGGATGTGCGCCGACCCCCGTGTTTTGGTTTTGGTTTTGGATCTGTATCTCCTTCAAGGTTTTGGATCTTGATTTGGTTTGCAAACCACCCTCAAGTGTTTTGGTTTTGGATCTGGATTTTTTAAATAAAAAATAGATAAAAAGTTTTAAAAACAGCTAAAATCATGTAATTTATGCAATCCAAAACCCGAAATTTAAAATCCAAGTTCCAAACCGCAAAAAGATCAGAACTGTGACCCGAATTTCCCCGGATCTCCTCAGGAGATTAGAACCGCGACTCGGATTTACCCGGATTCGCGAAATTCGGGTGGATTCGGCTTTCTGGAGATCCGAACCGCACATCTCTACTACTGTATAGAAAACAATTACTTCACATCCTCAAACAACTATTATCTCTACAGTTCTGCAGTTTCTATAACTAAGATATATTTGTCAATGATAAATAATAGAGATTTTATAGCACACACTTTAGGGATTACTCTAAGATCTATTCTCTAAGTGCCAAATGTGTACAATCTTACGCTACATATTTTAAACTCCTGTTGTTTCTGTGTGATAGTATTCCTTTAACATCTATTAGTCATTAAACCGTATATGGTTTTGTTATTACTGCTCTGCAGGCCAGCGAGTAGCAGATTTCATTTGCTGCAAGATTTAATAGAGACGTGTTCTAAATATTTATACATTGCAAATTCTAGAGGTACAATAAATGCACATGGTAAAGTGATTTACAGCGTTTCGCTCTCCGTGTCAAAATACAGGAGAGCTATCCATTTAAACACTGAACTAATAGTTGTAAGGACTATATTCAGCGGAGAGGGACGTACCAGTGGTTTGCAGCTAGAAACAGCTGCTGCAACACTATTTACAAAAAGATAGAAAAAGGGACTTTTTTCTATTCCTTGCTGGGTGAAATATTTAAGTACAGTAACCCCCATATTTCAACTGTTCGATTAGCACTTTTTTACAAAATTCTTTATGTTTTATGCTAAATACCTATCGTGCACTTCAAAAAATGAGATAAATAGACCGGAATGGACGTGCTGCTATAGGATTTCTATGTACATGTAAAGACTGCTGATAGCATAGATTATTTGTGTTCCATGCAGGAAAGTAAAAATTTTTGGATAAAAACTTGTATTTGAGCCACAGAGAGATTGCTTCATATTTGACTTTTTTTTATTCCCCCCTCCGGGATAACCGGTATTGTAAAGCTGGGCCCAGGACCATGATAACCAAATGCAAAATGCGTCACCTAGACCACCCACTTCGCTCGGGAAGTGGGCGGAATGCGTGGGTTTCAGGAGACTTGCCTACCCTACCGGACATCCAGGAGAGTAATGAGTGGACCTAATAGCCTTTTTTTCCCCTCTAACCTTTTCCTTTTCCCAGTCTAGCTCTTCCATATTAAATAAATGTGTGATGAGAAAGTAAAGTGCTTCTACCTGCAATGTGGAAGGGGTAAGGTACAGATAGACGTGGCGGTGGGAATGTTTAGCGCACACTTGTAATAAAAGATCTGGAAATACAACAGTGACATTGCTCCAAATGGGCCCTTTACCTGTATTTGTAGCACTTTGAATGTTGAGAAGGTGAAAAGAGATCCAGTGAAACAGGATATAAATCTCTCTCTCTCTCTCTGACTTTCAGAATTTTTTGATGATTTCTCTGAAGGGCGAGAATGCGTCAATTGCGGAGCAATGTCCACCCCTCTCTGGAGGAGGGATGGTACAGGCCATTACCTGTGCAATGCCTGCGGGCTGTACCACAAGATGAACGGAATTAACCGTCCACTAATCAAGCCCCAACGTAGGCTGGTAAGATCTTCCTTGAAATTCAGATGGCTTTGTGCAGGGGTCTTCAACCTTGGTCCTCCAGCTGCTGTGGAACTACACATCCCAGAATGCACTGCCATAGTTTTAGCATGCTGTTATATCAAAAAGGTAGCAGTGCATGCTGGGATGTGTAGTTCCACAGCAGCTGGAGGGCCAAGCTTGAAGACCCCTGGCTTTGTGTGACTTTCAGTGTTAAACTGAACACGATGGGTATTATTTACTACCAAAACAATAAAACCTCCAGCAACTAGATTGATGAAAGCTAATGCGGATTGGTTGCTGTGGGCTAGTGCAGGTTTACACTTTGTTAGTAAATAAATGCGGATTGGTTGCTGTGGGCTAGTGCAGGTTTACACTTTGTTAGTAAATAAATGCGGATTGGTTGCTGTGGGCTAGTGCAGGCTTACACTTTGTTAGTAAATAATCAGAAAACATGACAGCTGATATTGAGTCTATTTTCTGCAATGGGACAATTTCAATACTTTTGCTGCCCATTGCATGGATAATGTTAGCAAGACCTGTCCTATGTTGTCGTACGGCGCTCAAATAAAAAAAATTGGAGCGTGTTAACTTAATTATTAGGCATTTTCACAAGACCTAAAATATAGGGATAGTTTTATTCCCTACATTTCCACCCTGTCATTTCATTCATAACATTACACTCTGAATGCAAAAGAGACAAGTGTAGGAGGAAGTGAACAGGAGGCAATGGGGACATCCTGAGAATTATTTATTTGAATGTCGGTAGATGTGAGTTTCAGTGACATTGTTCTGTATACGTGTGACTCACACGTATACAGCACAATGCATGTGTCATGATGGAAATTATATCTCACTGGCCTGGGATGGGGATATTTTTACTCTAGGATGACTGTGCAGTTTGAGTTATAAACATCAACTGAAAATATAACTTGGAGGACAGTTACCACCACTGGTCTACGAGCATGATTACTAGCAACAGGGCGCCAGGGGCTGTTGCTACAGGGCCCATCACACTGAAGGGCCCCACACATAGCTACATCACCAAAGAGGGGACACTGTAACTGTGTGGCATAATGTATACTGGGGGCACTACAGTGTGTTTTCCATGCACACTTTTAATATACTTTTTAATATCATCACCAGCATATCTTATTGACAATTTTATTGGTAGGGCCCCTCACAAGTTTGTTGTCCTGGGGCCCCCAAAAACATGAATTCCAGCCGCCGATAACAGACCCTCCAACATGTCCCCTTCCGTCCGGTACAATTTGTTCTGCTCCTGGACCTCCTTCTTAATTGATGATTGCAGACACCTGTGCTGAAACACCTGCCTCATCTATTATCTAGATCAACACAGGTGTCTGCAATCATTAATTAGGTGGGAAGTCCAGGAGCGGAGCATTTTGTACCAGGCGGAAGGGGTCATGTTGGAGGGTAGGCAATAACTTTAATCCTGCCCTGACTGTAGACATTGAGCAACCATAGCAGCCAGTCAGACACTGACATTTTTCAGTTTAGAAATTGAAAGCTTACTTCTGATTGGTTGCTATGATCAACATCATTTTTTTACCCTCTCCATCATAAATTTCCACCTTGTCAATTGTTCATGAATAGAATTATACTGCCATCTAGTGGTGAAAGAATAATTAGCAAATGTCCCTTCTTTGTAAGACATTACTAACAATGAGTTTCTTTGGGAAAGAAATATGGCAAAAAGCTGTTTATAATAAATAAGATATCAACAAGTAACCCATATGTATGGTTTGGATGTAGTTATAATACCCAATCAGATTAATTGAAGTTCATTACAGATGTGTATGTATACACACACACACACACACGCACACACACAAACCAACCCTATTAACACCCATTTTCGGTCCTACAGTCTGCATCCCGCCGTGTCGGCCTGTCCTGTGCCAATTGCCATACAACCACCACGACGTTGTGGCGTCGGAATGCAGAAGGGGAGCCTGTATGCAATGCCTGCGGACTTTATATGAAGCTGCACGGAGTTCCAAGGCCCCTGGCAATGAAGAAGGAAGGCATCCAGACAAGGAAACGTAAACCAAAGAATCTCAGCAAGTCTAAAACACCGACAGGTAAGAAATGATTCAGGAACTGAGAACTCCAGATCACGGGCAGAAGTTGGGTAGCTCTGCAGTAGATACAAAGTACCACAAGAGGGCAACAGTGAGAGCGACTGGAGTTGGGCAAACAGTGGTCACTCTCCAACTTTTGTAGAACTAAAAGTCCCAGTCTGCCATGCCAGTTTCTGTTCCGCCATAGCAGGAAAGCTCTGATCTAAGTGACCAGTAAACTTGTGAGCGTGAGTGGACATGGGGGTTCCTGTTGGTAATCCCTCTGAAAGACGCAACAGCCAGCTACTTTTAGCTCTGTCATGCAGTATGTGTATTTTCAGTTACATCCGCCCTGTAATGATCTTTAACTTCCACTAGATATAAGATGAAAGTTTGGTGTCTTTTGGATGAATTGAGTCTTAATTTTGCACCTTACTATTATTCGTATAAATCTTTTGTATAAGGGGTCATGTGCTTAAACAGGAACACCCAGTATAAGGCACACAATGCAGGGTTTGCTTTTTTGTGTTTGTTGCTAAATGTACTTCTGCTGCTCTCTCTCCCAGGCCCAAATGGCATCGATACCCTCACTCCTTCCACTAGCTCCTCCAACTGCATCACAGCAGAGGAAATGCGTCCGATAAAGATCGAGCCGGGACTGTCCCCTGCCTATGGACATTCTACTTCCCTGTCTCAGGTACCAGAAAGAAACACAGGACGGTGGAACAGTTACCACATTGTCCTATAATCAGATATAGACCATACTCTTTCCAGGAAGATCAGATCATACCTGCCTACTATTTTCATCCCCTCTCCAGGAGAAGCCTGGAGAATGAGATGTAGCTGCCTACTTCAGGGGCAGGGGGACATACTCTCACGTCATTGGCCCTGTCCTGTTTTTATGCAGCATTTTAGCCCCGCCCCTCCATGCAGCCCACAATTCCCATTATTATTTTCCCCATCTTGTCCACTTCATTTGGAACTGGGCAGGATGTGGGCGTACCAGTCACTCTTCAGAGGTGAAGGCATATTCAAGTTGAGGCGAAAACCCATTATTAGCGATAAATTATTGCCATTTTCGCCTATTATCATTATCCCCATATTCGATGACATTGACTTTACGCCGGTGAGAAAAGTAAATGTAAAAAAACGGGGATCATTTTTCGCCAACATTTAGCAGGCAAAAAAAAGTGCAGAATGGGGTTTCGGAGTGCAGGCTTTAAAAAAATAGCCTGCACCCCTGGGAATGGTCCTTATAAATGAACTGTGTAAAAAAAAGTTAAAATAAAAAATAGGGACACCCCAAAACAATAAGTTCAATTTTGGAGTAAAAAAAAAAATATATGGGGAACAAGGTTTAAACTAACAAGATAAATTCTGGAGGGGTTCCCAAGTATGCGGCAGGTGTTTTAAAGAATGCGGGTGGTAGCGGTAGGTGCATTTTTGAAGAATTTTAAAAATGCACCATAGGGACTTAAAAATATACTTACCTCCATTTTCATGTACCCCAAATTTGATGCACCTAGCTAAGTGCTCTCCATCACCCTTTCTTCCCTCTCACATATTGAATTCCCCCCCCATAGTGGCTATGAGTAAACTAGTCCATGAAATGACTTCCTGTTTTCTTTGTCTCATTTGCAGTTTTTCAGTTCTGAAGGGTCCAGGTTGTAACTGAATTTTATTATAGAACTTTTGCCATTCTATTTTCAGGGCTCCCCATTATCTACTATCACAAGTCATGGATCATCTATGCATTCAATGGTAAGTGTGAAGCTGTGCCCTCAGACTCTTTGCTGTATGCATTTATACAGTATATGCCAAGCTTAGGTTTTAGTGGCTATGAATAGACTAGTTTTTTGTTTCTATGGGGTGTGGATTGAAAGCTCTACTGTATTTAGATAGACAGTCAATAGGTCAACACCAAATGGTCAACAGGCAATCGGTCAACAGGGTCAAATTGTCGACAAGGTCAAATGGTTGACTGTTAAATGGTTGACGTTGACTAAGGTCAACAGAGTCAAATGCTTGACATGGTTAAAAGGTCAATACACAAGTGATCGACACAGAAAAGGTTGACACATGTTTTTAATATTTATTTTTAACCCTGATCCTAACCCTCACCCTAAAAATCATGAAAAAACATGTGTTGACCCTTTGACCATGTCAATCTTTTGACCCTGTCAACATAAATCCATGTCAATTTTTAAACTGTCGGTCATTTGACCCAGTCGATCATTTGCATGTCGACCATCTGGTGTCGACCTATTGACTCTCTATCTAGACACGGTAGATCTTCCACCCCTGTACCATTTCTATGAAATAAAGTACTGGTGCTATGAAAAAAAAAAATGCTGATGGTCCTGTGTTGAGGTAAGTGTCTCCCCCGGCCTATAATGTAGCTGTAACGGAGTATTCTGGTGAAGTTCCAGACAAGAGTATAATAATTTAAAGCGATGATGGTAGAAGAACTTCCTGTTTCCAAAAACATGAGTTCCGTCATAATAAAGGCACTGAGACTATACAATTAAATGACTTCCTGTATTCTTTGTTACAATTGCTCTTTTCATTTATGAAATGATCTAGTTCTTATTTGTCTTATACCCAGTTGTTTATATAACTTTTGCCATTCTTCTATTTCAGGCCTCCTCTTTATCTACTATCACAAGTCATGGATCATCTATACATTCAATGGTAGGTCTATAGCCAGTCTCTCAGACTCTTCGCTCTGCGCTCAACACCTCTCTTCAGCCACTATAGAGATGCCATGAACTACTAGCACTAAGAGTAATGTAGCATCTGTTCTCATCACAAAGAAGAACTCCGTATACATAGGGCTGCATTTCATGCAGATTATATGCACAGATGTGTGGCTGGGTGAGATATGGACCAATGAAACTTCCTTGTTCCTTTCAGCCCATGATGCCATATGTGAAACAATCATCATGGGCCAGTTGGGTATATACTATACAGTCAAATCTAGTTTGGATTGGATAGGAACTGTACATAATGCAGGGCTGTAACTAGGAGTGTGCGACTCGTGCCGCTGCACAGAGGGCAGGTCTCTGTGGGCGGCACCATCACTGCCCCATGGCCCTTGTCTCCGGCTAGTAGGGTACCTGGAGCCAGTATCGTTAAGGCAGTACCACCTGTAGAATCCTTTGAATGCTGGCACCCTGCCGTGTGTATAGCTTGTAATGAGTATCTTGAAGACGGTCCTGGTCCTACTGGATTTCCGGGTGCTGGCGGCACCCACCCCCTACGTGTGACATCATGATGTCATGGGCAAAGGGGGTGGGGCCAGCACAGGTAAACTTTTTTACAGCCCTGACAAAAAGGGTCACTCGATTAGCCGTATGTGCTGCAATAATTCCCGTAAATGACCTACAGTACATCTCTATGTATTTGACCGGTTTCATTTTTAGTGGCTATGAATAGAATACTCAGGGGCAGGTGTATCAAACTTTCTAAAGAGGAGAAGTGGAGAAATTTCCCATAGCAATAGCAATCAATCAACTCCTAGCTATCTTTAATATAGTGAAGTCTATAAAATTATAGCTTGATGCTGATTGATCACTACAGGAAACTCTCTCCGCCTGTCCACTTTAGAAAGTTGGATACATCTCCCCCTAGGGGACAGATGTACTAAGCTCTGGAAAGTGATAAAGTGGAGAGTGATAAACTACCAACCAATTAGCTCCTAGTTGTTATTTTTTAAACATAGCCTGAATCATGACAGTTAGGAGCTGAGTGGCTGGTACTTTAACACTCTCCAATTTACATAGAGCTTAGTACATCTCACCAACTTAATGAGTTCTTTGTCCCACTTGTACTTTTAATTTGCATTTTTCTATTTTTTTTTCTGTAAGTGACCTAACTACTATTTCTATATCTTACAAATGTTTTCAATACTCATCCCTCTGTTTCAGGCCTCACCATTATCGTCTATCACAAGTCACGGACCATCTATACATTCAATGGTAGGCCTAAAGATGTCTCCTCAGACCCATCACTCTACAATCAACACATCTCCGCAAGCCAGCTCCAAACATGACTCCTGGAATAATATGGTCCTAGCTTAAATTCTGCTGACCAATCACCTCACTCACCTCCTAACGCCACTTGAACGTTGGGCTTAACAACCAATGAAACTGGACCTGACAGTTGTCGCTAACACAACTATCGCAAGTTCTCCAGAGTCTGATAAACTTCAGCTACTCTAGAATTTAAAGGAACTACTAGCATTTAAAGAAATTAAATGTCTCCTTTCATAGCAAAGAATTGTTTATAAATTGGACTGCATTTAATGTGGACGGCAATAGACAGATGTGTGCCTGGAGCAGAAATTTAAGTTGCAACATGACATTTCATCCTTACAAAAAAAACAAAAACAAATTGTACTTGCCAAAGAGAGTGGTCTCCAGAGAATTTTTTGTTAAAGTGGTGAAAATGCAAACTAAAAAAACACTGCCTGGGGGTCTTTCAGGTTGTTTACTTGATGGAAATTTACAGTGCAATTGGACAAATTAAGTTTTTATTTCATCAAGGCCACTGTGTGCTCCAACGTCTGAGTTGTACGTTTTGCCATGGAGTATTTTTTTTTTTTTAAAAACTTTTTCACCATAATCATGATTATTTGTTCATAAAAAGAGATTGCAGAATCGGCTCTAGTCTCTCCCAATCTTAAGCAATTCTAGGCACTTGGTCATGAGGAATTCTAAAAATCCTCTATGTCCTATAACTAGACTCTACATTCAGAGAGATTTTGAGAACTCAGGTAAAAATCGATATCTATTTTGTCTCCATTATCTGCAAGTTACAGGTCGTTAGGAAAGATCTACCATGGGATGTAATATTAGAGTAAATTCATTGGTTGTCATTGAGATGGTTTTTTTTGTTTACCCGCTCAACCCAGACAGCAAACCTCGAATCACTGTATAAACACTAAATCCATTATGTTAAGGTTGATATATTGCAAAGTGTTATTTAAGTATCATCAATCTCGGAATTTTGTAAGATGTGTTAAATTAAATAGAATTCAACTTTGCAATTTATTTAATGTGAAATTTGCATAGATTTGATCTCATTTCTGGTATAATACCCATCGTATTCTGTATAGTGGGTAACTTCGTAATGCCTGCAGGTTCTGTTCTTCTAAATGGCTATGAATAAAAATAAGGTGTATTTGCCAAGATACAGATGAGCAAAGTTGCAGTTAAATTTCGTGGCACAATCCATACTGTGATACAATCTTAGGGGGCGATCTAATTTGGAGCGATGAATTTGAGTTTCTGGCAATCTGTTTTTGACAGCAACTCACAACATTGCAGATTTTTTACCTCAAATCCCATAGAGGTGCGCAGGAAAACATGCTATGTTGAGTTACCATAACTCCCGAGTAATGTGTGCAGCAATTGCATTGCCCTCTTAGAGTCCCATTTTTGCTTTGCCAGTCCGTGGTAAGCTATTTCACACTATAATTGTACACTTCTGGGGTTTGTAATCTATGGCACAGTTTCCCAATCTCCACCATTACAGTCCAGGTTTTAAGGCTATCCATGCTCCAGATGGTTAAATGAAATTGTCTCTGGTAGTAATTAAGTCAGATGTGGATATCCTTAAAACCTGGACTGTAATGTTGGAGTTTGAGAAAATCTGATCTATGAATAGAGCTGAGACAAGGGCGGTCAATTCATTTTGTCATGTGGTGTGGTTGGGGTGGGACTGGGAACACCCAGGATCAAATCCTGCTGGGAAATTTCTTGGGCCATTTGTGAAACGAGTAAAACAGCCACCTATAGGCTAAACAAAGTACTACACTCCACTTTATTAAATATTTGCAGTTTAGTACATGACAGCAATGGATGTTTTAAGGTGCCCACACACATAGCGATGTGCCCACGATCCGACATCGTGTACGATTTCCCTTGAACACTCTCCTCGGCAACTCTGCACATGATTTGGTGTTTGCAGTGTCCAATCTTCAAACGATCTATCGTGCAGCCAGACTTTTCTCCAGTGCATTGGTATCAAAGATTGGCAGATCTGACAATGCGATGTACGACCAGCGGGGACGCGAATAGCATCATGATCATGAGTGGGGACTCACGATTTTCTCACGATTTGGTCATATTTTACATGATCTGTTGTTCCAATGCTTCGGAATCGGCCAGATCGTGTAAAATATCGCCATGTGTGTGGGCACCTTTAATGTTTAAGAGGAGGCACATTGGTCATGGCGTGAATGCAGAGAGAGTCAATTTAATCCTAACTTTGTTTTCCCATCTATGTAGTATTAAACTTTGCCTGATGCCAACCTGTAGGCAGCCATTTATGTAAATACAGCAGACATTTTTAAATACGTTCCTGCTGAGCCCATGCATGCCTCTCAACATTTATACATGCAGAATCTGGACAAAATAGGCACTTCCTTACCTACAGGGCTGCCAAGGCAAGGGGGGAGGTGGGACTAATTACACGGGCCCAGGCCAGCTACTGAAGGGGGCATATACGTATAGTACTGTATTTTGCATTTTTTTCCCGTTTTTCAGAGGAGGCGTGGTCACGCTGTCTGGATTTGGCCATGCCCACTCAGTACCCAGGCCCCGTGAACGTCTCAACAGCCCCGCCTACCTGCAAATCTCCGCCCTGATCTGCTTAACAAGGGTCACTTTGGTCAAAGCCCAGCTCGTTTCTGTGCAGCTTCGCTTCTTTATGAGATTCAGGACTGTCCCACAGAAATATGACAGTGCTTAGATGGAGATTACAAACCATAAAGCCTAGGTGAACCTTGGCAGCACTACAATCCTCCTCATGTCCCAGAGGGAGGGGGTGATGGGGTAGTCCAGGACCCGGCAGAGGGGGAAGGTTCCTCTGTGGGGGATACGGTCAATATCCTGGCACAGGGGATTCCGGCGGTCAGAATCCAGGCGCCGACATGCCGACCTCCAGAATCCGGAAGGTAAGTAGCGTGGTTTGGGGGAGGGTTAGGGGTTAGGGTTAGGCACAGGGCCGGCTCTAGGGGTCGCACAGGGGTGCCACCCGTAGAGGGCGCACCCTTCAACAGCATCCTGATTTCAGTGGGACAATACTGTCCCGCTGTTCCACCCGCAGGCCAAAGTGGCCCACGGGTGGTTAAATCACGAGGTTGGGGACCCCCACCGCCACAGCTGTGCGGTGGTGCCGGACCGTAGTGTGAATGCATCCATTCACTGACGGGAGAGGGATGGGGGAAGCCCAGCCAGTGACTGAGTGCTGGGCTTTACCCCCAGCATGACATTATTTGGAGGCGTGCCATGCGGGCAGCCTCCAAATATCGTCTCATAAGGGGCATGGCCTATGGTAATTAGGTCAAGCCCCCAAATTTGGCTGCGCCGCGCGCAATGTAAGGGCGCATTACTAAGGGCCGGCACAGGGTGCTCCAACCCCTGGAGCCGGCCCTGGTTAGGCACTAGGGGGAGGGTTAGGTTTAGGGTGTGAGGAGGGGAAGTTTAGGTGTAGGGTGCGGGGAGGGGGAGATTAGGTTTATGCACTAGGGGGACGGATAGGTTCAGGCACCGGGAGTGAGGAGTAGGGAGAGGGAGAGGGTTAGGCAAATCAACCGACAAGTGTCAGTATCCTAACCCTGTCGGGGTCTGGATTTTGAATGCTGGGATCCCGAACGCCAGCATCCTGCACTCATCCCCTCTGTGGCACCCCCTGTGCTGGCTTCTGCTCGCGCCTATGGAACCAATGCATTCTCAGTCACTACTACGACAACATGTTTACAGGGCCGGTGTCTACACTAGAATTGTTCTGCAGAAAACTCTGGGAAAAAAGAAACCAGCGCAATGTTCTAGAAGTATCTGACAGAGTTTTGCTGGGTTTTAACTTTCTGTCCTTGGGTAACGTTTCTATTGCAGCAACTTCCTGCTGATTTGCACAATTATCTCCCCCACGGCTGCTCTGGTTTTAAATGTAGCCCTCTGTGCAGAGACGTATTAAGAGAGGAGGGGGTCCATGTGTAGTCTCCATCCAGGCCCCTCCTCTCTAGCAGGTGGTGCAAATGAGTATACTCTGGTGCTGTGTCTAGAGTCTACTCAGCATGTGCAGGTCTCCGGTTAAATGGTGCAGCAGCCATTTTCCTAGTGATTTTTCTACTGTGCATGCACAGATCACCATTTTTCCGGTGATTTGAGCAGCGCTGCCACTGCCGACTTGGGACTCCGGAGAGGTAAGTATTGAAGAACATGGGTGTAGGGTGTGCCCATTATAGATACATCACTGCCATTGTGTATAGCTGACATGTGTACTTTAATAATGTTGTCTTCTATAGCAGCTTTGAAAGTTATGTATCTGCTCTTTGTCTTTCTTTGCATTTATGTATCACTCCAAAAACATGTTTTGCCATTTAAAATGTAGTTTTTTCCCCCTAGTTGTGTGGTTGTTTGAGCATCTGCCAGTAGAAGCAGTTTACCAGTACCTCGATGTCAATCATTATAGCAACAATATTCTTCATGCAGGCATAATTCTAAACTGTGTTAAACATTACTTCTGTAAGAATTGTGAGCCACAACATGCCATGGCGCACTTAAAACACTGATCGAGCGACCTAATGTCACTCATTTACTGTCAGCTGCTGATGTGGAGAGACACCAACTAGCAACTAGTCATGTGACATCTGATGCAGCTCCTCCATTTTAGTAATGGGCTGGGAATATGGCACTGGGTTATGATATCATATGCAGCCCCAACCTCCCCTGCTCAACACTACAGTAAACTCACAGATAAGAGGGCATGTACTCAGTAGTTAGTTACCCTAATGTTAAAGTGTGATTATTGCCAGTGGAGACTGCCATTTTGTGGATTAATTCAATATTGAGCCCTTCAATTTGCTTGGAACTGGCAACATTACTGATACCTCATACACCAGCAATATAGTTATTTCCCCATAAATTCATAGGCGCCATTCAGAAGACAGTTGGTTCAGCGACACCAGGAGATAGTGCAAGTCTATTCATTACAAATAAGCCTCTTGTAGGCTTTCCACTTTTGCCTCTTGTAGGCTTCCTACATTTGCCTCTTGTAGGCTTCCCACATTTGCCTCTTGTAGGCTTCCCACTGTTGCCTCTTGTAGGCTTCCCACTGTTGCCTCTTGTAGGCTTCCCACATTTGCCTCTTGTAGGCTTCCCACATTTGTCTCTTGTAGGCTTCCCACATTTGCCTCTTGTAGGCATCCCAAAATTTTGCTCTTGTAGGCTTCCCACATTTGCCTCTCATAGGCTTCCCACATTTGCCTCTTGTAGGCTTCCCACGTTTGTCTCTTGTAGGCTTCCCACGTTTGCCTCTTGTAGGCTTCCCACGTTTGCCTCTTGAAGGCTACCCACATTTGCCTCTTGTAGGCTTCCCACATTTGCCTCTTGTAGGCTTCCCACATTTGCCTCTTGTAGGCTTCCCACATTTGTCTCTTGTAGGCTTTCCACATTTGCCTCTTGTAGGCTTCCCACATGTGCACAGAAAGTCAAAGAGAATGTAATATATCACAAAGCACCATCAGCAGTGGAAAGTGACCAGTAGCTACCTAATGGGCCATGAATAATGGTAATTTGCTTCCAAAGGAAATCATGGCTTCACCGGCCTCTTCAATGCAATGGCAAATCTATGATTGATGAAGATGTCTTTAATAAAGATAATAAAATAATTGATTAAAGGAAGGAGAATGTCTGGTTTTATTCAGATAGTTAAATATGTTTTTTTTTTTTTCTAATGTTGAATGTATAGAATCATGACTTATAAAAGAGCAAAACAAAAGCATTTTAAAGGTGTAAAATATTTGTTAAGTCTTCAAAGTAAAACGTCATTGGCCACAAAACTTTTGACATGGTAGCAAATTGAAAAAAATAAATACGCAAGCAAAAAAAACAGTACATCTTGTTCGTTGCTACTTTATTCCATAAAAAGGTATTACCAAATTTAGTTAGCCTAGCATTTAATGATCAATGATTGATTGGAAGGAACTCTGGGCCTAATTCATGTCTGTACGCAATTGCGATAGTTTAGGCTTTGGAACTGCAAATCTTATCAAGTGAATCTGCCGCCCAGAAAAGAAGATAGATGCCCACCGCAGCCGACGCGAACTAATTTGAAACTGTGTATGCAGACTATAAGCAAGAATGAGGAACATCAACTGCTAGGATAGCCCTATGGCTGCGCAGACTGGCTGCGGCAGTAGCGACGCAGGAGCCATGTTTCACTACGGGCACAATTGGACCCGACAACAGATAGATGCCCCGAAAACGGCCATGACAAGCCTGTGTCTTTGCTGCCACTCCCCGTTACCTCCCCCAAATGGTCCCTTCCTGTCAATTACTCTACGATAACAAATCTCAGTGCATTTGCAGTCTGCAGATTATCGCTCATGGCCCCCTGCGCAGAATCTCTGGTGAAGCCTTAGTCAGCAAGGCCCAAGACACAGAGCTAGCCCCACAGCCGTCACCCAGATCGAAGCTCCTCTTCTATCCAGAACGTGCCGGCGGAGGATGGTTTTATGCCATATAGGCGAATCTTGTCTTCTTGCAATGGGCTGCTCTGTGCCATCAAATCAACATGACACAAATCCCATCACCACCTCACTGCAGCATCTCCTTTTGGCTAAGGGAGATCACAGTCAAACTAAAGCCAGGCAGGCAAACCAACCACTCACCTTCTTAACCACAAGTGAGTGATGCTCAAACCTAGTGGAGCAAAAAATGGAGGGTGGGAATCCTCAATGAGTGATAGCTGTGGGGTATCTATGGCAACAGGGGAAGATGTCAGTCAGGAGCCTCTGCTGGGAACTGTGGGGCTACTTTTGAAAGGAGGAACAAACAAGAAAAAGTACTTGAAAGTATAGCAATTTGCTAAAACCAATACAATTTATGTTGGACAAACCATACATATAACAATTATAGGCAAAGTGGGATGTCAGGACTAAATATTATTAAGAATCTGCACATCAGGAGGGGAACTCAATTAGAAGCAAAAAGTCTTTTTCGCCTGTTTTTTGGCTAAACTTTTGCCTAAATACTTTTTGCCTAATTCAATTCCAGAACGATTTCACCTAAGCGGAAACGCAATGCATTGAATTCGGCAAAAAAGATTCTCTAATCAATAGCAGGTGAAAAGAAATGCAAAATCTTTATTTTGGGGTGCAAACTTGGGGAAACGACTCAGAACCCTTGGGACAGCCCCCCAAAGGACAAATCTGCAAAAAAACAAAAACCTAAGAACATCCCAAAAAAGACGTGTCATTTTTTGGGGTGAAAATGTAAAAAGTGGGGGGATAAACATAAAAAGTAGCAAAATAGACTTCTTGGGGGTCCCCAAGTATGGGTCAGGTGTTTTTGGGTTTGCAGGTGCATGCAGCAGGTGGATTTTTCAAGTTTTTAAAAAGTTCACTTTAGAGACATAAAAATATGCTAGCACCCATTTTCAAGTACCCCAAATTTGTCAGGACTACTTATTTTCACCCCAAAATACTGCTTTTGCCATTCTTCAACACTTTTACAAAGACGCTAATAGCAAGCTATTTACACAACCAAAGTACCCAAAATAGCTTTATTAGGGCTATTAGTAAACATCTATATTGATTCTCTATGTTAGTGCATCTTTTCCTGGGGTACAGACTGGTTTCCCCAATTCTTTCAGTACTCTTCTCCTGTACCGCATTCGCCTATTTCCGTTTTCGCCTTTTCGTTTTGCAATTGAATTAGGTGAAAAGCGGGGACGCGCACGGAATGAATTTGCCTCTGAAACAGGCGAATGAGGTGAAAAGTCGGACAGGCGAAAGCTTTCCGGCTTTGCGCCTCTAATTGAATTCCCCTCCAGGAGTCCAATATCACTGTTGTCAATTATAAATAGAGAAACACTAGAAATGGTGAGGGGCAAAAATATGTGAGGGGGTGTGACAATGAGGGATGTGACAACAATAAAGACAATGTTAAAAAACACCAACTCATCCTGCATATAACTATAATTAGGTGGGATCCCAATCTTATGTCGCTCAGTCCATATATTATTGATGAGTAGGATTATAATAAATCCGATGACAGGTCCGCTAGGTAAACATCATGCATATATTTGAAGAGGGGGTTCAAGTCCCTGTACAATTGAGTATAGGGTCAGTCTACTATGGGCCTGATATCCTACAGATCGTAACGATGATTGCAATAGCGATTACGCACACAGTTCAACTGCGATAGTATGCTAATCCATTGCAAACGCTATGCCGCCGCAACGTCACAAAATATCTTTATTGTTGTCGCATCCCTCACATATATTCGCCTCTCACCATGTCCAGTGTTTCTGTATTTATAATTGGTAACAGTGATATTGGACTCCTGATGTGCAGATTCTTATTCATATTTAGTCCTGACACTGCACTTTGCCTAGAATTCTTATATGTACGGTGTGTCTAGGTCAGTCCAAACATCATATGTATTGGTTTTAGCAAATTGCTATATTTTCTCACGTGTGCCCCTCAGAGAAGTACTATTTCTTGTTCGTTGCTATGTATCATTTTACTTCTGGGAGCACCTTCTTTATGAATATTAAGAAGAGGAATTTCACCTGTTAAACTCATTGATTTCCCTCATTTAATGCTGGGGCCATCCCCTTATTCGCTCTCAAATGTGTGCAAAGTTCATTGCATTCCCTGAAGTGTTACTCAGTGTGACCAAGCCACACTTTGGAGGTGAAACGGCCGTTACTTCCGGGGTCCCTGGGAGACACATGGGACCTCATTCCTAGCACAGCTGCATACTGCCCTGTCTAGCCTGACTCCAGAAATACAGGTACCGGATTCAGTATGATTTACCGCCGGCCGCATCAAATCCCGACAGCGGCATCCCGGCAGCACTGAAAAATCCCAATCGTCCCCAGGTAAGTATTCTCCAACCTATTTTACCCCCTAATCCTCCCTTAGGGCTGCCTAACCCTAACCTCCCCCCTAAGTGCCTAACCCTAATCCCCCCTCTAAGTGCCTAAACCTAACCCCCCTTCCCCGCCGCCTAAACCTTAGTCCCCCAGGGGGGTTGCCTAACCCTAACCTCCCACCATGGGTGCCTAACCCTAACCCCCCCTTCCCCTAGCCTAAACCTAACCTCAAGGGGGGGTGTGGTGCCTAACCCTAAGTCCCCCCCGGGAACCCTAAACCTATCCCCCCCTGCGGCTGTCCGCGCCCGTCGCACTTACCTTCGATCGGTAAGCCGGGTGTCGGGCTCCCGGCGTAGAGAAAATGACCGGCATCGGGATTTCGACGCCTGTCATTTAACCCTAGCTGGGATTATACAGTCGGGAAGCTGGCAGTTGGGATTCCGTCTATTGGCTTTCCGACTGTTTCCCCAGGAACCATACACTTTTTATTTTTAAGTGGGATGCAGGGGTGTGCTGGGTGTTCTTTTTCTTTGCACTGTCATATGGCATCAGAGACAATCTAACTCCCATATAGAACCTCCAGTGACCACTGTAACTATTTTACATGGGATTGCTGTCCCCCCACTCTCTAATTTTTTGCCCAATCCAGTGGATAGCATCAAATAGCAGAAGTGGGTGAGACAATATAGTATCCCTCCGTATTCTTTAATTATCATTATATTGTAACTCGGGGTATTGAAATGAGGATTCCAGACAGGCAGGTATTTTTGGTAAAACAGTGGCTTTTTAATAACAGCAAACACTGCACCTAAGCATACGTGAGTTTATACCTGCACACATACAGGCACATAACATAAAATAAATAAACAAACATAAAACAGCAGTGGCTTGCAGCCACAACTTGGGCATGCTCACCCAACATAGCCCTTGGACCCTGGCACTACAACACTGTTTCCCTACTTCCTGACTGCTACTCAGCATCAGGGCAACGAGCATCAGGTGTGTGAGAGTTTCAAACCCTTCCTGTGCTCCAGTGATTATTCCAGCTGGGTCTGTGTAAATGTGAAAACCTGGAATTCCACACCTCCACTGCTAATGCAGAATGCAACCTCCCTTGGAGTGAGCAGATTCCACCAGAATGTGGGTAATTCAGGTGAGAGACAATCCCTCTCATCACAATATATATTACCCCCATTTTGGAACATAGGGCCTGATTCAGACATGTTCGCTATCTGCATACGCTTGCTGGACGCTACGGGAAGCGATCGCTCGCCAAGCCATAAGCATGCCCACCATGTCTTAGCGAGCGGCCACTTTGTGTATGCGTACGCCCAATCGCACAGGAAGAGCCGTCCACCAGCACCACGTCATCTCCAGGAAGTGTGTTAAAACATTGGTACATCGAGCACCATCGGATGAGAACGCAGTGCTTGAGGTAAGCATTGCGAGGAAATCAGTGTTAAAAAAAGGCAAGTGACGTGTACTATGACGCTGCCTGTTAATTATGCGTGCCTCTAAAACGGCATTGAAACACTCAGGCACACCTGCGTTTGCATCTCAAACCCCCCGTTATTAGTGTTCTGCCTCTGTTACCACCCACAAACGGCCTCTCCTGTCACTCATTACCCTGGGCTGCCTTTGCTGAGCGAGCGAGAGGGATGCGATCGCAGTGTGTAGTTCACGCACACACAGAATGAAGCGTGCGCATGCGCGTACACAGAACATCGGGCCACTTGCGAACACACAGCACGAGCCAGCAGCTCTGAATCAGGCCCATAATACCTTGATAGGCAACTTACAGCTACCACATCACATATTATTGGTATAATCTATTCTCTTTTTTCCAGGTGGGGTGGAGGAGACTCGTGGGTGCTTTTTGTCCTAGCAATGCCATATGGCATCAGGGAAAATCAACTCCCCCATAGGACCCACCATTGTAACTATATTTTCAATGGATACTGTCTCCCCACCATCTCATCCGCCGTCCAATCCATAGGACGACGGCAGACAGTAGAAGTGGTGAAACGCTGCAGTGTCCCTCTATACTTATACACATGGTGGTGATATCTTATTATAAAGATAAAAAAATATAAGTTGCACTCATATAATCATTTGAGATTTTTTTTCTTGTTAGGATACACACAAATATATGTCCTTTCATTCTCATTCATGTGGTAGATTGCTTTGCGATACCATACTTGGGATAAGGAGTCAATACCATTGATGGTGGACCAATGCTTCAGATGACTGCGTTATTTCTTTTAAGAAAATGAATGCTGACACATGACCTGACACTATACAGATATCAGTGACGTGTGGTGAGGTAAATGGCTGGGGAGGCATTGGCTAGTATCAGAGCAGTGACGTGCAGTGAGGTAAATGGCTGGGGAGGCATTGGCTAGTATCAGAGCAGTGACGTGCAGTGAGGTAAATGGCTGGGGAGCCACTGGCTAGTATCAGAGCCAGATTTACACATACATATATGACCCCGAGGGTTCATGTGGGTATTATATAAAGGTGCAGCAGTATATAGTGCTGGAAATTTGGTGAGTTTTGATCAGGGATGTGCGGAAAAGGTAGATAGGGGAGGCAGTGCCTCACCTGCCATACACTTCTTACTCCAGACTTTTGACTATAAAAATTATTAGAATAATACAAGATATTTATAATATTTTCTTTACATTTTTCTTATAATTTTTATAGTGAAATTCTGGTGTATACCTTTTTCAGGGCATCATCACTTAATTCACATAGATTTTTTTTTATCACTTTTCTAATTGTTTGTTTATTATTTATGTCATTTTAATTCTTTCTCATTTCACTAACACTTATTGATTTATCGTTAAACATCTATTCTTTACACTTCACTATCACCTTTTTTCCCCTTTTCGTGTGATGCCCTGGGGATGGTCCTTGGCTGGAATTTTTTGGGGTACCTTGCTTCTCGGATGTGAACCCCTTAATGTTAGGGATGCCAGTATAGAGGAGCCTTGACGATGGCCTGGCGCTTATTCATATATTTGCAAATGTATGTAACTAATACCTCTGAAACTCTATTATCATGTAGGATTTAAGTATTTCTTGTTGATATTGCTGTAGTGAGCTGGAGGGAATCATTTTTTTTTTCTGTGGTTCAGTGTAAACCCCGCCCTTTACAGCACCTGTGCAAAGTCATTAAGCTGATATGAGCGACCACAATACTTTTTGTATACCTAAGTATGACAGGAAAGGCTGTGCATCACCTTACCACACATTACTGACAGGTATACATTTTCTTATTCACAGTTTTGTTGTGGATTGCCTTGTGACATCATATTCTGTGAAACTGGGATAAACAGTCAATACTATCGATGGCACTATTGATGATGTACCAATGTTTCAGGTTATTGTGCAATTATTTTTTGTCTGGGAAACATGAATGCAAGAACATGACTTACACACACACACACACCATACTTACCTACCTTTATTTCTCCTCCTGGGGGAAGCCCGGGGAGGAGTAGCAGGTGGGTTGCGAAGGGCGCAGGGCCTGATGGTTTGTGTCATTAAGCCGTGATCCTTCACAGTAAATTGCCGTGATTGCAGCAAATTTAAATAGGGGCGGGGTTAAATTATGCTATTCATGAGGAATTGCGTCATTTAAAGCCCTGCCCCCTACATGGAGACTCGCAATTGCAGCAGAAATTCTCCCCATTGTGCCCACATCACTAGGAGAAGTGCCTACCTTTCTGGGGGCACAGGGGGTTACATGAAACATCGTGAGCCTCCCACAAATTCCAGGAGGGTAGGCATGTATGGCACATACACATATACTCGGCTGCATGACATCGTTAATGATATCTCCAGATTGGGCTGCATGAACAGACGACGGGGGATATCAATAATGACGCACGGGAGCGCGCATCATTTTTGTCGGTAAGTGCATACACACTGGGTGATTTGAACAATATATCTTTCAAAGATGTCGTTATCATTTATCTCGTTCAGAAAAATCGTCCAGTGTGTATGCGTCTTAACGCTTTTTGTTCTGTTGCTCTGTGGCAACAGGAACAACATATAAATATATTTTCTGAATACCCTCATTGTTTCCATGGAAAGCAGAAAATTACCCAACTGATGTAATAGACCATTTATCTAAATAGCTTGTCATTCTTGCTCACCTACAGATGCGCCCAGTTACATTGTGGCTGATTGCGCCACAAATGTGAGCACGCAACGCGCCATCACAATTCCCCACATCTGTATACACTATGGTTCGCTATGGCGCACACTGCGATCGCACCATGCATTCCTATGGAGGTGCGGTCGAGTACGCAGCATGCGTATCCGCTCGCGGGAGCGCGACTTGCTCTATGCATGGTGCAATTTGCCGCACCAGCAGCAAGGATATAGCTGGGCATATCTGTAGCTGATCATTTACTTTGATGAAGCACCTATCTGCACATTTTCAGAACTAATAACCACCAGTACCAACATGCAGAGTGGAAGTGCCACTCATGAAACTTCTGTGCACAACTGTCAGTAAATGTAGCACTGCTGCTGAGGATTAAGGTTTGCCTCATTGTATTTTAAATGGATACATTCTAAAATAAAAAAATAAATACAATGCATCCGGAAAATATTCACAACACTTCACTTTTTCTACATTTTGTTATGTTACAGCCTTATTCAAAAATGGAATAAATTAATTTTTGTCCTCAAAATTCTACACACAATACCTCATAATGACAACGTGTAAAAATTTCTTTTGAGATTTTTACAAATTTAATAAAACAAAAACCCCATTAAGAAATCACAAAATTGAGCTCAGGTGTATCCTGTTTAAACTGATCATCCTTGAGATGTTCCTACAGCTTAAATAGGAGTCCACCTGTGGTAAATTCAGTTGATTGGACATGATTTTGAAAGGCATACATCTGTCTATATAAGGTCCCACACTTGACAGTGCATGTCAGAGCACAAGCCAAGCATGAAGTCCAAGGAATTGTCTGTAGACCTCAGAGACAGAATTGTCTCGAGGCACAAATCTGGGGAAGGGTACAGAAAAATATCTTCTGCTTTGAAGTTACCATTGAGCGCAGTGGCCTCCATCATCCGTAAATGGAAGAAGTTCGGAACCACCAGGACTCTTCCTAGAGTTGGCCGGCCGTCTAAACTCAGCGGTCGGAGGAGAAGGGCCCTAGTCAGGGAGGTGACTAAGAACCCGATGTTCACTCTGTCAGAGCTACAACATTCCTCTGTGGAGAGAGGCGAACCTTCCAGAAGGACAACCATCTCTGCAGCAATCCACCAATCGGGCCTGTATGGTAGAGTGGCCAGATGGAAGCCACTCCTTAGTAAAAAGCACATGGCAGCCCACCTGGAGTTTGCCAAAATGCACCTGAAGGACTTTCAGACCATGAGAGACAAAGATTGAACTCATGAATGCCAGGCGTTATGTTTGGAGGAAACCAGGCACGCTCATCACCCGAAAAAATGGGGGGCATCCTTAGTGAATGGCGCAAAATATAGCAGCCTAAACAGTGATTCAAACATACGAAATCTCATCAAATTTCAACATAACTGTGCAAACAAAAAATTATGTGACAAAAAACAAGGCACTTCAAAATCTGTATAATAAAACATGTGAAAAAATAGAAAAAATTACGTTCCTTAAGGATGGATGATATTCGTGATGATGGTCCAATTTTCTTTTCCTCTTTATCCTCCAATGAAAAATGTGATATCATACAAACATGAAAGAAAAAATATACATATGTGTAGTACAGTTTTTATATCCAGAAATATATAGAAAACAATTCCTTGTAGTGAAAAAGGTTAATGCAAAAGGGTGCAGGCGTACCCCAACTCACACTCAACGGTGCAATATCATATATCAAATGGTATCTTTATAGCATTAACTTCCATATTTAGAGAGAATGTGTAGCTTCTGTTCAAAGATAGAAGGGAAATAGCCTACCCCACTCACTATAAGAGTGCAGAATTCAAACACATCAAGGTATCTTTATATGAGTTCCATAGGTAAAAAGCATACCCCACTCACGGTGAATATAGAAGACATCAGGCATATAAAGGTTTCTTTATCAGTGATCCTTGCAGATTAACTCCTACAGGTCAAAATACTTTCTCCGCAGGGTGTTATAGATTACTCCCCCCAAAAAAATTATTCATATCCAGGTAGTTATGAAAGTCCAATTTTTATTGCCAAAAAAAATTCTCATAAAAGTGATTATATACGATGCAAGTAGAATGGCCAATACAATGGTCAAATACACATATAAATAAATAAAAAAAAAACAAAACACAAAAATGGACAAAAGGTCCCACAGATAGAAAATGAAAAATGGATGCAAACCTGATATATCAGGATAAAAAAGGCTGTTCACACTCATGGTGCTGTCAACACGTTTCGGCCTCTATTAGATGTGTCCAGAGTGTGAATGAGCCTGATATTTAAACATTGAACAGCCAATTAAAAAATCCAGGAAGTGACATCAGTCATTAATGCATAATTTACCACAAAAGATACAATTACATTCATATATACAGACTTGCAGACAAAATAGACATATTACAGTTCTTAGATCATGATTGCAATACCATACGTTACCATGGCAACCGTTTGTATACAACAGGAAGTTGATATCTCTGCCCATAAATTACTAATATATTAAGGGTTATATTGCCCAAAACTGTCATATAGAGAAATATTTTTTCAAGGCTTTCAATCTGGAGGTGATCCCATCCTCCGATTGCAACCCCAATACAGAATGACAGAAGAAAAGAAAACCAGCTCCATGTTACGGAGACCGGAAGTGACGTCGTGGCATATTAAGATTAAAGTGAGGTCTAAGCCTCAAAACAGAGCTCCCAGATATGGTGTCCAAATATGTTAGCCCCGCTACCCGCATCGGGGTACAGTACCAAAAATGGAGGCACGGACACCAAAGAACTGGAAGTGATGCCGTGAGCCCACCACGCTGAATCCTACAGTGCAGAGTGGAACACACACGTCACTTCCAGACCCACTAAGGCGGATGTGTCTACCCGATTACACATGACCACCCTGGGGACCGGAAGAGTAACCGTGGCCATGATACTAGATGGAAAACTTGCCCATAAGATACCAATGTGTTACTAAAATATTAAGAACGTACATTTAAATTAAATAAACAACTTTCATGTTCATAGATGTTATATTCTTCAATTTAGTAATATGAGGCCAACATTCACAATTATTCGGAAGTCCTTAGGTTGCATTGAGAAATCTACAAAACTAAAAAACTGGCATTAGAATCCCATATACCAAATATATTCATAAACAATTGTCATATATTTCTATGCTATAAAACATGAAAAATAGTATAAAAAGTCAAACAGCAGTATCAGACGAACCATAGAATCTTTTATAAGAAAGTGTCATAAAAACCATTTGATCTCGAAATCGTTGTTTAGACCTCCCGGTATCAAGGTTTTACACTCAAATATCAGATTCATTTCAGTTTTTGCCAAAACTTTACAACTATCATTATGACGTAAACTCCCCTTCACAGCTTTTAAAACACAAAAAGATGATATTCCCAGAATAATACAATTATGATACTGTTTAAAATGTGCTGAGAGTGAATGTGTCTCAAGGCCCCACTTGATATTACGTAAATGTTCCCCCAATTGAACCTTAAGGGGTCGAGAGGTTCTACTGATATATATACTTTATCGCATGTACATCTTATTGCATATACCACATTATTAGTACTGCAAGTAATGGACTCTCTGATCTTTATCTCCTTACCATTAATAGTTGTGGACTCAATTTTATTAATGCTCCCACTCTTAATATTTTTACATCCAATGCAATTTTTGCACCGGTAGAAGCCCTTTGAGGTAATATGAGATAATGTCCGCGGAGGTGGAGGACTACTTGACACAAGTTTGGATTTAAGATTAGGAGCTCTTCTATATATATGTTTTGGTTTTTCAGGTAAAATTGATCCAAGAATCGTATCATGTTTTAACAATGACCAATGTTCCGAGAATACTTTCTCAATAGATTTATGTTCATTCGTAAATGTGGTTTAAACGCGATATCAAAGTTTTCCTTATCCTTTTGAATCTTAGTTTTGTCAAGTAGTTCCTGTTGGTTCATCAAGCTTACTGAATCAATGGCTTTCTCTACCTTAATTTTATTGTATGCACAGGCTTTGAACCTTTTTCCCATAATAATCGCCTGCTCAGTAAACACCTTTTTATTCATACAATTTCTTTTCAATCTTTTAAGCTGTCCACCCGGGATGGAATCAATCCAACTCAAATGGTGGCAGTTTGTTGCTAAAAGGTATGACCCAGAGTCAGTTGGTTTAGTAAAAGTTTTGGTACTGATCTTACCCTCATCAATATAGACAGTAATATCAAGGAAATTGATAATATTTTCCTGTATGTCAAAAGTAAGAGTAATATTTTTATTGTTGGTATTCAAAAATTTACAAAAATCACTCAAACTGTCTCTCCCTCCTCTCCAGATGAAAAAAATGTCATCAATATATCGTGCATAGGACACTAGGCTCGCTCCAAATGAATGGTTTCTCCATATATAGTTCAGTTCCCACAAACCCAAAAACAGGTTTGCGTAGCTTGGCGCGAACCTGGTGCCCATCGCAGTCCCTGTCTTTTGGAGGAAAGAATAATTCTTGAATAAAAAAAATTCTTGAATAATATAAATTCTATTCCTTCCACAAGAAAATCCTGTAGTTTTTGAAGTATGTCAGAGAGTCCCAAGAAATGACATGTTGCATCTACACCATCACTGTGTTCAATGATGGTGTAGAGGGAACTAACATCAGCTGTAACCAGCAAAAAGTAATCTTCCTATGAAATGGCATCCAATATTATTAAAAAATCCATAATGTCCTTGAGATGTGATTTGTTTAGACTAACCAATGGCTAAAGGATAAAATCAATAAAACTTGACAAATTCGATGTTATCGAATTTACGCCCGATATAATGGGTCTACCAGGGTTTTTTTCTAAACACTTGTGCACCTTAGGCAGAATATAAATTACTGGGATAGAAGGGTCATCGATTAAGAGAAATTTTGCCTCTTTATCTGTAATGATCTTTTTGTTTGCTGCCTTCTCTACCATCTGTCAGAATTTTAATTTAGTATGTTCGGAGGGGTCTCCCCTTAATTTTCTGTTAGTTTTAATATCCTGCAACTGTCTCATAATTTCGATTTCATAATCAATATTATTCATAAGTTCAACCCCCCCTTGTCAGCTGGTTTTATAACTAGTTTTTTATTATTATATAGTTCTCTTAAGGCTTTTCTCTATTGGTCATATTGAATGTTTTTTATTTTTTTATTTTATTAAGATCCTAAATAACCAATGAGGTAAAAGTCTCAATATAAGGCCCCTTCAAATATTGTGGAAAAAAGATTGACTTAGGCCAAATGGGTCCTAACCTCCACATCTAAATTTTCCATCTCCTTGGGACATACATTTTCCTGATTTGCAAAATACTTTTTAATTGTAAGTTTCCAAACAAATTTTGTAGATCAACAAAAATATTAAATTAATCAATATTATTAGTTGGAGCATATTTGATCCCTTTTTGTAGCAGAGAGGATTCTTCCTGTGAGAGAATATGTGAACTTAGATTGAATATTTTTACTGGGGCCTGATAATCATCAACTCTGGATTCAATTAAAGGGATACTCTCTTATTTAATATAGATGTATTCTCATCCTTTTGTTCCTATTTCTAGGGATATTTTTTCAAAATTTTTCTTTTCTACCCCTTTTTCCTCTTTTTCCAAACCATTCTCCTACCGATATGGTGTTAGGTTTCTCTCCCTCCCTAAAAAATTAGACCTTACAGCCCCAGAGATGTAGAAATCATCATTGCCTCTCAATGAGAAAAAACGGTTTGAAACAAGTAAATCTCTCTCCAGATCTTCATTAACTTGGCTCGAGTGATGTCTATGCTCAAAATGTCTTTTTTTGTGGGGAACGCTCCATTCAGGAGTTGTTTCTCTATCTGTTCTGCCATAATTATGGTTCTTAAATGGGGTCCTTTCCTTTCTAATTGGTTTTTGTTAATAATCTCCCATATATAAAGAGTTCTTTTTAAAGGGTTTATTGGATGAGTAATCCCTTGAATGGTCAGTGTTGTAATGACTCGTATTATATCAGGGATAATATGAGTCGTTACAACACTGACCATTTAAGGGATAACTCATCCAAGTGCTCTATCACTGAGCTACATCCCATATGAGCTGTTATAATGCTATGCACAAACGATTGCAGCATTATATTTCACTAGAGATTTACTACTTTCCACTGTTGTTAGGGATATCTTAGAGGATGGAAGGATAACCATTACACCTTACTAGATTCAAGGACTTTATGGTATCCAAAGCTGATGAGAGTTCAAGTAAATGCCCATTCCAAATATTGGGATGCTCTTAAACTACTCCATCAGAGTCTGACTTATCATCAGAATCCCCTATCTTATGTAATGAATTGTGTGGATATTGATCAAGTGTTGCTAACTAGAGGACTTTCTTATATTCTATTTGGTCATCAGTGTCAGAACTTAGTTAAAAGGCACAAAGGATCCTTGCTATGACTGCATCTTGGGTATTGCTAGCTAAGCCTTTGCCAGACAATCTATGCAGAGTTGATATGTTGTCATCATTCCATACTTTGATAGATCATTAAGTGCTTGCCCTCCAAGCCCATGTCCATCCTCTTTTTGTTCAAAAGGGTTTGAACTTTTCTCTAAATCTAAATCAAATAGATTTGCTGTATTATTTGTCTCCATTATTGTTTAAACTGCTGCTTGGGTAGTCCCCTTCAATTCCCATTGAAAACAAAAAATTTATTTCCTGCTTACCACATGTTTTCCCTTAGTGTAGGAGAATGGCAATAGGCATTACATGGGAACTTATCTTTGAAACATGGAATGAAGAAGATGGTGAATATAATCATTTTTGATAAAGTATTCATTTTTTGTATTCAACTTTGCTTATTACTAAAGAGTGCTTTCATTGGTTTGATTGTTATTTTGGGCTTTTCTGGACAGTTTACAAGAACAAGTAAGAAGCCGTATTTTGCAAAACATGGAGATGCTGGGGATTGAACCTGGGGCATCTTAAAGCATGCGCTCTACCACTGAGCTACATCCCCTATGAGCTGCTATAATTTTATGCACAAGTGATTGCAGCTTTACATTTCACTAGAGATTTACAACTTTTCAGTGTTATTAGGGACATCTTAGAGGATGGAAGGATAACCATTATACCATGCTTGACTTCAAGGACTTTATGGTTTTCATGGCTGAATGGAATGCAAGTAGATGCCCTTTCCGAACATTGGAATGCTCTTAAACTTCTCCATCAGAGACTGGTTTATCATCAGAATCCCCTACTTTTACTAATGTATGGTGTGGATATTGATCAAGTCTTGCTAACTAGAGGGCTGTTTTACAATCTGTTTGGTCATCAGTGTCAGAACTTAGCGGAAGGGCACAAAGGTTGCATGCTATGACTGCCTCTTGGGCATTGCTAGCTAATGCTTCACCAGACAATCTATCTAGAGTTGATATGTTGTCATCATTCCATGCTTTGAAATTTCATTAAGTGCTTGCCCTCCAAGCCAATGTCCATCCTCTTTTTGTTCACAAAGTGTTTGAACTTGTCTCTCAATCTTAATCAATTAGTTTTGCTTTATTATTTGTCTGGCTCTTTTATTAAACTTTGCTCGGTTTGTCGCCTTCAGTTCCCAATGAAAATGAAAATCTATTTCCTACTTACCATATGTTTTCCCTCAGTGTAGGAGAATGGCAATAGGCATTCAATGGGAACTTAACTTTGAAAAATGGAATGAAGACGACGATGAATATAATCATATTTGATTGATTTTTTATGATTTGTATTCAACTTTGACTATTGCTGTAGAGTACTTTTATTGGTTTGCTTGTTATCTTTGGATTTTCTAGAGAGTTTACATATGGTAAAAAGCTGTATTTTGCAAAAAATGGAGATGCCGGGGATTGAACCCGGGGCCTCTTACATGCAAAGCATGCGCTCTACCACTGAGATACATCCCCTATGAGCTGCTACGTTTTTTTGCACAAGTGATTGCAGCTTTACATTTCACTAGAGATTTACAACTTTTCAGTGTTATTAGGGATATCTTAGAGGATGGAAGGATAACCATTATACCATGCTTGACTTCAAGGACTTCATGGTTTTCATGGCTGATGAGAATGCAAGTAGATGCCCATTCTGAACATTGGAATGCTCTTAAACTTCTCCATCGGAGACTGGTTTATCATCAGAATCCCCTACTTTTACTAATGAATGGTTTGGATATTGATCAAGTTTTGCTAACTAGAGGGCTGTCTTACATTCTTTTTGGTCATCAGTGTCAGAAATTAGCAGAATGGCACAAAGGATGCATGCTATTACTGCCTCTTGGGCTAGCTAGCTAATGCTTCACCAGACAATCTATGTAGAGTTGATAAGTTGTCATCATTCCATGCTTTGAAATTTCATTAAGTGCTTGCCCTCCAAGCCCATGTCCATCCTCTTTTTGTTCACAAAGTGTTTGAACTTGTCTCTCAATCTTAATCAATTAGTTTTGCTATATTATTTGTCTCGCTCTTTTATTAAACTTTGCTCGAGTAGTCCCCTTCAGTTCCACTGAAAATAAAAAATCTATTTCCTACTTACCATATCTTTTCCCTCAGTGTAGGAGAATGGCAATAGGCATTCAAAGGGAACTTAACTTTGAAAAATGGAATGAAGACAAAGATGAATATAATCATATTTGAATTATTTTTTATGATTTGTATTCAACTTTGACTATTGCTGTAGAGTACTTTTATTGGTTTGCTAGTTATCTTTAGTTTTTCTTGAGAGTTTACATATGGTAAAAAGCTGTATTTTGCAAAACATGGAGATGCTGGAGATTGAACTCGGGGCCTGATACATGCGAAGCACGCACTCTACCTCTGAGCTACAATTTCTTTATGCACAAGTGATTGCAGCTTTACATTTCACTAGAGATTTACTACTTTTCAGTGTTATTAGGGACATCTTAGAGGATGGAAGTATAACCATTATACCATGCTTGACTTCATGGACTTTATGGTTTTCATGGCTGATGAGAATGCAAGGAGATGCCCATTCCGAACATTGGAATGCTCTTAAAGTTCTCCATCAGAGACTGGTTTATCATCAGAATACCCTACTTTTTCTAATGAATGGTGTGGATATTGATCAAGTTTTGCTAACTAGAGGGCTTTCTTACATTCTGTTTGGTCATCAGTGTCAGAACTTAGTAGAAGGGCACAAAGGATGCATGCTATGACTTCCTCTTGGGCATTGCTAACTAATGCTTCACCAGACAATCTATCTAGAGTTGATATGTTGTCATCATTCCATGCTTTGAAATTTCATGAAGTGCTTGCCCTCCAAGCCCATGTCCATCCTCTTTTTGTTCACAAAGTGTTTGAACTTGTCTCTCAATCTTAATAAATTAGTTTTACTATATTATTTGTCTTGCTCTTTTATTAAACTTTGCTCAGGTAGTCGCCCTCAGTTCCCACTGAAAATAAAAAATCTATTTTCTACTTACCATATGTTTTCCCTCAGTGGAGGAGAATGGCTATAGGCATTCAATGGGAACTTTACTTTGAAAAATGGAATGAAGACGATGTTGAATATAATCATATTTGATTGATTTTTTATGATTTGTATTCAACTTTGACTATTGCTGTAGAGTACTTTTATTGGTTTGCTTGTTATCTGTGGCTCTTCTAGAGAGTTTACATATGGTAAAAAGCTGTATTTTACAAAACATGGAGATGCTGAGGATTGAACCCGGGGCCTCACACACGCAAAGCATGCGCTCTACCAGTGAGATACATCCCATAACAGCTGCTATATTTTTATACAAAAGTTATTGCAGCTTTACATTTCACTAGAGATTTACTACTTTTCAGTGTTATTAGGGAATATCTTAGAGGATGGAAGTATAACCATTATACCATGCTTGACTTCAAGGACTTTATGGTTTTTATGGCTGATGAGAATGCAAGGAGATTCCCATTCCGAACATTGAAATGCTCTTAAAGTTCTCCATCAGAGACTGGCTTATCATCAGAATACCCTACTTTTTCTAATGAATGGTGTGGATATTGATCAAGTTTTGCTAACTAGAGGGCTTTCTTACATTCTGTTTGGTCATCAGTGTCAGAACTTAGTAGAAGGGCACAAAGGATGCATGCTGTGACTGCCTCTTGGGCTAGCTAGCTAATGCTTCACCAGACAATCTATCTAGAGTTGATATGTTGTCATCATTCCATGCTTTGAAATTTCATTAAGTACTTGCCCTCCAAGTTCATGTCCATCCTCTTTTTGTTCACAAAGTGTTTGAACTTGTCTCTCAATCTTAATCAATTAGTTTTACTACATTATTTGTCTCGCTCTTTTATTAAACTTTGCTCAGGTAGTCGCCTTCAGTTCCCACTGAAAATAAAAAATCTATTTCCTACTTACCATATGTTTTCCCTCAGTGTAGGAGAATGGCAATAAGCATTCAATGGGAACTTTACTTTGAAAAATGGAATGAAGACGGTGTTGAATATAATCATATTTGATTGATTTTTTATGATTTGTATTCAACTTTGACTATTGCTGTAGAGTACTTTTATTGGTTTGCTTGTTATCTGTGGCTCTTCTAGAGAGTTTACATATGGTAAAAAGCTGTATTTTACAAAACATGGAAATGTCAGGGATTGAACCCAGGGACTCATACATGCAAAGCATGCCCTCTACCACTGAGCTACATCCCCTAAAGTTGCTATATTTTTATACAAAAGTTATTGCAGCTTTACATTTCACTAGAGATTTACTACTTTTCAGTGTTATTAGGGACATCTTAGAGGATGGAAGTATAACCATTATACCATGCTTGACTTCAAGGACTTTATGGTTTTCATGGCTGATGAGAATGCAAGGAGATGCCCATTCCGAACATTGGAATGCTCTTAAAGTTCTCCATCAGAGATTGGTTTATCATTAGAATACCCTACTTTTTCTAATGAATGGTGTTGATATTGATCAAGTTTTGCTAACTAGAGGGCTTTCTTACATTCTGTTTGGTCATCAGTGTCAGAACTTAGTAGAAGGGCACAAAGGATGCATGCTATGATAGCCTCTTGGGCTAGCTAGCTAATGCTTCACCAGACAATCTATCTAGAGTTGATATGTTGTCATCATTCCATGCTTTGAAATTTCATTAAGTGCTTGCCCTCCAAGTTCATGTCCATCCTCTTTTTGTTCACAAAGTGTTTGAACTTGTCTCTCAATCTTAATCAATTAGTTTTGCTATATTATTTGTCTCGCTCTTTTATTAAACTTTGCTCAGGTAGTCGCCTTCAGTTCCCACTGAAATTAAAAAATCTATTTTATACTTACCATATGTTTTCCCTCAGTGTAGGAGAATGGCAATAAGCATTCAATGGGAACTTTACTTTGAAAAATGGAATGAAGACGATGTTGAATATAATCATATTTGATTGATTTTTTATGATTTGTATTCAACTTTGACTATTGCTGTAGAGTACTTTTATTGGTGTGCTTGTTATCTGTGGCTCTTCTAGAGAGTTTACATATGGTAAAAAGCTATATTTTGCAAAACATGGAGATGCCAGGGATTGAACCCGGGGCCTCATACATGCAAAGCATGCGCTCTACCACTGAGCTACATCCCCTAGGAGCTGCTATATTTTTATGCAAAAGTGATTGCAGCTTTACATTTCACTAGAGGTTTACTACTTTTCAGTGTTATTAGGGACATCTTAGAGGATGGAAGTATAACCATTATACCATGCTTGACTTCAAGGAATTTATGGTTTTCATGTCTGATGAGAATGCAAGTAGATGCCCATTCCGAACATTGGAATGCTCTTAAAGTTCTCCATCAGAGACTGGTTTATCATCAGAATCCCCTACTTTTAGTAATTAATGGTGTGGATATTGATCAAGTTTTGCTAACTAGAGGGCTTTCTTACATTCTATTTGGTCATCAGTGTCAGAACTTAGTAGAAGGGCACAAAGGATGCATGCTATGACTGCCTCTTGGGCTAGCTGGCTAATGCTTCACCAGACAATCTATCTAGAGTTGATATGTTGTCATCATTCCATGCTTTGAAATTTCATTAAGTGCTTGCCCTCCAAGCCCATGTCCATCCTCTTTTTGTTCATAAAGTGTTTGAACTTGTCTTTCAATCTTAATCAATTAGTTTTGCTATATTATTTGTCTCGCTCTTTTATTAAACTTTGCTCGGGTAGTCGCCTTCAGTTCCCACTGAAAATAAAAAATCTACTTCCTACTTACCATATGTTTTACCACAGTGTAGGAGAATGGCAATAGGCATTCAATGGGAACTTTACTTAGAAAAATGGAATGAAGACGATGATGAATATAATCATATTTGATTGATTTTTTATGATTTGTATTCAACTTTGACTATTGCTGTAGAGTACTTTTATTGGTTTGCTTGTTATCTGTTGCTCTTCTAGAGAGTTTACATATGGTAAAAAGCTGTATTTTGCAAAACATGGAGATGCCAGGGATTGAAATCGGGGCCTCATACATGCAAAGCATGCGCTCTACCACTGAGCTACATCCCCTATGAGCTGCTATATTTTTATACAAAAGTGATTGCAGCTTTACATTTCACTAGAGATTTACTACTTTTCAGTGTTATTAGGGACATCTCAGAGGATGGAAGTATAACCATTATACCATGCTTGACTTCATGGACTTTATGGTTTTCATGGCTGATGAGAATGCAAGGAGATGCCCATTCCGAACATTGGAATGCTCTTAAAGTTCTCCATCAGAGACTGGTTTATCATCAGAATCCCCTACTTTTTCTAATGAATGGTGTGGATATTGATCAAGTTTTGCTAACTATAGGGCTTTCTTACATTCTGTTTGGTCATCAGTGTCAGAACTTAGTAAAAGGGCACAAAGGATGCCTGCTATGACTGCCTCTTGGGCATTGCTAACTAGTGCTTCACCAGACAATCTATCTAGAGTTGATATGTTGTCAACATTCCATGCTTTGAAATTTCATTAAGTGCTTGCCCTCCAAGCCCATGTCCATTCTCTTTATGTTCACAAAGTGTTTGAACTTGTCTCTCAATCTTAATCAATTAGTTTTGCTATATTATTTTCACGCTCTTTTATTAAACTTTGCTCAGGTAGTCGCCCTCTGTTCCCACTGAAAATAAAAAATCTATTTCCTACTTACCATATGTTTTCCCTCAGTGGAGGAGAATGGCAATAGGCATTCAATGGGAACTTTACTTTGAAAAATGGAATGAAGACGATGTTGAATATAATCATATTTGATTGATTTTTTATGATTTGTATTCAACTTTGACTATTGCTGTAGAGTACTTTTATTGGTTTGCTTGTTATCTGTGGCTCTTCTAGAGAGTTTACATATGGTACAAAGCTGTATTTTGTAAAAAATAGAGATTCCGGGGAATGAAACCGGGGTCTCATACATGCAAGGCATGTGCTCTACCACTGAGCTACATCCCCTATGAGCTGCTATATTTTTATACAAAAGTGATTGCAGCTTTACATTTCACTGGAGATTTACTACTTTTCAGTGTTATTAGGGACATCTTAGAGTATGGAAGTATAACCATTATACCATGCTTGACTTCAAGGACTTTATGGTTTTCCTGGCTGATGAGAATGCAAGGAGATGCCCATTCCGAACATTGGAATGCTCTTAAAGTTCTCCATCAGAGACTGGTTTATCATCAGAATACCCTACTTTTTCTAATGAATGGTGTGGATATTGATCAAGTTTTGCTAACTAGAGGGCTTTCTTACATTCTGTTTGGTCATCAGTGTTAGAACTTAGTAGAAGTGCACAAAGGATGCATGCTATGACTGCCTCTTGGGCTAGCTAGCTAATGTTTCACCAGATAATCTATCTAGAGTTGATATGTTGTCATCATTCCATGCTTTGAAATTTCATTAAGTGCTTGCCCTCCAAGCCCATGTCCATCCTCTTTTTGTTCACAAAGTGTTTGAACTTGTCTCTCAATCTTAATCAATTAGTTTTGCTATAATATTTGTCTCGCTCTTTTATTAAACTTTGCTCGGGTAGTCGCCTTCAGTTCCCACTGAAAATAAAAAATCTATTTCCTACTTACCATATGTTTTCCCTCAGTGTAGGAGAATGGCAATAGGCATTCAATTGTAACTTTACTTTGAAAAATGGAATGAAGACAATGTTGAATATGATCATATTTGATTGATTTTTTATGATTTGTATTCAACTTTGACTATTGCTGTAGAGTACTTTTATTGGTTTGCTTGTTATCTGTGGCTCTTCTAGAGAGTTTACATATGGTAAAAAGCTGTATTTTGCAAAACATGGAGATGCCAGGGATTGAAACCGGGTCCTCATACATGCAAGGCATGCGCTCTACCACTGAGCTACATCCCGTATGAGATGCTATTTTCTTATGCACTAGTGTTTGCAGCTTTACATTTCACTAGAGATTTACTACTTTTCAGTGTTATTAGGGATATCTTAGAAGATGGAAGTATAACCATTATACCATGCTTGACTTCAAGGACTTTATGGTTTTCATGGCTGAATGGAATGCAAGTAGATGCCCTTTCCGAACATTGGAATGCTCTTAAACTTCTCCATCAGAGACTGGTTTATCATCAGAATCCCCTACTTTTACTAATGTATGGTGTGGATATTGATCAAGTCTTGCTAACTAGAGGGCTGTTTTACAATCTGTTTGGTCATCAGTGTCAGAACTTAGCAGAAGGGCACAAAGGTTGCATGCTATGACTGCCTCTTGGGCATTGCTAGCTAATGCTTCACCAGACAATCTATCTAGAGTTAATATGTTGTCATCATTCCATGCTTTGAAATTTCATTAAGTGCTTGCCCTCCAAGCCAATGTCCATCCTCTTTTTGTTCACAAAGTGTTTGAACTTGTCTCTCAATCTTAATCAATTAGTTTTACTATATTATTTGTCTTGCTCTTTTATTAAATTTTGCTCAGGTAGTCGCCCTCAGTTCCCACTGAAAATAAAAAATCTATTTCCTACTTACCATATGTTTTCACTCAGTGGAGGAGAATGGCTATAGGCATTCAATGGGAACTTTACTTTGAAAAATGGAATGAAGACGATGTTGAATATAATCATATTTGATTGATTTTTTATGATTTGTATTCAACTTTGACTATTGCTGTAGAGTACTTTTATTGGTTTGCTTGTTATCTGTGGCTCTTCTAGAGAGTTTACATATGGTAAAAAGCTGTATTTTACAAAACATGGAGATGCTGGTGATTGAACCCGGGGCCTTACACACGCAAAGCATGCGCTCTACCAGTGAGATACATCCCATAACAGCTGCTATATTTTTATACAAAAGTTATTGCAGCTTTACATTTCACTAGAGATTTACTACTTTTCAGTGTTATTAGGGAATATCTTAGAGGATGGAAGTATAACCATTATACCATGCTTGACTTCAAGGACTTTATGGTTTTCCTGGCTGATGAGAATGCAAGGAGATGCCCATTCCGAACATTGGAATGCTCTTAAAGTTCTCCATCAGAGACTGGTTTATCATCAGAATACCCTACTTTTTCTAATGAATGGTGTGGATATTGATCAAGTTTGCTAACTAGAGGGCTTTCTTACATTCTGTTTGGTCATCAGTGTTAGAACTTAGTAGAAGTGCACAAAGGATGCATGCTATGACTGCCTCTTGGGCTAGCTAGCTAATGTTTCACCAGATAATCTATCTAGAGTTGATATGTTGTCATCATTCCATGCTTTGAAATTTCATTAAGTGCTTGCCCTCCAAGCCCATGTCCATCCTCTTTTTGTTCACAAAGTGTTTGAACTTGTCTCTCAATCTTAATCAATTAGTTTTGCTATAATATTTGTCTCGCTCTTTTATTAAACTTTGCTCGGGTAGTCGCCTTCAGTTCCCACTGAAAATAAAAAATCTATTTCCTACTTACCATATGTTTTCCCTCAGTGTAGGAGAATGGCAATAGGCATTCAATTGTAACTTTACTTTGAAAAATGGAATGAAAACAATGTTGAATATGATCATATTTGATTGATTTTTTATGATTTGTATTCAACTTTGACTATTGCTGTAGAGTACTTTTATTGGTTTGCTTGTTATCTGTGGCTCTTCTAGAGAGTTTACATATGGTAAAAAGCTGTATTTTGCAAAACATGGAGATGCCAGGGATTGAAACCGGGTCCTCATACATGCAAGGCATGCGCTCTACCACTGAGCTACATCCCGTATGAGATGCTATTTTCTTATGCACTAGTGTTTGCAGCTTTACATTTCACTAGAGATTTACTACTTTTCAGTGTTATTAGGGATATCTTAGAAGATGGAAGTATAACCATTATACCATGCTTGACTTCAAGGACTTTATGGTTTTCATGGCTGAATGGAATGCAAGTAGATGCCCTTTCCGAACATTGGAATGCTCTTAAACTTCTCCATCAGAGACTGGTTTATCATCAGAATCCCCTACTTTTACTAATGTATGGTGTGGATATTGATCAAGTCTTGCTAACTAGAGGGCTGTTTTACAATCTGTTTGGTCATCAGTGTCAGAACTTAGCGGAAGGGCACAAAGGTTGCATGCTATGACTGCCTCTTGGGCATTGCTAGCTAATGCTTCACCAGACAATCTATCTAGAGTTGATATGTTGTCATCATTCCATGCTTTGAAATTTCATTAAGTGCTTGCCCTCCAAGCCAATGTCCATCCTCTTTTTGTTCACAAAGTGTTTGAACTTGTCTCTCAATCTTAATCAATTAGTTTTACTATATTATTTGTCTTGCTCTTTTATTAAACTTTGCTCAGGTAGTCGCCCTCAGTTCCCACTGAAAATAAAAAATCTATTTCCTACTTACCATATGTTTTCCCTCAGTGGAGGAGAATGGCTATAGGCATTCAATGGGAACTTTACTTTGAAAAATGGAATGAAGACGATGTTGAATATAATCATATTTGATTGATTTTTTATGATTTGTATTCAACTTTGACTATTGCTATAGAGTACTTTTATTGGTTTGCTTGTTATCTGTGGCTCTTCTAGAGAGTTTACATATGGTACAAAGCTGTATTTTGTAAAAAATAGAGATTCCGGGGAATGAAACCGGGGTCTCATACATGCAAGGCATGTGCTCTACCACTGAGCTACATCCCCTATGAGCTGCTATATTTTTATACAAAAGTGATTGCAGCTATACATTTCACTAGAGATTTACTACTTTTCAGTGTTATTAGGGACATCTTAGAGGATGGAAGTATAACCATTATACCATGCTTGACTTCAAGGACTTTATGGTTTTCATGGCTGATGAGAATGCAAGGAGATGCCCATTCCGAACATTGGAATGCTCTTAAAGTTCTCCATCAGAGACTGGTTTATCATCAGAATCCCCTACTTTTTCTAATGAATGGTGCGGATATTGATCAAGTTTTGCTAACTAGAGGGCTTTCTTACATTCTGTTTGGTCATCAGTGTCAGAACTTAGTAGAAGGGCACAAAGGATGCATGCTATGACTGCCTCTTGGGCTAGCTGGCTAATGCTTCACCAGACAATCTATCTAGAGTTGATATGTTGTCATCATTCCATGCTTTTAAATTTCATTAAGTGCTTGCCCTCCAAGCCCATGTCCATCCTCTTTTTGTTCACAAAGTGTTTGAACTTGTCTCTCAATCTTAATCAATTAGTTTTACTCTAATATTTGTCTCGCTCTTTTATTAAACTTTGCTCGGGTAGTCGCCTTCAGTTCCCTCTGAAAATAAAAAATCTATTTCCTACTTACCATATGTTTTCCCTCAGTGTAGGAGAATGGCAATAAGCATTCAATGGGAACTTTACTTTGAAAAATGGAATGAAGACAATGTTGAATATAATCATATTTGATTGATTTTTTATGATTTGTATTCAACTTTGACTATTGCTGTAGAGTACTTTTATTGGTTTGCTTGTTATCTGTGGCTCTTCTAGAGAGTTTACATATAGTAAAAAGCTGTATTTTGCAAAACATGGAGAAGCCAGGTAATTGAAACCGGGGACTCATAAATGCAAAGCATGCGCTCTACCACTGAGCTACATCCCCTATGAGCTGCTATATTTTTATACAAAAGTGATTGCAGCTTTACATTTCACTGGAGATTTACTACTTTTCAGTGTTATTAGGGACATCTTAGAGTATGGAAGTATAACCATTATACCATGCTTGACTTCAAGGACTTTATGGTTTTCCTGGCTGATGAGAATGCAAGGAGATGCCCATTCCGAACATTGGAATGCTCTTAAAGTTCTCCATCAGAGACTGGTTTATCATCAGAATACCCTACTTTTTCTAATGAATGGTGTGGATATTGATCAAGTTTTGCTAACTAGAGGGCTTTCTTACATTCTGTTTGGTCATCAGTGTTAGAACTTAGTAGAAGTGCACAAAGGATGCATGCTATGACTGCCTCTTGGGCTAGCTAGCTAATGTTTCACCAGATAATCTATCTAGAGTTGATATGTTGTCATCATTCCATGCTTTGAAATTTCATTAAGTGCTTGCCCTCCAAGCCCATGTCCATCCTCTTTTTGTTCACAAAGTGTTTGAACTTGTCTCTCAATCTTAATCAATTAGTTTTGCTATAATATTTGTCTCGCTCTTTTATTAAACTTTGCTCGGGTAGTCGCCTTCAGTTCCCACTGAAAATAAAAAATCTATTTCCTACTTACCATATGTTTTCCCTCAGTGTAGGAGAATGGCAATAGGCATTCAATTGTAACTTTACTTTGAAAAATGGAATGAAAACAACGTTGAATATGATCATATTTGATTGATTTTTTATGATTTGTATTCAACTTTGACTATTGCTGTAGAGTACTTTTATTGGTTTGCTTGTTATCTGTGGCTCTTCTAGAGAGTTTACATATGGTAAAAAGCTGTATTTTGCAAAACATGGAGATGCCAGGGATTGAAACCGGGTCCTCATACATGCAAGGCATGCGCTCTACCACTGAGCTACATCCCGTATGAGATGCTATTTTCTTATGCACTAGTGTTTGCAGCTTTACATTTCACTAGAGATTTACTACTTTTCAGTGTTATTAGGGATATCTTAGAAGATGGAAGTATAACCATTATACCATGCTTGACTTCAAGGACTTTATGGTTTTCATGGCTGAATGGAATGCAAGTAGATGCCCTTTCCGAACATTGGAATGCTCTTAAACTTCTCCATCAGAGACTGGTTTATCATCAGAATCCCCTACTTTTACTAATGTATGGTGTGGATATTGATCAAGTCTTGCTAACTAGAGGGCTGTTTTACAATCTGTTTGGTCATCAGTGTCAGAACTTAGCGGAAGGGCACAAAGGTTGCATGCTATGACTGCCTCTTGGGCATTGCTAGCTAATGCTTCACCAGACAATCTATCTAGAGTTGATATGTTGTCATCATTCCATGCTTTGAAATTTCATTAAGTGCTTGCCCTCCAAGCCAATGTCCATCCTCTTTTTGTTCACAAAGTGTTTGAACTTGTCTCTCAATCTTAATCAATTAGTTTTACTATATTATTTGTCTTGCTCTTTTATTAAACTTTGCTCAGGTAGTCGCCCTCAGTTCCCACTGAAAATAAAAAATCTATTTCCTACTTACCATATGTTTTCCCTCAGTGGAGGAGAATGGCAATAGGCATTCAATGGGAACTTTACTTTGAAAAATGGAATGAAGACGATGTTGAATATAATCATATTTGATTGATTTTTTATGATTTGTATTCAACTTTGACTATTGCTGTAGAGTACTTTTATTGGTTTGCTTGTTATCTGTGGCTCTTCTAGAGAGTTTACATATGGTAAAAAGCTGTATTTTACAAAACATGGAGATGCTGGGGATTGAACCCGGGGCCTCACACACGCAAAGCATGCGCTCTACCAGTGAGATACATCCCATAACAGCTGCTATATTTTTATACAAAAGTTATTGCAGCTTTACATTTCACTAGAGATTTACTACTTTTCAGTGTTATTAGGGAATATCTTAGAGGATGGAAGTATAACCATTATACCATGCTTGACTTCAAGGACTTTATGGTTTTCATGGCTGATGAGAATGCAAGGAGATTCCCATTCCGAACATTGAAATGCTCTTAAAGTTCTCCATCAGAGACTGGTTTATCATCAGAATACCCTACTTTTTCTAATGAATGGTGTGGATATTGATCAAGTTTTGCTAACTAGAGGGCTTTCTTACATTCTGTTTGGTCATCAGTGTCAGAACTTAGTAGAAGGGCACAAAGGATGCATGCTGTAACTGCCTCTTGGGCTAGCTAGCTAATGCTTCACCAGACAATCTATCTAGAGTTGATATGTTGTCATCATTCCATGCTTTGAAATTTCATTAAGTACTTGCCCTCCAAGTTCATGTCCATCCTCTTTTTGTTCACAAAGTGTTTGAACTTGTCTCTCAATCTTAATCAATTAGTTTTACTACATTATTTGTCTCGCTCTTTTATTAAACTTTGCTCAGGTAGTCGCCTTCAGTTCCCAATGAAAATAAAAAATCTATTGCCTACTTACCATATGTTTTCCCTCAGTGTAGGAGAATGGCAATAAGCATTCAATGGGAACTTTACTTTGAAAAATGGAATGAAGACGGTGTTGAATATAATCATATTTGATTGATTTTTTATGATTTGTATTCAACTTTGACTATTGCTGTAGAGTACTTTTATTGGTTTGCTTGTTATCTGTGGCTCTTCTAGAGAGTTTACATATGGTAAAAAGCTGTATTTTACAAAACATGGAAATGTCAGGGATTGAACCCAGGGCCTCATACATGCAAAGCATGCCCTCTACCACTGAGCTACATCCCCTATGAGCTGCTATATTTTTATACAAAAGTGATTGCAGCTTTACATTTCACTAGAGATTTACTACTTTTCAGTGTTATTAGGGACATCTTAGAGGATGGAAGTATAACCATTATACAATGCTTGACTTCATGGACTTTATGGTTTTCATGGCTGATGAGAATGCAAGGAGATGCCCATTCCGAACATTGGAATGCTCTTAAAGTTCTCCATCAGAGACTGTTTTATCATCAGAATCCCCTACTTTTTCTAATGAATGGTGTGGATATTGATCAAGTTTTGCTAACTATAGGGCTTTCTTACATTCTGTTTGGTCATCAGTGTCAGAACTTAGTAAAAGGGCACAAAGGATGCCTGCTATGACTGCCTCTTGGGCATTGCTAACTAGTGCTTCACCAGACAATCTATCTAGAGTTGATATGTTGTCAACATTCCATGCTTTGAAATTTCATTAAGTGCTTGCCCTCCAAGCCCATGTCCATCCTCTTTATGTTCACAAAGTGTTTGAACTTGTCTCTCAATCTTAATCAATTAGTTTTGCTATATTATTTGTCACGCTCTTTTATTAAACTTTGCTCAGGTAGTCGCCCTCTGTTCCCACTGAAAATAAAAAATCTATTTCCTACTTACCATATGTTTTCCCTCAGTGGAGGAGAATGGCAATAGGCATTCAATGGGAACTTTACTTTGAAAAATGGAATGAAGACGATGTTGAATATAATCATATTTGATTGATTTTTTATGATTTGTATTCAACTTTGACTATTGCTGTAGAGTACTTTTATTGGTTTGCTTGTTATCTGTGGCTCTTCTAGAGAGTTTACATATGGTACAAAGCTGTATTTTGTAAAAAATAGAGATTCCGGGGAATGAAACCGGGGTCTCATACATGCAAGGCATGTGCTCTACCACTGAGCTACATCCCCTATGAGCTGCTATATTTTTATACAAAAGTGATTGCAGCTATACATTTCACTAGAGATTTACTACTTTTCAGTGTTATTAGGGACATCTTAGAGGATGGAAGTATAACCATTATACCATGCTTGACTTCAAGGACTTTATGGTTTTCATGGCTGATGAAAATGCAAGGAGATGCCCATTCCGAACATTGGAATGCTCTTAAAGTTCTCCATCAGAGACTGGTTTATCATCAGAATCCCCTACTTTTTCTAATGAATGGTGTGGATATTGATCAAGTTTTGCTAACTAGAGGGCTTTCTTACATTCTGTTTGGTCATCAGTGTCAGAACTTAGTAGAAGGGCACAAAGGATGCATGCTATGACTGCCTCTTGGGCATTGCTAACTAGTGCTTCACCAGACAATCTATCTAGAGTTGATATGTTGTCAACATTCCATGCTTTGAAATTTCATTAAGTGCTTGCCCTCCAAGCCCATGTCCATTCTCTTTATGTTCACAAAGTGTTTGAACTTGTCTCTCAATCTTAATCAATTAGTTTTGCTATATTATTTGTCACGCTCTTTTATTAAACTTTGCTCAGGTAGTCGCCCTCTGTTCCCACTGAAAATAAAAAATCTATTTCCTACTTACCATATGTTTTCCCTCAGTGGAGGAGAATGGCAATAGGCATTCAATGGGAACTTTACTTTGAAAAATGGAATGAAGACGATGTTGAATATAATCATATTTGATTGATTTTTTATGATTTGTATTCAACTTTGACTATTGCTGTAGAGTACTTTTATTGGTTTGCTTGTTATCTGTGGCTCTTCTAGAGAGTTTACATATGGTACAAAGCTGTATTTTGTAAAAAATAGAGATTCCGGGGAATGAAACCGGGGTCTCATACATGCAAGGCATGTGCTCTACCACTGAGCTACATCCCCTATGAGCTGCTATATTTTTATACAAAAGTGATTGCAGCTTTACATTTCACTGGAGATTTACTACTTTTCAGTGTTATTAGGGACATCTTAGAGTATGGAAGTATAACCATTATACCATGCTTGACTTCAAGGACTTTATGGTTTTCCTGGCTGATGAGAATGCAAGGAGATGCCCATTCCGAACATTGGAATGCTCTTAAAGTTCTCCATCAGAGACTGGTTTATCATCAGAATACCCTACTTTTTCTAATGAATGGTGTGGATATTGATCAAGTTTTGCTAACTAGAGGGCTTTCTTACATTCTGTTTGGTCATCAGTGTTAGAACTTAGTAGAAGTGCACAAAGGATGCATGCTATGACTGCCTCTTGGGCTAGCTAGCTAATGTTTCACCAGATAATCTATCTAGAGTTGATATGTTGTCATCATTCCATGCTTTGAAATTTCATTAAGTGCTTGCCCTCCAAGCCCATGTCCATCCTCTTTTTGTTCACAAAGTGTTTGAACTTGTCTCTCAATCTTAATCAATTAGTTTTGCTATAATATTTGTCTCGCTCTTTTATTAAACTTTGCTCGGGTAGTCGCCTTCAGTTCCCACTGAAAATAAAAAATCTATTTCCTACTTACCATATGCTTTCCCTCAGTGTAGGAGAATGGCAATAGGCATTCAATTGTAACTTTACTTTGAAAAATGGAATGAAGACAATGTTGAATATGATCATATTTGATTGATTTTTTATGATTTGTATTCAACTTTGACTATTGCTGTAGAGTACTTTTATTGGTTTGCTTGTTATCTGTGGCTCTTCTAGAGAGTTTACATATGGTAAAAAGCTGTATTTTGCAAAACATGGAGATGCCAGGGATTGAAACCGGGTCCTCATACATGCAAGGCATGCGCTCTACCACTGAGCTACATCCCGTATGAGATGCTATTTTCTTATGCACTAGTGTTTGCAGCTTTACATTTCACTAGAGATTTACTACTTTTCAGTGTTATTAGGGATATCTTAGAAGATGGAAGTATAACCATTATACCATGCTTGACTTCAAGGACTTTATGGTTTTCATGGCTGAATGGAATGCAAGTAGATGCCCTTTCCGAACATTGGAATGCTCTTAAACTTCTCCATCAGAGACTGGTTTATCATCAGAATCCCCTACTTTTACTAATGTATGGTGTGGATATTGATCAAGTCTTGCTAACTAGAGGGCTGTTTTACAATCTGTTTGGTCATCAGTGTCAGAACTTAGCAGAAGGGCACAAAGGTTGCATGCTATGACTGCCTCTTGGGCATTGCTAGCTAATGCTTCACCAGACAATCTATCTAGAGTTGATATGTTGTCATCATTCCATGCTTTGAAATTTCATTAAGTGCTTGCCCTCCAAGCCAATGTCCATCCTCTTTTTGTTCACAAAGTGTTTGAACTTGTCTCTCAATCTTAATCAATTAGTTTTACTATATTATTTGTCTTGCTCTTTTATTAAATTTTGCTCAGGTAGTCGCCCTCAGTTCCCACTGAAAATAAAAAATCTATTTCCTACTTACCATATGTTTTCCCTCAGTGGAGGAGAATGGCTATAGGCATTCAATGGGAACTTTACTTTGAAAAATGGAATGAAGACGATGTTGAATATAATCATATTTGATTGATTTTTTATGATTTGTATTCAACTTTGACTATTGCTGTAGAGTACTTTTATTGGTTTGCTTGTTATCTGTGGCTCTTCTAGAGAGTTTACATATGGTAAAAAGCTGTATTTTACAAAACATGGAGATGCTGGTGATTGAACCCGGGGCCTCACACACGCAAAGCATGCGCTCTACCAGTGAGATACATCCCATAACAGCTGCTATATTTTTATACAAAAGTTATTGCAGCTTTACATTTCACTAGAGATTTACTACTTTTCAGTGTTATTAGGGAATATCTTAGAGGATGGAAGTATAACCATTATACCATGCTTGACTTCAAGGACTTTATGGTTTTCCTGGCTGATGAGAATGCAAGGAGATGCCCATTCCGAACATTGGAATGCTCTTAAAGTTCTCCATCAGAGACTGGTTTATCATCAGAATACCCTACTTTTTCTAATGAATGGTGTGGATATTGATCAAGTTTTGCTAACTAGAGGGCTTTCTTACATTCTGTTTGGTCATCAGTGTTAGAACTTAGTAGAAGTGCACAAAGGATGCATGCTATGACTGCCTCTTGGGCTAGCTAGCTAATGTTTCACCAGATAATCTATCTAGAGTTGATATGTTGTCATCATTCCATGCTTTGAAATTTCATTAAGTGCTTGCCCTCCAAGCCCATGTCCATCCTCTTTTTGTTCACAAAGTGTTTGAACTTGTCTCTCAATCTTAATCAATTAGTTTTGCTATAATATTTGTCTCGCTCTTTTATTAAACTTTGCTCGGGTAGTCGCCTTCAGTTCCCACTGAAAATAAAAAATCTATTTCCTACTTACCATATGTTTTCCCTCAGTGTAGGAGAATGGCAATAGGCATTCAATTGTAACTTTACTTTGAAAAATGGAATGAAAACAATGTTGAATATGATCATATTTGATTGATTTTTTATGATTTGTATTCAACTTTGACTATTGCTGTAGAGTACTTTTATTGGTTTGCTTGTTATCTGTGGCTCTTCTAGAGAGTTTACATATGGTAAAAAGCTGTATTTTGCAAAACATGGAGATGCCAGGGATTGAAACCGGGTCCTCATACATGCAAGGCATGCGCTCTACCACTGAGCTACATCCCGTATGAGATGCTATTTTCTTATGCACTAGTGTTTGCAGCTTTACATTTCACTAGAGATTTACTACTTTTCAGTGTTATTAGGGATATCTTAGAAGATGGAAGTATAACCATTATACCATGCTTGACTTCAAGGACTTTATGGTTTTCATGGCTGAATGGAATGCAAGTAGATGCCCTTTCCGAACATTGGAATGCTCTTAAACTTCTCCATCAGAGACTGGTTTATCATCAGAATCCCCTACTTTTACTAATGTATGGTGTGGATATTGATCAAGTCTTGCTAACTAGAGGGCTGTTTTACAATCTGTTTGGTCATCAGTGTCAGAACTTAGCGGAATTGCACAAAGGTTGCATGCTATGACTGCCTCTTGGGCATTGCTAGCTAATGCTTCACCAGACAATCTATCTAGAGTTGATATGTTGTCATCATTCCATGCTTTGAAATTTCATTAAGTGCTTGCCCTCCAAGCCAATGTCCATCCTCTTTTTGTTCACAAAGTGTTTGAACTTGTCTCTCAATCTTAATCAATTAGTTTTACTATATTATTTGTCTTGCTCTTTTATTAAACTTTGCTCAGGTAGTCGCCCTCAGTTCCCACTGAAAATAAAAAATCTATTTCCTACTTACCATATGTTTTCCCTCAGTGGAGGAGAATGGCTATAGGCATTCAATGGGAACTTTACTTTGAAAAATGGAATGAAGACGATGTTGAATATAATCATATTTGATTGATTTTTTATGATTTGTATTCAACTTTGACTATTGCTATAGAGTACTTTTATTGGTTTGCTTGTTATCTGTGGCTCTTCTAGAGAGTTTACATATGGTACAAAGCTGTATTTTGTAAAAAATAGAGATTCCGGGGAATGAAACCGGGGTCTCATACATGCAAGGCATGTGCTCTACCACTGAGCTACATCCCCTATGAGCTGCTATATTTTTATACAAAAGTGATTGCAGCTATACATTTCACTAGAGATTTACTACTTTTCAGTGTTATTAGGGACATCTTAGAGGATGGAAGTATAACCATTATACCATGCTTGACTTCAAGGACTTTATGGTTTTCATGGCTGATGAGAATGCAAGGAGATGCCCATTCCGAACATTGGAATGCTCTTAAAGTTCTCCATCAGAGACTGGTTTATCATCAGAATCCCCTACTTTTTCTAATGAATGGTGCGGATATTGATCAAGTTTTGCTAACTAGAGGGCTTTCTTACATTCTGTTTGGTCATCAGTGTCAGAACTTAGTAGAAGGGCACAAAGGATGCATGCTATGACTGCCTCTTGGGCTAGCTGGCTAATGCTTCACCAGACAATCTATCTAGAGTTGATATGTTGTCATCATTCCATGCTTTTAAATTTCATTAAGTGCTTGCCCTCCAAGCCCATGTCCATCCTCTTTTTGTTCACAAAGTGTTTGAACTTGTCTCTCAATCTTAATCAATTAGTTTTACTCTAATATTTGTCTCGCTCTTTTATTAAACTTTGCTCGGGTAGTCGCCTTCAGTTCCCTCTGAAAATAAAAAATCTATTTCCTACTTACCATATGTTTTCCCTCAGTGTAGGAGAATGGCAATAAGCATTCAATGGGAACTTTACTTTGAAAAATGGAATGAAGACAATGTTGAATATAATCATATTTGATTGATTTTTTATGATTTGTATTCAACTTTGACTATTGCTGTAGAGTACTTTTATTGGTTTGCTTGTTATCTGTGGCTCTTCTAGAGAGTTTACATATGGTAAAAAGCTGTATTTTGCAAAACATGGAGAAGCCAGGTAATTGAAACCGGGGACTCATAAATGCAAAGCATGCGCTCTACCACTGAGCTACATCCCCTATGAGCTGCTATATTTTTATACAAAAGTGATTGCAGCTTTACATTTCACTGGAGATTTACTACTTTTCAGTGTTATTAGGGACATCTTAGAGTATGGAAGTATAACCATTATACCATGCTTGACTTCAAGGACTTTATGGTTTTCCTGGCTGATGAGAATGCAAGGAGATGCCCATTCCGAACATTGGAATGCTCTTAAAGTTCTCCATCAGAGACTGGTTTATCATCAGAATACCCTACTTTTTCTAATGAATGGTGTGGATATTGATCAAGTTTTGCTAACTAGAGGGCTTTCTTACATTCTGTTTGGTCATCAGTGTTAGAACTTAGTAGAAGTGCACAAAGGATGCATGCTATGACTGCCTCTTGGGCTAGCTAGCTAATGTTTCACCAGATAATCTATCTAGAGTTGATATGTTGTCATCATTCCATGCTTTGAAATTTCATTAAGTGCTTGCCCTCCAAGCCCATGTCCATCCTCTTTTTGTTCACAAAGTGTTTGAACTTGTCTCTCAATCTTAATCAATTAGTTTTGCTATAATATTTGTCTCGCTCTTTTATTAAACTTTGCTCGGGTAGTCGCCTTCAGTTCCCACTGAAAATAAAAAATCTATTTCCTACTTACCATATGTTTTCCCTCAGTGTAGGAGAATGGCAATAGGCATTCAATTGTAACTTTACTTTGAAAAATGGAATGAAAACAATGTTGAATATGATCATATTTGATTGATTTTTTATGATTTGTATTCAACTTTGACTATTGCTGTAGAGTACTTTTATTGGTTTGCTTGTTATCTGTGGCTCTTCTAGAGAGTTTACATATGGTAAAAAGCTGTATTTTGCAAAACATGGAGATGCCAGGGATTGAAACCGGGTCCTCATACATGCAAGGCATGCGCTCTACCACTGAGCTACATCCCGTATGAGATGCTATTTTCTTATGCACTAGTGTTTGCAGCTTTACATTTCACTAGAGATTTACTACTTTTCAGTGTTATTAGGGATATCTTAGAAGATGGAAGTATAACCATTATACCATGCTTGACTTCAAGGACTTTATGGTTTTCATGGCTGAATGGAATGCAAGTAGATGCCCTTTCCGAACATTGGAATGCTCTTAAACTTCTCCATCAGAGACTGGTTTATCATCAGAATCCCCTACTTTTACTAATGTATGGTGTGGATATTGATCAAGTCTTGCTAACTAGAGGGCTGTTTTACAATCTGTTTGGTCATCAGTGTCAGAACTTAGCGGAAGGGCACAAAGGTTGCATGCTATGACTGCCTCTTGGGCATTGCTAGCTAATGCTTCACCAGACAATCTATCTAGAGTTGATATGTTGTCATCATTCCATGCTTTGAAATTTCATTAAGTGCTTGCCCTCCAAGCCAATGTCCATCCTCTTTTTGTTCACAAAGTGTTTGAACTTGTCTCTCAATCTTAATCAATTAGTTTTACTATATTATTTGTCTTGCTCTTTTATTAAACTTTGCTCAGGTAGTCGCCCTCAGTTCCCACTGAAAATAAAAAATCTATTTCCTACTTACCATATGTTTTCCCTCAGTGGAGGAGAATGGCTATAGGCATTCAATGGGAACTTTACTTTGAAAAATGGAATGAAGACGATGTTGAATATAATCATATTTGATTGATTTTTTATGATTTGTATTCAACTTTGACTATTGCTGTAGAGTACTTTTATTGGTTTGCTTGTTATCTGTGGCTCTTCTAGAGAGTTTACATATGGTAAAAAGCTGTATTTTACAAAACATGGAGATGCTGGGGATTGAACCCGGGGCCTCACACACGCAAAGCATGCGCTCTACCAGTGAGATACATCCCATAACAGCTGCTATATTTTTATACAAAAGTTATTGCAGCTTTACATTTCACTAGAGATTTACTACTTTTCAGTGTTATTAGGGAATATCTTAGAGGATGGAAGTATAACCATTATACCATGCTTTACTTCAAGGACTTTATGGTTTTCATGGCTGATGAGAATGCAAGGAGATTCCCATTCCGAACATTGAAATGCTCTTAAAGTTCTCCATCAGAGACTGGTTTATCATCAGAATACCCTACTTTTTCTAATGAATGGTGTGGATATTGATCAAGTTTTGCTAACTAGAGGGCTTTCTTACATTCTGTTTGGTCATCAGTGTCAGAACTTAGTAGAAGGGCACAAAGGATGCATGCTGTAACTGCCTCTTGGGCTAGCTAGCTAATGCTTCACCAGACAATCTATCTAGAGTTGATATGTTGTCATCATTCCATGCTTTGAAATTTCATTAAGTACTTGCCCTCCAAGTTCATGTCCATCCTCTTTTTGTTCACAAAGTGTTTGAACTTGTCTCTCAATCTTAATCAATTAGTTTTACTACATTATTTGTCTCGCTCTTTTATTAAACTTTGCTCAGGTAGTCGCCTTCAGTTCCCAATGAAAATAAAAAATCTATTGCCTACTTACCATATGTTTTCCCTCAGTGTAGGAGAATGGCAATAAGCATTCAATGGGAACTTTACTTTGAAAAATGGAATGAAGACGGTGTTGAATATAATCATATTTGATTGATTTTTTATGATTTGTATTCAACTTTGACTATTGCTGTAGAGTACTTTTATTGGTTTGCTTATTATCTGTGGCTCTTCTAGAGAGTTTACATATGGTAAAAAGCTGTATTTTACAAAACATGGAAATGTCAGGGATTGAACCCAGGGCCTCATACATGCAAAGCATGCCCTCTACCACTGAGCTACATCCCCTATGAGCTGCTATATTTTTATACAAAAGTGATTGCAGCTTTACATTTCACTAGAGATTTACTACTTTTCAGTGTTATTAGGGACATCTTAGAGGATGGAAGTATAACCATTATACAATGCTTGACTTCATGGACTTTATGGTTTTCATGGCTGATGAGAATGCAAGGAGATGCCCATTCCGAACATTGGAATGCTCTTAAAGTTCTCCATCAGAGACTGTTTTATCATCAGAATCCCCTACTTTTTCTAATGAATGGTGTGGATATTGATCAAGTTTTGCTAACTATAGGGCTTTCTTACATTCTGTTTGGTCATCAGTGTCAGAACTTAGTAAAAGGGCACAAAGGATGCCTGCTATGACTGCCTCTTGGGCATTGCTAACTAGTGCTTCACCAGACAATCTATCTAGAGTTGATATGTTGTCAACATTCCATGCTTTGAAATTTCATTAAGTGCTTGCCCTCCAAGCCCATGTCCATCCTCTTTTTGTTCACAAAGTGTTTGAACTTGTCTCTCAATCTTAATCAATTAGTTTTGCTATATTATTTGTCACGCTCTTTTATTAAACTTTGCTCAGGTAGTCGCCCTCTGTTCCCACTGAAAATAAAAAATCTATTTCCTACTTACCATATGTTTTCCCTCAGTGGAGGAGAATGGCAATAGGCATTCAATGGGAACTTTACTTTGAAAAATGGAATGAAGACGATGTTGAATATAATCATATTTGATTGATTTTTTATGATTTGTATTCAACTTTGACTATTGCTGTAGAGTACTTTTATTGGTTTGCTTGTTATCTGTGGCTCTTCTAGAGAGTTTACATATGGTACAAAGCTGTATTTTGTAAAAAATAGAGATTCCGGGGAATGAAACCGGGGTCTCATACATGCAAGGCATGTGCTCTACCACTGAGCTACATCCCCTATGAGCTGCTATATTTTTATACAAAAGTGATTGCAGCTATACATTTCACTAGAGATTTACTACTTTTCAGTGTTATTAGGGACATCTTAGAGGATGGAAGTATAACCATTATACCATGCTTGACTTCAAGGACTTTATGGTTTTCATGGCTGATGAAAATGCAAGGAGATGCCCATTCCGAACATTGTAATGCTCTTAAAGTTCTCCATCAGAGACTGGTTTATCATCAGAATCCCCTACTTTTTCTAATGAATGGTGTGGATATTGATCAAGTTTTGCTAACTAGAGGGCTTTCTTACATTCTGTTTGGTCATCAGTGTCAGAACTTAGTAGAAGGGCACAAAGGATGCATGCTATGACTGCCTCTTGGGCTAGCTGGCTAATGCTTCACCAGACAATCTATCTAGAGTTGATATGTTGTCATCATTCCATGCTTTTAAATTTCATTAAGTGCTTGCCCTCCAAGCCCATGTCCATCCTCTTTTTGTTCACAAAGTGTTTGAACTTGTCTCTCAATCTTAATCAATTAGTTTTGCTCTAATATTTGTCTCGCTCTTTTATTAAACTTTGCTCGGGTAGTCGCCTTCAGTTCCCTCTGAAAATAAAAAATCTATTTCCTACTTACCATATGTTTTCCCTCAGTGTAGGAGAATGGCAATAAGCATTCAATGGGAACTTTACTTTGAAAAATGGAATGAAGACAATGTTGAATATAATCATATTTGATTGATTTTTTATGATTTGTATTCAACTTTGACTATTGCTGTAGAGTACTTTTATTGGTTTGCTTGTTATCTGTGGCTCTTCTAGAGAGTTTACATATGGTAAAAAGCTGTATTTTGCAAAACATGGAGAAGCCAGGGATTGAAACCGGGGACTCATACATGCAAAGCATGCGCTCTACCACTGAGCTACATCCCCTCTGAGCTGCTATATTTTTATACAAAAGTGATTGCAGCTTTACATTTCACTGGAGATTTACTACTTTTCAGTGTTATTAGGGACATCTTAGAGTATGGAAGTATAACCATTATACCATGCTTGACTTCAAGGACTTTATGGTTTTCATGGCTGATGAGAATGCAAGGAGATGCCCATTCCGAACATTGGAATGCTCTTAAAGTTCTCCATCAGAGACTGGTTTATCATCAGAATCCCCTACTTTTTTCTAATGAATGGTGTGGATATTGATCAAGTTTTGCTAACTAGAGGGCTTTCTTACATTCTGTTTGGTCATCATTGTCAGAACTTAGTAGAAGGGCACAAAGGATGCATGCTATGACTGCCTCTTGGGCTAGCTGGCTAATGCTTCACCAGACAATCTATCTAGAGTTGATATGTTGTCATCATTCCATGCTTTTAAATTTCATTAAGTGCTTGCCCTCCAAGCCCATGTCCATCCTCTTTTTGTTCACAAAGTGTTTGAACTTGTCTCTCAATCTTAATCAATTAGTTTTACTATATTATTTGTCTTGCTCTTTTATTAAACTTTGCTCAGGTAGTCGCCCTCAGTTCCCACTGAAAATAAAAAATCTATTTTCTACTTACCATATGTTTTCCCTCAGTGGAGGAGAATGGCTATAGGTATTCAATGGGAACTTTACTTTGAAAAATGGAATGAAGACGATGTTGAATATAATCATATTTGATTGATTTTTTATGATTTGTATTCAACTTTGACTATTGCTGTAGAGTACTTTTATTGGTTTGCTTGTTATCTGTGGCTCTTCTAGAGAGTTTACATATGGTAAAAGGCTGTATTTTACAAAACATGGAGATGCTGGGGATTGAACCCGGGGCCTCACACACGCAAAGCATGCGCTCTACCAGTGAGATACATCCCATAACAGCTGCTATATTTTTATACAAAAGTTATTGCAGCTTTACATTTCACTAGAGATTTACTACTTTTCAGTGTTATTAGGGACATCTTAGAGGATGGAAGTATAACCATTATACCATGCTTGACTTCAAGGACTTTATGGTTTTCATGGCTGATGAGAATGCAAGGAGATGCCCATTCCGAACATTGGAATGCTCTTAAAGTTCTCCATCAGAGACTGGTTTATCATCAGAATCCCCTACTTTTAGTAATTAATGGTGTGGATATTGATCAAGTTTTGCTAACTAGAGGGCTTTCTTACATTCTATTTGGTCATCAGTGTCAGAACTTAGTAGAAGGGCACAAAGGATGCATGCTATGACTGCCTCTTGGGCTAGCTGGCTAATGCTTCACCAGACAATCTATCTAGAGTTGATATGTTGTCATCATTCCATGCTTTGAAATTTCATTAAGTGCTTGCCCTCCAAGCCCATGTCCATCCTATTTTTGTTCATAAAGTGTTTGAACTTGTCTTTCAATCTTAATCAATTAGTTTTGCTATATTATTTGTCTCGCTCTTTTATTAAACTTTGCTCGGGTAGTCGCCTTCAGTTCCCACTGAAAATTAAAAATCTATTTCCTACTTACCATATGTTTTACCACAGTGTAGGAGAATGGCAATAGGCATTCAATGGGAACTTTACTTAGAAAAATGGAATGAAGACAATGATGAATATAATCATATTTGATTGATTTTTTATGATTTGTATTCAACTTTGACTATTGCTGTAGAGTACTTTTATTGGTTTGCTTGTTATCTGTTGCTCTTCTAGAGAGTTTACATATGGTAAAAAGCTGTATTTTGCAAAACATGGAGATGCCAGGGATTGAAACCGGGGCCTCATACATGCAAAGCATGCGCTCTACCACTGAGCTACATCCCCTATGAGCTGCTATATTTTTATACAAAAGTGATTGCAGCTATACATTTCACTAGAGATTTACTACTTTTCAGTGTTATTCTGGACATCTTAGAGGATGGAAGTATAACCATTATACCATGCTTGACTTCATGGACTTTATGGTTTTCATGGCTGATGAGAATGCAAGGAGATGCCCATTCCGAACATTGGAATGCTCTTAAAGTTCTCCATCAGAGACTGGTTTATCATCAGAATCCCCTACTTTTTCTAATGAATGGTGTGGATATTGATCAAGTTTTGCTAACTATAGGGCTTTCTTACATTCTGTTTGGTCATCAGTGTCAGAACTTAGTAAAAGGGCACAAAGGATGCCTGCTATGACTGCCTCTTGGGCTAGCTGGCTAATGCTTCACCAGACAATCTATCTAGAGTTGATATGTTGTCATCAATCCATGCTTTTAAATTTCATTAAGTGCTTGCCCTCCAAGCCCATGTCCATCCTCTTTTTGTTCACAAAGTGTTTGAACTTGTCTCTCAATCTTAATCAATTAGTTTTGCTCTAATATTTGTCTCGCTCTTTTATTAAACTTTGCTCGGGTAGTCGCCTTCAGTTCCCTCTGAAAATAAAAAATCTATTTCCTACTTACCATATGTTTTCCCTCAGTGTAGGAGAATGGCAATAAGCATTCAATGGGAACTTTACTTTGAAAAATGGAATGAAGACAATGTTGAATATAATCATATTTGATTGATTTTTTATGATTTGTATTCAACTTTGACTATTGCTGTAGAGTACTTTTATTGGTTTGCTTGTTATCTGTGGCTCTTCTAGAGAGTTTACATATGGTAAAAAGCTGTATTTTGCAAAACATGGAGAAGCCAGGGATTGAAACCGGGGACTCATACATGCAAAGCATGCGCTCTACCACTGAGCTACATCCCCTCTGAGCTGCTATATTTTTATACAAAAGTGATTGCAGCTTTACATTTCACTGGAGATTTACTACTTTTCAGTGTTATTAGGGACATCTTAGAGTATGGAAGTATAACCATTATACCATGCTTGACTTCAAGGACTTTATGGTTTTCATGGCTGATGAGAATGCAAGGAGATGCCCATTCCGAACATTGGAATGCTCTTAAAGTTCTCCATCAGAGACTGGTTTATCATCAGAATCCCCTACTTTTTCTAATGAATGGTGTGGATATTGATCAAGTTTTGCTAACTAGAGGGCTTTCTTACATTCTGTTTGGTCATCAGTGTCAGAACTTAGTAGAAGGGCACAAAGGATGCATGCTATGACTGCCTTTTGGGCTAGCTGGCTAATGCTTCACCAGACAATCTATCTAGAGTTGATATGTTGTCATCATTCCATGCTTTTAAATTTCATTAAGTGCTTGCCCTCCAAGCCCATGTCCATCCTCTTTTTGTTCACAAAGTGTTTGAACTTGTCTCTCAATCTTAATCAATTAGTTTTACTATATTATTTGTCTTGCTCTTTTATTAAACTTTGCTCAGGTAGTCGCCCTCAGTTCCCACTGAAAATAAAAAATCTATTTTCTACTTACCATATGTTTTCCCTCAGTGGAGGAGAATGGCTATAGGCATTCAATGGGAACTTAACTTTGAAAAATGGAATGAAGACGATGATGAATATAATCATATTTGATTGATTTTTTATGATTTGTATTCAACTTTGACTATTGCTGTAGAGTACTTTTATTGGTTTGCTTGTTATCTGTGGCTCTTCTAGAGAGTTTACATATGGTAAAAAGCTGTATTTTACAAAACATGGAGATGCTGGGGATTGAACCCGGGGCCTCACACACGCAAAGCATGCGCTCTACCAGTGAGATACATCCCATAACAGCTGCTATATTTTTATACAAAAGTTATTGCAGCTTTACATTTCACTAGAGATTTACTACTTTTCAGTGTTATTAGGTAATATCTTAGAGGATGGAAGTATAACCATTATACCATGCTTGACTTCAAGGACTTTATGGTTTTCATGGCTGATGAGAATGCAAGGAGATTCCCATTCCGAACATTGAAATGCTCTTAAAGTTCTCCATCAGAGACTGGTTTATCATCAGAATACCCTACTTTTTCTAATGAATGGTGTGGATATTGATCAAGTTTTGCTAACTAGAGGGCTTTCTTACATTCTGTTTGGTCATCAGTGTCAGAACTTAGTAGAAGGGCACAAAGGATGCATGCTGTAACTGCCTCTTGGGCTAGCTAGCTAATGCTTCACCAGACAATCTATCTAGAGTTGATATGTTGTCATCATTCCATGCTTTGAAATTTCATTAAGTACTTGCCCTCCAAGTTCATGTCCATCCTCTTTTTGTTCACAAAGTGTTTGAACTTGTCTCTCAATCTTAATCAATTAGTTTTACTACATTATTTGTCTCGCTCTTTTATTAAACTTTGCTCAGGTAGTCGCCTTCAGTTCCCACTGAAAATAAAAAATCTATTTCCTACTTACCATATGTTTTCCCTCAGTGTAGGAGAATGGCAATAAGCATTCAATGGGAACTTTACTTTGAAAAATGGAATGAAGACGGTGTTGAATATAATCATATTTGATTGATTTTTTATGATTTGTATTCAACTTTGACTATTGCTGTAGAGTACTTTTATTGGTTTGCTTGTTATCTGTGGCTCTTCTAGAGAGTTTACATATGGTAAAAAGCTGTATTTTACAAAACATGGAAATGTCAGGGATTGAACCCAGGGCCTCATACATGCAAAGCATGCCCTCTACCACTGAGCTACATCCCCTAAGAGTTGCTATATTTTTATACAAAAGTTATTGCAGCTTTACATTTCACTAGAGATTTACTACTTTTCAGTGTTATTAGGGACATCTTAGAGGATGGAAGTATAACCATTATACCATGCTTGACTTCAAGGACTTTATGGTTTTCATGGCTGATGAGAATGCAAGGAGATGCCCATTCCGAACATTGGAATGCTCTTAAAGTTCTCCATCAGAGATTGGTTTATCATTAGAATACCCTACTTTTTCTAATGAATGGTGTTGATATTGATCAAGTTTTGCTAACTAGAGGGCTTTCTTACATTCTGTTTGGTCATCAGTGTCAGAACTTAGTAGAAGGGCACAAAGGATGCATGCTATGATAGCCTCTTGGGCTAGCTAGCTAATGCTTCACCAGACAATCTATCTAGAGTTGATATGTTGTCATCATTCCATGCTTTGAAATTTCATTAAGTGCTTGCCCTCCAAGTTCATGTCCATCCTCTTTTTGTTCACAAAGTGTTTGAACTTGTCTCTCAATCTTAATCAATTAGTTTTGCTATATTATTTGTCTCGCTCTTTTATTAAACTTTGCTCAGGTAGTCGCCTTCAGTTCCCACTGAAATTAAAAAATCTATTTTATACTTACCATATGTTTTCCCTCAGTGTAGGAGAATGGCAATAAGCATTCAATGGGAACTTTACTTTGAAAAATGGAATGAAGACGATGTTGAATATAATCATATTTGATTGATTTTTTATGATTTGTATTCAACTTTGACTATTGCTGTAGAGTACTTTTATTGGTGTGCTTGTTATCTGTGGCTCTTCTAGAGAGTTTACATATGGTAAAAAGCTATATTTTGCAAAACATGGAGATGCCAGGGATTGAACCCGGGGCCTCATACATGCAAAGCATGCGCTCTACCACTGAGCTACATCCCCTATGAGCTGCTATATTTTTATGCAAAAGTGATTGCAGCTTTACATTTCACTAGAGGTTTACTACTTTTCAGTGTTATTAGGGACATCTTAGAGGATGGAAGTATAACCATTATACCATGCTTGACTTCAAGGAATTTATGGTTTTCATGTCTGATGAGAATGCAAGTAGATGCCCATTCCGAACATTGGAATGCTCTTAAAGTTCTCCATCAGAGACTGGTTTATCATCAGAATCCCCTACTTTTAGTAATTAATGGTGTGGATATTGATCAAGTTTTGCTAACTAGAGGGCTTTCTTACATTCTATTTGGTCATCAGTGTCAGAACTTAGTAGAAGGGCACAAAGGATGCATGCTATGACTGCCTCTTGGGCTAGCTGGCTAATGCTTCACCAGACAATCTATCTAGAGTTGATATGTTGTCATCATTCCATGCTTTGAAATTTCATTAAGTGCTTGCCCTCCAAGCCCATGTCCATCCTATTTTTGTTCATAAAGTGTTTGAACTTGTCTTTCAATCTTAATCAATTAGTTTTGCTATATTATTTGTCTCGCTCTTTTATTAAACTTTGCTCGGGTAGTCGCCTTCAGTTCCCACTGAAAATTAAAAATCTATTTCCTACTTACCATATGTTTTACCACAGTGTAGGAGAATGGCAATAGGCATTCAATGGGAACTTTACTTAGAAAAATGGAATGAAGACGATGATGAATATAATCATATTTGATTGATTTTTTATGATTTGTATTCAACTTTGACTATTGCTGTAGAGTACTTTTATTGGTTTGCTTGTTATCTGTGGCTCTTCTAGAGAGTTTACATATGGTAAAAAGCTGTATTTTGCAAAATATGGAGAAGCCAGGGATTGAAACCGGGGACTCATACATGCAAAGCATGCGCTCTACCACTGAGCTACATCCCCTCTGAGCTGCTATATTTTTATACAAAAGTGATTGCAGCTTTACATTTCACTGGAGATTTACTACTTTTCAGTGTTATTAGGGACATCTTAGAGTATGGAAGTATAACCATTATACCATGCTTGACTTCAAGGACTTTATGGTTTTCATGGCTGATGAGAATGCAAGGAGATGCCCATTCCGAACATTGGAATGCTCTTAAAGTTCTCCATCAGAGACTGGTTTATCATCAGAATCCCCTACTTTTTCTAATGAATGGTGTGGATATTGATCAATTTTTGCTAACTAGAGGGCTTTCTTACATTCTGTTTGGTCATCAGTGTCAGAACTTAGTAGAAGGGCACAAAGGATGCATGCTATGACTGCCTCTTGGGCTAGCTGGCTAATGCTTCACCAGACAATCTATCTAGAGTTGATATGTTGTCATCATTCCATGCTTTTAAATTTCATTAAGTGCTTGCCCTCCAAGCCCATGTCCATCCTCTTTTTGTTCACAAAGTGTTTGAACTTGTCTCTCAATCTTAATCAATTAGTTTTACTATATTATTTGTCTTGCTCTTTTATTAAACTTTGCTCAGGTAGTCGCCCTCAGTTCCCACTGAAAATAAAAAATCTATTTTCTACTTACCATATGTTTTCCCTCAGTGGAGGAGAATGGCTATAGGCATTCAATGGGAACTTTACTTTGAAAAATGGAATGAAGACGATGATGAATATAATCATATTTGATTGATTTTTTATGATTTGTATTCAACTTTGACTATTGCTGTAGAGTACTTTTATTGGTTTGCTTGTTATCTGTGGCTCTTCTAGAGAGTTTACATATGGTAAAAAGCTGTATTTTACAAAACATGGAGATGCTGGGGATTGAACCCGGGGCCTCACACACGCAAAGCATGCGCTCTACCAGTGAGATACATCCCATAACAGCTGCTATATTTTTATACAAAAGTTATTGCAGCTTTACATTTCACTGGAGATTTACTACTTTTCAGTGTTATTAGGGAATATCTTAGAGGATGGAAGTATAACCATTATACCATGCTTGACTTCAAGGACTTTATGGTTTTCATGGCTGATGAGAATGCAAGGAGATTCCCATTCCGAACATTGAAATGCTCTTAAAGTTCTCCATCAGAGACTGGTTTATCATCAGAATACCCTACTTTTTCTAATGAATGGTGTGGATATTGATCAAGTTTTGCTAACTAGAGGGCTTTCTTACATTCTGTTTGGTCATCAGTGTCAGAACTTAGTAGAAGGGCACAAAGGATGCATGCTGTAACTGCCTATTGGGCTAGCTAGCTAATGCTTCACCAGACAATCTATCTAGAGTTGATATGTTGTCATCATTCCATGCTTTGAAATTTCATTAAGTACTTGCCCTCCAAGTTCATGTCCATCCTCTTTTTGTTCACAAAGTGTTTGAACTTGTCTCTCAATCTTAATCAATTAGTTTTACTACATTATTTGTCTCGCTCTTTTATTAAACTTTGCTCAGGTAGTCGCCTTCAGTTCCCACTGAAAATAAAAAATCTATTTCCTACTTACCATATGTTTTCCCTCAGTGTAGGAGAATGGCAATAAGCATTCAATGGGAACTTTACTTTGAAAAATGGAATGAAGACGGTGTTGAATATAATCATATTTGATTGATTTTTATTCAACTTTGACTATTGCTGTAGAGTACTTTTATTGGTTTGCTTGTTATCTGTGGCTCTTCTAGAGAGTTTACATATGGTAAAAAGCTGTATTTTACAAAACATGGAAATGTCAGGGATTGAACCCAGGGCCTCATACATGCAAAGCATGCCCTCTACCACTGAGCTACATCACCTAAGAGTTGCTATATTTTTATACAAAAGTTATTGCAGCTTTACATTTCACTAGAGATTTACTACTTTTCAGTGTTATTAGGGACATCTTAGAGGATGGAAGTATAACCATTATACCATGCTTGACTTCAAGGACTTTATGGTTTTCATGGCTGATGAGAATGCAAGGAGATGCCCATTCCGAACATTGGAATGCTCTTAAAGTTCTCCATCAGAGATTGGTTTATCATTAGAATACCCTACTTTTTCTAATGAATGGTGTTGATATTGATCAAGTTTTGCTAACTAGAGGGCTTTCTTACATTCTGTTTGGTCATCAGTGTCAGAACTTAGTAGAAGGGCACAAAGGATGCATGCTATGATAGCCTCTTGGGCTAGCTAGCTAATGCTTCACCAGACAATCTATCTAGAGTTGATATGTTGTCATCATTCCATGCTTTGAAATTTCATTAAGTGCTTGCCCTCCAAGTTCATGTCCATCCTCTTTTTGTTCACAAAGTGTTTGAACTTGTCTCTCAATCTTAATCAATTAGTTTTGCTATATTATTTGTCTCGCTCTTTTATTAAACTTTGCTCAGGTAGTCGCCTTCTGTTCCCACTGAAATTAAAAAATCTATTTTATACTTACCATATGTTTTCCCTCAGTGTAGGAGAATGGCAATAAGCATTCAATGGGAACTTTACTTTGAAAAATGGAATGAAGACGATGTTGAATATAATCATATTTGATTGATTTTTTATGATTTGTATTCAACTTTGACTATTGCTGTAGAGTACTTTTATTGGTGTGCTTGTTATCTGTGGCTCTTCTAGAGAGTTTACATATGGTAAAAAGCTATATTTTGCAAAACATGGAGATGCCAGGGATTGAACCCGGGGCCTCATACATGCAAAGCATGCGCTCTACCACTGAGCTACATCCCCTATGAGCTGCTATATTTTTATGCAAAAGTGATTGCAGCTTTACATTTCACTAGAGGTTTACTACTTTTCAGTGTTATTAGGGACATCTTAGAGGATGGAAGTATAACCATTATACCATGCTTGACTTCAAGGAATTTATGGTTTTCATGTCTGATGAGAATGCAAGTAGATGCCCATTCCGAACATTGGAATGCTCTTAAAGTTCTCCATCAGAGACTGGTTTATCATCAGAATCCCCTACTTTTAGTAATTAATGGTGTGGATATTGATCAAGTTTTGCTAACTAGAGGGCTTTCTTACATTCTATTTGGTCATCAGTGTCAGAACTTAGTAGAAGGGCACAAAGGATGCATGCTATGACTGCCTCTTGGGCTAGCTGGCTAATGCTTCACCAGACAATCTATCTAGAGTTGATATGTTGTCATCATTCCATGCTTTGAAATTTCATTAAGTGCTTGCCCTCCAAGCCCATGTCCATCCTCTTTTTGTTCATAAAGTGTTTGAACTTGTCTTTCAATCTTAATCAATTAGTTTTGCTATATTATTTGTCTCGCTCTTTTATTAAACTTTGCTCGGGTAGTCGCCTTCAGTTCCCACTGAAAATTAAAAATCTATTTCCTACTTACCATATGTTTTACCACAGTGTAGGAGAATGGCAATAGGCATTCAATGGGAACTTTACTTAGAAAAATGGAATGAAGACGATGATGAATATAATCATATTTGATTGATTTTTTATGATTTGTATTCAACTTTGACTATTGCTGTAGAGTACTTTTATTGGTTTGCTTGTTATCTGTTGCTCTTCTAGAGAGTTTACATATGGTAAAAAGCTGTATTTTGCAAAACATGGAGATGCCAGGGATTGAAACCGGGGCCTCATACATGCAAAGCATGCGCTCTACCACTGAGCTACATCCCCTATGAGCTGCTATATTTTTATACAAAAGTGATTGCAGCTATACATTTCACTAGAGATTTACTACTTTTCAGTGTTATTAGGGACATCTTAGAGGATGGAAGTATAACCATTATACCATGCTTGACTTCAAGGACTTTATGGTTTTCATGGCTGATGAGAATGCAAGGAGATGCCCATTCCGAACATTGGAATGCTCTTAAAGTTCTCCATCAGAGACTGGTTTATCATCAGAATCCCCTACTTTTTCTAATGAATGGTGTGGATATTGATCAAGTTTTGCTAACTAGAGGGCTTTCTTACATTCTGTTTGGTCATCAGTGTCAGAACTTAGTAGAAGGGCACAAAGGATGCATGCTATGACTGCCTCTTGGGCTAGCTGGCTAATGCTTCACCAGACAATCTATCTAGAGTTGATATGTTGTCATCATTCCATGCTTTGAAATTTCATTAAGTGCTTGCCCTCCAAGCCCATGTCCATCCTATTTTTGTTCATAAAGTGTTTGAACTTGTCTTTCAATCTTAATCAATTAGTTTTGCTATATTATTTGTCTCGCTCTTTTATTAAACTTTGCTCGGGTAGTCGCCTTCAGTTCCCACTGAAAATTAAAAATCTATTTCCTACTTACCATATGTTTTACCACAGTGTAGGAGAATGGCAATAGGCATTCAATGGGAACTTTACTTAGAAAAATGGAATGAAGACGATGATGAATATAATCATATTTGATTGATTTTTTATGATTTGTATTCAACTTTGACTATTGCTGTAGAGTACTTTTATTGGTTTGCTTGTTATCTGTGGCTCTTCTAGAGAGTTTACATATGGTAAAAAGCTGTATTTTGCAAAATATGGAGAAGCCAGGGATTGAAACCGGGGACTCATACATGCAAAGCATGCGCTCTACCACTGAGCTACATCCCCTCTGAGCTGCTATATTTTTATACAAAAGTGATTGCAGCTTTACATTTCACTGGAGATTTACTACTTTTCAGTGTTATTAGGGACATCTTAGAGTATGGAAGTATAACCATTATACCATGCTTGACTTCAAGGACTTTATGGTTTTCATGGCTGATGAGAATGCAAGGAGATGCCCATTCCGAACATTGGAATGCTCTTAAAGTTCTCCATCAGAGACTGGTTTATCATCAGAATCCCCTACTTTTTCTAATGAATGGTGTGGATATTGATCAAGTTTTGCTAACTAGAGGGCTTTCTTACATTCTGTTTGGTCATCAGTGTCAGAACTTAGTAGAAGGGCACAAAGGATGCATGCTATGACTGCCTCTTGGGCTAGCTGGCTAATGCTTCACCAGACAATCTATCTAGAGTTGATATGTTGTCATCATTCCATGCTTTTAAATTTCATTAAGTGCTTGCCCTCCAAGCCCATGTCCATCCTCTTTTTGTTCACAAAGTGTTTGAACTTGTCTCTCAATCTTAATCAATTAGTTTTACTATATTATTTGTCTTGCTCTTTTATTAAACTTTGCTCAGGTAGTCGCCCTCAGTTCCCACTGAAAATAAAAAATCTATTTTCTACTTACCATATGTTTTCCCTCAGTGGAGGAGAATGGCTATAGGCATTCAATGGGAACTTTACTTTGAAAAATGGAATGAAGACGATGATGAATATAATCATATTTGATTGATTTTTTATGATTTGTATTCAACTTTGACTATTGCTGTAGAGTACTTTTATTGGTTTGCTTGTTATCTGTGGCTCTTCTAGAGAGTTTACATATGGTAAAAAGCTGTATTTTACAAAACATGGAGATGCTGGGGATTGAACCCGGGGCCTCACACACGCAAAGCATGCGCTCTACCACTGAGCTACATCCCCTATGAGCTGCTATATTTTTATACAAAAGTGATTGCAGCTTTACATTTCACTGGAGATTTACTACTTTTCAGTGTTATTAGGGAATATCTTAGAGGATGGAAGTATAACCATTATACCATGCTTGACTTCAAGGACTTTATGGTTTTCATGGCTGATGAGAATGCAAGGAGATTCCCATTCCGAACATTGAAATGCTCTTAAAGTTCTCCATCAGAGACTGGTTTATCATCAGAATACCCTACTTTTTCTAATGAATGGTGTGGATATTGATCAAGTTTTGCTAACTAGAGGGCTTTCTTACATTCTGTTTGGTCATCAGTGTCAGAACTTAGTAGAAGGGCACAAAGGATGCATGCTGTAACTGCCTATTGGGCTAGCTAGCTAATGCTTCACCAGACAATCTATCTAGAGTTGATATGTTGTCATCATTCCATGCTTTGAAATTTCATTAAGTACTTGCCCTCCAAGTTCATGTCCATCCTCTTTTTGTTCACAAAGTGTTTGAACTTGTCTCTCAATCTTAATCAATTAGTTTTACTACATTATTTGTCTCGCTCTTTTATTAAACTTTGCTCAGGTAGTCGCCTTCAGTTCCCACTGAAAATAAAAAATCTATTTCCTACTTACCATATGTTTTCCCTCAGTGTAGGAGAATGGCAATAAGCATTCAATGGGAACTTTACTTTGAAAAATGGAATGAAGACGGTGTTGAATATAATCATATTTGATTGATTTTTTATGATTTGTATTCAACTTTGACTATTGCTGTAGAGTACTTTTATTGGTTTGCTTGTTATCTGTGGCTCTTCTAGAGAGTTTACATATGGTAAAAAGCTGTATTTTACAAAACATGGAAATGTCAGGGATTGAACCCAGGGCCTCATACATGCAAAGCATGCCCTCTACCACTGAGCTACATCACCTAAGAGTTGCTATATTTTTATACAAAAGTTATTGCAGCTTTACATTTCACTAGAGATTTACTACTTTTCAGTGTTATTAGGGACATCTTAGAGGATGGAAGTATAACCATTATACCATGCTTGACTTCAAGGACTTTATGGTTTTCATGGCTGATGAGAATGCAAGGAGATGCCCATTCCGAACATTGGAATGCTCTTAAAGTTCTCCATCAGAGATTGGTTTATCATTAGAATACCCTACTTTTTCTAATGAATGGTGTTGATATTGATCAAGTTTTGCTAACTAGAGGGCTTTCTTACATTCTGTTTGGTCATCAGTGTCAGAACTTAGTAGAAGGGCACAAAGGATGCATGCTATGATAGCCTCTTGGGCTAGCTAGCTAATGCTTCACCAGACAATCTATCTAGAGTTGATATGTTGTCATCATTCCATGCTTTGAAATTTCATTAAGTGCTTGCCCTCCAAGTTCATGTCCATCCTCTTTTTGTTCACAAAGTGTTTGAACTTGTCTCTCAATCTTAATCAATTAGTTTTGCTATATTATTTGTCTCGCTCTTTTATTAAACTTTGCTCAGGTAGTCGCCTTCTGTTCCCACTGAAATTAAAAAATCTATTTTATACTTACCATATGTTTTCCCTCAGTGTAGGAGAATGGCAATAAGCATTCAATGGGAACTTTACTTTGAAAAATGGAATGAAGACGATGTTGAATATAATCATATTTGATTGATTTTTTATGATTTGTATTCAACTTTGACTATTGCTGTAGAGTACTTTTATTGGTGTGCTTGTTATCTGTGGCTCTTCTAGAGAGTTTACATATGGTAAAAAGCTATATTTTGCAAAACATGGAGATGCCAGGGATTGAACCCGGGGCCTCATACATGCAAAGCATGCGCTCTACCACTGAGCTACATCCCCTATGAGCTGCTATATTTTTATGCAAAAGTGATTGCAGCTTTACATTTCACTAGAGGTTTACTACTTTTCAGTGTTATTAGGGACATCTTAGAGGATGGAAGTATAACCATTATACCATGCTTGACTTCAAGGAATTTATGGTTTTCATGTCTGATGAGAATGCAAGTAGATGCCCATTCCGAACATTGGAATGCTCTTAAAGTTCTCCATCAGAGACTGGTTTATCATCAGAATCCCCTACTTTTAGTAATTAATGGTGTGGATATTGATCAAGTTTTGCTAACTAGAGGGCTTTCTTACATTCTATTTGGTCATCAGTGTCAGAACTTAGTAGAAGGGCACAAAGGATGCATGCTATGACTGCCTCTTGGGCTAGCTGGCTAATGCTTCACCAGACAATCTATCTAGAGTTGATATGTTGTCATCATTCCATGCTTTGAAATTTCATTAAGTGCTTGCCCTCCAAGCCCATGTCCATCCTCTTTTTGTTCATAAAGTGTTTGAACTTGTCTTTCAATCTTAATCAATTAGTTTTGCTATATTATTTGTCTCGCTCTTTTATTAAACTTTGCTCGGGTAGTCGCCTTCAGTTCCCACTGAAAATTAAAAATCTATTTCCTACTTACCATATGTTTTACCACAGTGTAGGAGAATGGCAATAGGCATTCAATGGGAACTTTACTTAGAAAAATGGAATGAAGACGATGATGAATATAATCATATTTGATTGATTTTTTATGATTTGTATTCAACTTTGACTATTGCTGTAGAGTACTTTTATTGGTTTACTTGTTATCTGTTGCTCTTCTAGAGAGTTTACATATGGTAAAAAGCTGTATTTTGCAAAACATGGAGATGCCAGGGATTGAAACCGGGGCCTCATACATGCAAAGCATGCGCTCTACCACTGAGCTACATCCCCTATGAGCTGCTATATTTTTATACAAAAGTGATTGCAGCTATACATTTCACTAGAGATTTACTACTCTTCAGTGTTATTAGGGACATCTTAGAGGATGGAAGTATAACCATTATACCATGCTTGACTTCAAGGACTTTATGGTTTTCATGGCTGATGAGAATGCAAGGAGATGCCCATTCCGAACATTGGAATGCTCTTAAAGTTCTCCATCAGAGACTGGTTTATCATCAGAATCCCCTACTTTTTCTAATGAATGGTGTGGATATTGATCAAGTTTTGCTAACTAGAGGGCTTTCTTACATTCTGTTTGGTCATCAGTGTCAGAACTTAGTAGAAGGGCACAAAGGATGCATGCTATGACTGCCTCTTGGGCTAGCTGGCTAATGCTTCACCAGACAATCTATCTAGAGTTGATATGTTGTCATCATTCCATGCTTTTAAATTTCATTAAGTGCTTGCCCTCCAAGCCCATGTCCATCCTCTTTTTGTTCACAAAGAGTTTGAACTTGTCTCTCAATCTTAATCAATTAGTTTTACTCTAATATTTGTCTCGCTCTTTTATTAAACTTTGCTCGGGTAGTCGCCTTCAGTTCCCTCTGAAAATAAAAAATCTATTTCCTACTTACCATATGTTTTCCCTCAGTGTAGGAGAATGGCAATAAGCATTCAATGGGAACTTTACTTTGAAAAATGGAATGAAGACAATGTTGAATATAATCATATTTGATTGATTTTTTATGATTTGTATTCAACTTTGACTATTGCTGTAGAGTACTTTAATTGGTTTGCTTGTTATCTGTGGCTCTTCTAGAGAGTTTACATATGGTAAAAAGCTGTATTTTGCAAAACATGGAGAAGCCAGGGATTGAAACCGGGGACTCATAAATGCAAAGCATGCGCTCTACCACTGAGCTACATCCCCTATGAGCTGCTATATTTTTATACAAAAGTGATTGCAGCTTTACATTTCACTGGAGATTTACTACTTTTCAGTGTTATTAGGGACATCTTAGAGTATGGAAGTATAACCATTATACCATGCTTGACTTCAAGGACTTTATGGTTTTCCTGGCTGATGAGAATGCAAGGAGATGCCCATTCCGAACATTGGAATGCTCTTAAAGTTCTCCATCAGAGACTGGTTTATCATCAGAATACCCTACTTTTTCTAATGAATGGTGTGGATATTGATCAAGTTTTGCTAACTAGAGGGCTTTCTTACATTCTGTTTGGTCATCAGTGTTAAAACTTAGTAGAAGTGCACAAAGGATGCATGCTATGACTGCCTCTTGGGCTAGCTAGCTAATGTTTCACCAGATAATCTATCTAGAGTTGATATGTTGTCATCATTCCATGCTTTGAAATTTCATTAAGTGCTTGCCCTCCAAGCCCATGTCCATCCTCTTTTTGTTCACAAAGTGTTTGAACTTGTCTCTCAATCTTAATCAATTAGTTTTGCTCTAATATTTGTCTCGCTCTTTTATTAAACTTTGCTCGGGTAGTCGCCTTCAGTTCCCTCTGAAAATAAAAAATCTATTTCCTACTTACCATATGTTTTCCCTCAGTGTAGGAGAATGGCAATAAGCATTCAATGGGAACTTTACTTTGAAAAATGGAATGAAGACAATGTTGAATATAATCATATTTGATTGATTTTTTATGATTTGTATTCAACTTTGACTATTGCTGTAGAGTACTTTTATTGGTTTGCTTGTTATCTGTGGCTCTTCTAGAGAGTTTACATATGGTAAAAAGCTGTATTTTGCAAAACATGGAGAAGCCAGGGATTGAAACCGGGGACTCATACATGCAAAGCATGCGCTCTACCACTGAGCTACATCCCCTCTGAGCTGCTATATTTTTATACAAAAGTGATTGCAGCTTTACATTTCACTGGAGATTTACTACTTTTCAGTGTTATTAGGGACATCTTAGAGTATGGAAGTATAACCATTATACCATGCTTGACTTCAAGGACTTTATGGTTTTCATGGCTGATGAGAATGCAAGGAGATGCCCATTCCGAACATTGGAATGCTCTTAAAGTTCTCCATCAGAGACTGGTTTATCATCAGAATCCCCTACTTTTTCTAATGAATGGTGTGGATATTGATCAAGTTTTGCTAACTAGAGGGCTTTCTTACATTCTGTTTGGTCATCAGTGTCAGAACTTAGTAGAAGGGCACAAAGGATGCATGCTATGACTGCCTCTTGGGCTAGCTGGCTAATGCTTCACCAGACAATCTATCTAGAGTTGATATGTTGTCATCATTCCATGCTTTTAAATTTCATTAAGTGCTTGCCCTCCAAGCCCATGTCCATCCTCTTTTTGTTCACAAAGTGTTTGAACTTGTCTCTCAATCTTAATCAATTAGTTTTACTATATTATTTGTCTTGCTCTTTTATTAAACTTTGCTCAGGTAGTCGCCCTCAGTTCCCACTGAAAATAAAAAATCTATTTTCTACTTACCATATGTTTTCCCTCAGTGGAGGAGAATGGCTATAGGCATTCAATGGGAACTTAACTTTGAAAAATGGAATGAAGACGATGATGAATATAATCATATTTGATTGATTTTTTATGATTTGTATTCAACTTTGACTATTGCTGTAGAGTACTTTTATTGGTTTGCTTGTTATCTGTGGCTCTTCTAGAGAGTTTACATATGGTAAAAAGCTGTATTTTACAAAACATGGAGATGCTGGGGATTGAACCCGGGGCCTCACACACGCAAAGCATGCGCTCTACCAGTGAGATACATCCCATAACAGCTGCTATATTTTTATACAAAAGTTATTGCAGCTTTACATTTCACTAGAGATTTACTACTTTTCAGTGTTATTAGGTAATATCTTAGAGGATGGAAGTATAACCATTATACCATGCTTGACTTCAAGGACTTTATGGTTTTCATGGCTGATGAGAATGCAAGGAGATTCCCATTCCGAACATTGAAATGCTCTTAAAGTTCTCCATCAGAGACTGGTTTATCATCAGAATACCCTACTTTTTCTAATGAATGGTGTGGATATTGATCAAGTTTTGCTAACTAGAGGGCTTTCTTACATTCTGTTTGGTCATCAGTGTCAGAACTTAGTAGAAGGGCACAAAGGATGCATGCTGTAACTGCCTCTTGGGCTAGCTAGCTAATGCTTCACCAGACAATCTATCTAGAGTTGATATGTTGTCATCATTCCATGCTTTGAAATTTCATTAAGTACTTGCCCTCCAAGTTCATGTCCATCCTCTTTTTGTTCACAAAGTGTTTGAACTTGTCTCTCAATCTTAATCAATTAGTTTTACTACATTATTTGTCTCGCTCTTTTATTAAACTTTGCTCAGGTAGTCGCCTTCAGTTCCCACTGAAAATAAAAAATCTATTTCCTACTTACCATATGTTTTCCCTCAGTGTAGGAGAATGGCAATAAGCATTCAATGGGAACTTTACTTTGAAAAATGGAATGAAGACGGTGTTGAATATAATCATATTTGATTGATTTTTTATGATTTGTATTCAACTTTGACTATTGCTGTAGAGTACTTTTATTGGTTTGCTTGTTATCTGTGGCTCTTCTAGAGAGTTTACATATGGTAAAAAGCTGTATTTTACAAAACATGGAAATGTCAGGGATTGAACCCAGGGCCTCATACATGCAAAGCATGCCCTCTACCACTGAGCTACATCCCCTAAGAGTTGCTATATTTTTATACAAAAGTTATTGCAGCTTTACATTTCACTAGAGATTTACTACTTTTCAGTGTTATTAGGGACATCTTAGAGGATGGAAGTATAACCATTATACCATGCTTGACTTCAAGGACTTTATGGTTTTCATGGCTGATGAGAATGCAAGGAGATGCCCATTCCGAACATTGGAATGCTCTTAAAGTTCTCCATCAGAGATTGGTTTATCATTAGAATACCCTACTTTTTCTAATGAATGGTGTTGATATTGATCAAGTTTTGCTAACTAGAGGGCTTTCTTACATTCTGTTTGGTCATCAGTGTCAGAACTTAGTAGAAGGGCACAAAGGATGCATGCTATGATAGCCTCTTGGGCTAGCTAGCTAATGCTTCACCAGACAATCTATCTAGAGTTGATATGTTGTCATCATTCCATGCTTTGAAATTTCATTAAGTGCTTGCCCTCCAAGTTCATGTCCATCCTCTTTTTGTTCACAAAGTGTTTGAACTTGTCTCTCAATCTTAATCAATTAGTTTTGCTATATTATTTGTCTCGCTCTTTTATTAAACTTTGCTCAGGTAGTCGCCTTCAGTTCCCACTGAAATTAAAAAATCTATTTTATACTTACCATATGTTTTCCCTCAGTGTAGGAGAATGGCAATAAGCATTCAATGGGAACTTTACTTTGAAAAATGGAATGAAGACGATGTTGAATATAATCATATTTGATTGATTTTTTATGATTTGTATTCAACTTTGACTATTGCTGTAGAGTACTTTTATTGGTGTGCTTGTTATCTGTGGCTCTTCTAGAGAGTTTACATATGGTAAAAAGCTATATTTTGCAAAACATGGAGATGCCAGGGATTGAACCCGGGGCCTCATACATGCAAAGCATGCGCTCTACCACTGAGCTACATCCCCTATGAGCTGCTATATTTTTATGCAAAAGTGATTGCAGCTTTACATTTCACTAGAGGTTTACTACTTTTCAGTGTTATTAGGGACATCTTAGAGGATGGAAGTATAACCATTATACCATGCTTGACTTCAAGGAATTTATGGTTTTCATGTCTGATGAGAATGCAAGTAGATGCCCATTCCGAACATTGGAATGCTCTTAAAGTTCTCCATCAGAGACTGGTTTATCATCAGAATCCCCTACTTTTAGTAATTAATGGTGTGGATATTGATCAAGTTTTGCTAACTAGAGGGCTTTCTTACATTCTATTTGGTCATCAGTGTCAGAACTTAGTAGAAGGGCACAAAGGATGCATGCTATGACTGCCTCTTGGGCTAGCTGGCTAATGCTTCACCAGACAATCTATCTAGAGTTGATATGTTGTCATCATTCCATGCTTTGAAATTTCATTAAGTGCTTGCCCTCCAAGCCCATGTCCATCCTATTTTTGTTCATAAAGTGTTTGAACTTGTCTTTCAATCTTAATCAATTAGTTTTGCTATATTATTTGTCTCGCTCTTTTATTAAACTTTGCTCGGGTAGTCGCCTTCAGTTCCCACTGAAAATTAAAAATCTATTTCCTACTTACCATATGTTTTACCACAGTGTAGGAGAATGGCAATAGGCATTCAATGGGAACTTTACTTTGAAAAATGGAATGAAGACGATGATGAATATAATCATATTTGATTGATTTTTTATGATTTGTATTCAACTTTGACTATTGCTGTAGAGTACTTTTATTGGTTTGCTTGTTATCTGTGGCTCTTCTAGAGAGTTTACATATGGTAAAAAGCTGTATTTTACAAAACATGGAGATGCTGGGGATTGAACCCGGGGCCTCACACACGCAAAGCATGCGCTCTACCAGTGAGATACATCCCATAACAGCTGCTATATTTTTATACAAAAGTTATTGCAGCTTTACATTTCACTGGAGATTTACTACTTTTCAGTGTTATTAGGGAATATCTTAGAGGATGGAAGTATAACCATTATACCATGCTTGACTTCAAGGACTTTATGGTTTTCATGGCTGATGAGAATGCAAGGAGATTCCCATTCCGAACATTGAAATGCTCTTAAAGTTCTCCATCAGAGACTGGTTTATCATCAGAATACCCTACTTTTTCTAATGAATGGTGTGGATATTGATCAAGTTTTGCTAACTAGAGGGCTTTCTTACATTCTGTTTGGTCATCAGTGTCAGAACTTAGTAGAAGGGCACAAAGGATGCATGCTGTAACTGCCTATTGGGCTAGCTAGCTAATGCTTCACCAGACAATCTATCTAGAGTTGATATGTTGTCATCATTCCATGCTTTGAAATTTCATTAAGTACTTGCCCTCCAAGTTCATGTCCATCCTCTTTTTGTTCACAAAGTGTTTGAACTTGTCTCTCAATCTTAATCAATTAGTTTTACTACATTATTTGTCTCGCTCTTTTATTAAACTTTGCTCAGGTAGTCGCCTTCTGTTCCCACTGAAATTAAAAAATCTATTTTATACTTACCATATGTTTTCCCTCAGTGTAGGAGAATGGCAATAAGCATTCAATGGGAACTTTACTTTGAAAAATGGAATGAAGACGATGTTGAATATAATCATATTTGATTGATTTTTTATGATTTGTATTCAACTTTGACTATTGCTGTAGAGTACTTTTATTGGTGTGCTTGTTATCTGTGGCTCTTCTAGAGAGTTTACATATGGTAAAAAGCTATATTTTGCAAAACATGGAGATGCCAGGGATTGAACCCGGGGCCTCATACATGCAAAGCATGCGCTCTACCACTGAGCTACATCCCCTATGAGCTGCTATATTTTTATGCAAAAGTGATTGCAGCTTTACATTTCACTAGAGGTTTACTACTTTTCAGTGTTATTAGGGACATCTTAGAGGATGGAAGTATAACCATTATACCATGCTTGACTTCAAGGAATTTATGGTTTTCATGTCTGATGAGAATGCAAGTAGATGCCCATTCCGAACATTGGAATGCTCTTAAAGTTCTCCATCAGAGACTGGTTTATCATCAGAATCCCCTACTTTTAGTAATTAATGGTGTGGATATTGATCAAGTTTTGCTAACTAGAGGGCTTTCTTACATTCTATTTGGTCATCAGTGTCAGAACTTAGTAGAAGGGCACAAAGGATGCATGCTATGACTGCCTCTTGGGCTAGCTGGCTAATGCTTCACCAGACAATCTATCTAGAGTTGATATGTTGTCATCATTCCATGCTTTGAAATTTCATTAAGTGCTTGCCCTCCAAGCCCATGTCCATCCTCTTTTTGTTCATAAAGTGTTTGAACTTGTCTTTCAATCTTAATCAATTAGTTTTGCTATATTATTTGTCTCGCTCTTTTATTAAACTTTGCTCGGGTAGTCGCCTTCAGTTCCCACTGAAAATTAAAAATCTATTTCCTACTTACCATATGTTTTACCACAGTGTAGGAGAATGGCAATAGGCATTCAATGGGAACTTTACTTAGAAAAATGGAATGAAGACGATGATGAATATAATCATATTTGATTGATTTTTTATGATTTGTATTCAACTTTGACTATTGCTGTAGAGTACTTTTATTGGTTTGCTTGTTATCTGTTGCTCTTCTAGAGAGTTTACATATGGTAAAAAGCTGTATTTTGCAAAACATGGAGATGCCAGGGATTGAAACCGGGGCCTCATACATGCAAAGCATGCGCTCTACCACTGAGCTACATCCCCTATGAGCTGCTATATTTTTATACAAAAGTGATTGCAGCTATACATTTCACTAGAGATTTACTACTTTTCAGTGTTATTAGGGACATCTTAGAGGATGGAAGTATAACCATTATACCATGCTTGACTTCAAGGACTTTATGGTTTTCATGGCTGATGAGAATGCAAGGAGATGCCCATTCCGAACATTGGAATGCTCTTAAAGTTCTCCATCAGAGACTGGTTTATCATCAGAATCCCCTACTTTTTCTAATGAATGGTGTGGATATTGATCAAGTTTTGCTAACTAGAGGGCTTTCTTACATTCTGTTTGGTCATCAGTGTCAGAACTTAGTAGAAGGGCACAAAGGATGCATGCTATGACTGCCTCTTGGGCTAGCTGGCTAATGCTTCACCAGACAATCTATCTAGAGTTGATATGTTGTCATCATTCCATGCTTTTAAATTTCATTAAGTGCTTGCCCTCCAAGCCCATGTCCATCCTCTTTTTGTTCACAAAGAGTTTGAACTTGTCTCTCAATCTTAATCAATTAGTTTTACTCTAATATTTGTCTCGCTCTTTTATTAAACTTTGCTCGGGTAGTCGCCTTCAGTTCCCTCTGAAAATAAAAAATCTATTTCCTACTTACCATATGTTTTCCCTCAGTGTAGGAGAATGGCAATAAGCATTCAATGGGAACTTTACTTTGAAAAATGGAATGAAGACAATGTTGAATATAATCATATTTGATTGATTTTTTATGATTTGTATTCAACTTTGACTATTGCTGTAGAGTACTTTTATTGGTTTGCTTGTTATCTGTGGCTCTTCTAGAGAGTTTACATATGGTAAAAAGCTGTATTTTGCAAAACATGGAGAAGCCAGGGATTGAAACCGGGGACTCATAAATGCAAAGCATGCGCTCTACCACTGAGCTACATCCCCTATGAGCTGCTATATTTTTATACAAAAGTGATTGCAGCTTTACATTTCACTGGAGATTTACTACTTTTCAGTGTTATTAGGGACATCTTAGAGTATGGAAGTATAACCATTATACCATGCTTGACTTCAAGGACTTTATGGTTTTCCTGGCTGATGAGAATGCAAGGAGATGCCCATTCCGAACATTGGAATGCTCTTAAAGTTCTCCATCAGAGACTGGTTTATCATCAGAATACCCTACTTTTTCTAATGAATGGTGTGGATATTGATCAAGTTTTGCTAACTAGAGGGCTTTCTTACATTCTGTTTGGTCATCAGTGTTAGAACTTAGTAGAAGTGCACAAAGGATGCATGCTATGACTGCCTCTTGGGCTAGCTAGCTAATGTTTCACCAGATAATCTATCTAGAGTTGATATGTTGTCATCATTCCATGCTTTGAAATTTCATTAAGTGCTTGCCCTCCAAGCCCATGTCCATCCTCTTTTTGTTCACAAAGTGTTTGAACTTGTCTCTCAATCTTAATCAATTAGTTTTGCTATAATATTTGTCTCGCTCTTTTATTAAACTTTGCTCGGGTAGTCGCCTTCAGTTCCCACTGAAAATAAAAAATCTATTTCCTACTTACCATATGTTTTCCCTCAGTGTAGGAGAATGGCAATAGGCATTCAATTGTAACTTTACTTTGAAAAATGGAATGAAGACAATGTTGAATATGATCATATTTGATTGATTTTTTATGATTTGTATTCAACTTTGACTATTGCTGTAGAGTACTTTTATTGGTTTGCTTGTTATCTGTGGCTCTTCTAGAGAGTTTACATATGGTAAAAAGCTGTATTTTGCAAAACATGGAGATGCCAGGGATTGAAACCGGGTCCTCATACATGCAAGGCATGCGCTCTACCACTGAGCTACATCCCGTATGAAATGCTATTTTCTTATGCACTAGTGTTTGCAGCTTTACATTTCACTAGAGATTTACTACTTTTCAGTGTTATTAGGGATATCTTAGAAGATGGAAGTATAACCATTATACCATGCTTGACTTCAAGGACTTTATGGTTTTCATGGCTGAATGGAATGCAAGTAGATGCCCTTTTCGAACATTGGAATGCTCTTAAACTTCTCCATCAGAGACTGGTTTATCATCAGAATCCCCTACTTTTACTAATGTATGGTGTGGATATTGATCAAGTCTTGCTAACTAGAGGGCTGTTTTACAATCTGTTTGGTCATCAGTGTCAGAACTTAGCGGAAGGGCACAAAGGTTGCATGCTATGACTGCCTCTTGGGCATTGCTAGCTAATGCTTCACCAGACAATCTATCTAGAGTTGATATGTTGTCATCATTCCATGCTTTGATATTTCATTAAGTGCTTGCCCTCCAAGCCAATGTCCATCCTCTTTTTGTTCACAAAGTGTTTGAACTTGTCTCTCAATCTTAATCAATTAGTTTTACTATATTATTTGTCTTGCTCTTTTATTAAACTTTGCTCAGGTAGTCGCCCTCAGTTCCCACTGAAAATAAAAAATCTATTTCCTACTTACCATATGTTTTCCCTCAGTGGAGGAGAATGGCTATAGGCATTCAATGGGAACTTTACTTTGAAAAATGGAATGAAGACGATGTTGAATATAATCATATTTGATTGATTTTTTATGATTTGTATTCAACTTTGACTATTGCTGTAGAGTACTTTTATTGGTTTGCTTGTTATCTGTGGCTCTTCTAGAGAGTTTACATATGGTAAAAAGCTGTATTTTACAAAACATGGAGATGCTGGGGATTGAACCCGGGGCCTCACACACGCAAAGCATGCGCTCTACCAGTGAGCTACATCCCCTAAGAGTTGCTATATTTTTATACAAAAGTTATTGCAGCTTTACATTTCACTAGAGATTTACTACTTTTCAGTGTTATTAGGGACATCTTAGAGGATGGAAGTATAACCATTATACCATGCTTGACTTCAAGGACTTTATGGTTTTCATGGCTGATGAGAATGCAAGGAGATGCCCATTCCGAACATTGGAATGCTCTTAAAGTTCTCCATCAGAGACTGGTTTATCATTAGAATACCCTACTTTTTCTAATGAATGGTGTTGATATTGATCAAGTTTTGCTAACTAGAGGGCTTTCTTACATTCTGTTTGGTCATCAGTGTCAGAACTTAGTAGAAGGGCACAGAGGATGCATGCTATGATAGCCTCTTGGGCTAGCTAGCTAATGTTTCACCAGACAATCTATCTAGAGTTGATATGTTGTCATCATTCCATGCTTTGAAATTTCATTAAGTGCTTGCCCTCCAAGTTCATGTCCATCCTCTTTTTGTTCACAAAGTGTTTGAACTTGTCTCTCAATCTTAATCAATTAGTTTTGCTATATTATTTGTCTCGCTCTTTTATTAAACTTTGCTCAGGTAGTCGCCTTCAGTTCCCACTGAAATTAAAAAATCTATTTTATACTTACCATATGTTTTCCCTCAGTGTAGGAGAATGGCAATAAGCATTCAATGGGAACTTTACTTTGAAAAATGGAATGAAGACGATGTTGAATATAATCATATTTGATTGATTTTTTATGATTTGTATTCAACTTTGACTATTGCTGTAGAGTACTTTTATTGGTTTGCTTGTTATCTGTTGCTCTTCTAGAGAGTTTACATATGGTAAAAAGCTGTATTTTGCAAAACATGGAGATGCCAGGGATTGAAACCGGGGCCTCATACATGCAAAGCATGCGCTCTACCACTGAGCTACATCCCCTATGAGCTGCTATATTTTTATACAAAAGTGATTGCAGCTATACATTTCACTAGAGATTTACTACTTTTCAGTGTTATTAGGGACATCTTAGAGGATGGAAGTATAACCATTATACCATGCTTGACTTCAAGGACTTTATGGTTTTCATGGCTGATGAGAATGCAAGGAGATGCCCATTCCGAACATTGGAATGCTCTTAAAGTTCTCCATCAGAGACTGGTTTATCATCAGAATCCCCTACTTTTTCTAATGAATGGTGTGGATATTGATCAAGTTTTGCTAACTAGAGGGCTTTCTTACATTCTGTTTGGTCATCAGTGTCAGAACTTAGTAGAAGGGCACAAAGGATGCATGCTATGACTGCCTCTTGGGCTAACTGGCTAATGCTTCACCAGACAATCTATCTAGAGTTGATATGTTGTCATCATTCCATGCTTTTAAATTTCATTAAGTGCTTGCCCTCCAAGCCCATGTCCATCCTCTTTTTGTTCACAAAGAGTTTGAACTTGTCTCTCAATCTTAATCAATTAGTTTTACTCTAATATTTGTCTCGCTCTTTTATTAAACTTTGCTCGGGTAGTCGCCTTCAGTTCCCTCTGAAAATAAAAAATCTATTTCCTACTTACCATATGTTTTCCCTCAGTGTAGGAGAATGGCAATAAGCATTCAATGGGAACTTTACTTTGAAAAATGGAATGAAGACAATGTTGAATATAATCATATTTGATTGATTTTTTATGATTTGTATTCAACTTTGACTATTGCTGTAGAGTACTTTTATTGGTTTGCTTGTTATCTGTGGCTCTTCTAGAGAGTTTACATATGGTAAAAAGCTGTATTTTGCAAAACATGGAGAAGCCAGGGATTGAAACCGGGGACTCATAAATGCAAAGCATGCGCTCTACCACTGAGCTACATCCCCTATGAGCTGCTATATTTTTATACAAAAGTGATTGCAGCTTTACATTTCACTGGAGATTTACTACTTTTCAGTGTTATTAGGGACATCTTAGAGTATGGAAGTATAACCATTATACCATGCTTGACTTCAAGGACTTTATGGTTTTCCTGGCTGATGAGAATGCAAGGAGATGCCCATTCCGAACATTGGAATGCTCTTAAAGTTCTCCATCAGAGACTGGTTTATCATCAGAATACCCTACTTTTTCTAATGAATGGTGTGGATATTGATCAAGTTTTGCTAACTAGAGGGCTTTCTTACATTCTGTTTGGTCATCAGTGTTAGAACTTAGTAGAAGTGCACAAAGGATGCATGCTATGACTGCCTCTTGGGCTAGCTAGCTAATGTTTCACCAGATAATCTATCTAGAGTTGATATGTTGTCATCATTCCATGCTTTGAAATTTCATTAAGTGCTTGCCCTCCAAGCCCATGTCCATCCTCTTTTTGTTCACAAAGTGTTTGAACTTGTCTCTCAATCTTAATCAATTAGTTTTGCTATAATATTTGTCTCGCTCTTTTATTAAACTTTGCTCGGGTAGTCGCCTTCAGTTCCCACTGAAAATAAAAAATCTATTTCCTACTTACCATATGTTTTCCCTCAGTGTAGGAGAATGGCAATAGGCATTCAATTGTAACTTTACTTTGAAAAATGGAATGAAGACAATGTTGAATATGATCATATTTGATTGATTTTTTATGATTTGTATTCAACTTTGACTATTGCTGTAGAGTACTTTTATTGGTTTGCTTGTTATCTGTGGCTCTTCTAGAGAGTTTACATATGGTAAAAAGCTGTATTTTGCAAAACATGGAGATGCCAGGGATTGAAACCGGGTCCTCATACATGCAAGGCATGCGCTCTACCACTGAGCTACATCCCGTATGAAATGCTATTTTCTTATGCACTAGTGTTTGCAGCTTTACATTTCACTAGAGATTTACTACTTTTCAGTGTTATTAGGGATATCTTAGAAGATGGAAGTATAACCATTATACCATGCTTGACTTCAAGGACTTTATGGTTTTCATGGCTGAATGGAATGCAAGTAGATGCCCTTTCCGAACATTGGAATGCTCTTAAACTTCTCCATCAGAGACTGGTTTATCATCAGAATCCCCTACTTTTACTAATGTATGGTGTGGATATTGATCAAGTCTTGCTAACTAGAGGGCTGTTTTACAATCTGTTTGGTCATCAGTGTCAGAACTTAGCGGAAGGGCACAAAGGTTGCATGCTATGACTGCCTCTTGGGCATTGCTAGCTAATGCTTCACCAGACAATCTATCTAGAGTTGATATGTTGTCATCATTCCATGCTTTGAAATTTCATTAAGTGCTTGCCCTCCAAGCCAATGTCCATCCTCTTTTTGTTCACAAAGTGTTTGAACTTGTCTCTCAATCTTAATCAATTAGTTTTACTATATTATTTGTCTTGCTCTTTTATTAAACTTTGCTCAGGTAGTCGCCCTCAGTTCCCACTGAAAATAAAAAATCTATTTCCTACTTACCATATGTTTTCCCTCAGTGGAGGAGAATGGCTATAGGCATTCAATGGGAACTTTACTTTGAAAAATGGAATGAAGACGATGTTGAATATAATCATATTTGATTGATTTTTTATGATTTGTATTCAACTTTGACTATTGCTGTAGAGTACTTTTATTGGTTTGCTTGTTATCTGTGGCTCTTCTAGAGAGTTTACATATGGTAAAAAGCTGTATTTTACAAAACATGGAGATGCTGGGGATTGAACCCGGGGCCTCACACACGCAAAGCATGCGCTCTACCAGTGAGCTACATCCCCTAAGAGTTGCTATATTTTTATACAAAAGTTATTGCAGCTTTACATTTCACTAGAGATTTACTACTTTTCAGTGTTATTAGGGACATCTTAGAGGATGGAAGTATAACCATTATACCATGCTTGACTTCAAGGACTTTATGGTTTTCATGGCTGATGAGAATGCAAGGAGATGCCCATTCCGAACATTGGAATGCTCTTAAAGTTCTCCATCAGAGACTGGTTTATCATTAGAATACCCTACTTTTTCTAATGAATGGTGTTGATATTGATCAAGTTTTGCTAACTAGAGGGCTTTCTTACATTCTGTTTGGTCATCAGTGTCAGAACTTAGTAGAAGGGCACAGAGGATGCATGCTATGATAGCCTCTTGGGCTAGCTAGCTAATGTTTCACCAGACAATCTATCTAGAGTTGATATGTTGTCATCATTCCATGCTTTGAAATTTCATTAAGTGCTTGCCCTCCAAGTTCATGTCCATCCTCTTTTTGTTCACAAAGTGTTTGAACTTGTCTCTCAATCTTAATCAATTAGTTTTGCTATATTATTTGTCTCGCTCTTTTATTAAACTTTGCTCAGGTAGTCGCCTTCAGTTCCCACTGAAATGAAAAAATCTATTTTATACTTACCATATGTTTTCCCTCAGTGTAGGAGAATGGCAATAAGCATTCAATGGGAACTTTACTTTGAAAAATGGAATGAAGACGATGTTGAATATAATCATATTTGATTGATTTTTTATGATTTGTATTCAACTTTGACTATTGCTGTAGAGTACTTTTATTGGTGTGCTTGTTATCTGTGGCTCTTCTAGAGAGTTTACATATGGTAAAAAGCTATATTTTGCAAAACATGGAGATGCCAGGGATTGAACCCGGGGCCTCATACATGCAAAGCATGCGCTCTACCACTGAGCTACATCCCCTAGGAGCTGCTATATTTTTATGCAATAGTGATTGCAGCTTTACATTTCACTAGAGGTTTACTACTTTTCAGTGTTATTAGGGACATCTTAGAGGATGGAAATATAACCATTATACCATGCTTGACTTCAAGGAATTTATGGTTTTCATGTCTGATGAGAATGCAAGTAGATGCCCATTCCGAACATTGGAATACTCTTAAAGTTCTCCATCAGAGACTGGTTTATCATCAGAATCCCCTACTTTTAGTAATTAATGGTGTGGATATTGATCAAGTTTTGCTAACTAGAGGGCTTTCTTACATTCTATTTGGTCATCAGTGTCAGAACTTAGTAGAAGGGCACAAAGGATGCATGCTATGACTGCCTCTTGGGCTAGCTGGCTAATGCTTCACCAGACAATCTATCTAGAGTTGATATGTTGTCATCATTCCATGCTTTGAAATTTCATTAAGTGCTTGCCCTCCAAGCCCATGTCCATCCTCTTTTTGTTCATAAAGTGTTTGAACTTGTCTCTCAATCTTAATCAATTAGTTTTGCTATATTATTTGTCTCGCTCTTTTATTAAACTTTGCTCGGGTAGTCGCCTTCAGTTCCCACTGAAAATAAAAAATCTATTTCCTTCTTACCATATGTTTTACCACAGTGTAGGAGAATGGCAATAGGCATTCAATGGGAACTTTACTTAGAAAAATGGAATGAAGACGATGATGAATATAATCATATTTGATTGATTTTTTATGATTTGTATTCAACTTTGACTATTGCTGTAGAGTACTTTTATTGGTTTGCTTGTTATCTGTTGCTCTTCTAGAGAGTTTACATATGGTAAAAAGCTGTATTTTGCAAAACATGGAGATGCCAGGGATTGAAACCGGGGCCTCATACATGCAAAGCATGCGCTCTACCACTGAGCTACATCCCCTATGAGCTGCTATATTTTTATACAAAAGTGATTGCAGCTTTACATTTCACTAGAGATTTACTACTTTTCAGTGTTATTAGGGACATCTTAGAGGATGGAAGTATAACCATTATACCATGCTTGACTTCATGGACTTTATGGTTTTCATGGCTGATGAGAATGCAAGGAGATGCCCATTCCGAACATTGGAATGCTCTTAAAGTTCTCCATCAGAGACTGGTTTATCATCAGAATCCCCTACTTTTTCTAATGAATGGTGTGGATATTGATCAAGTTTTGCTAACTATAGGGCTTTCTTACATTCTGTTTGGTCATCAGTGTCAGAACTTAGTAAAAGGGCACAAAGGATGCCTGCTATGACTGCCTCTTGGGCATTGCTAACTAGTGCTTCACCAGACAATCTATCTAGAGTTGATATGTTGTCAACATTCCATGCTTTGAAATTTCATTAAGTGCTTGCCCTCCAAGCCCATGTCCATCCTCTTTATGTTCACAAAGTGTTTGAACTTGTCTCTCAATCTTAATCAATTAGTTTTGCTATATTATTTGTCACGCTCTTTTATTAAACTTTGCTCAGGTAGTCGCCCTCTGTTCCCACTGAAAATAAAAAATCTATTTCCTACTTACCATATGTTTTCCCTCAGTGGAGGAGAATGGCAATAGGCATTCAATGGGAACTTTACTTTGAAAAATGGAATGAAGACGATGTTGAATATAATCATATTTGATTGATTTTTTATGATTTGTATTCAACTTTGACTATTGCTGTAGAGTACTTTTATTGGTTTGCTTGTTATCTGTGGCTCTTCTAGAGAGTTTACATATGGTACAAAGCTGTATTTTGTAAAAAATAGAGATTCCGGGGAATGAAACCGGGGTCTCATACATGCAAGGCATGTGCTCTACCACTGAGCTACATCCCCTATGAGCTGCTATATTTTTATACAAAAGTGATTGCAGCTATACATTTCACTAGAGATTTACTACTTTTCAGTGTTATTAGGGACATCTTAGAGGATGGAAGTATAACCATTATACCATGCTTGACTTCAAGGACTTTATGGTTTTCATGGCTGATGAAAATGCAAGGAGATGCCCATTCCGAACATTGGAATGCTCTTAAAGTTCTCCATCAGAGACTGGTTTATCATCAGAATCCCCTACTTTTTCTAATGAATGGTGTGGATATTGATCAAGTTTTGCTAACTAGAGGGCTTTCTTACATTCTGTTTGGTCATCAGTGTCAGAACTTAGTAGAAGGGCACAAAGGATGCATGCTATGACTGCCTCTTGGGCTAGCTGGCTAATGCTTCACCAGACAATCTATCTAGAGTTGATATGTTGTCATCATTCCATGCTTTTAAATTTCATTAAGTGCTTGCCCTCCAAGCCCATGTCCATCCTCTTTTTGTTCATAAAGTGTTTGAACTTGTCTCTCAATCTTAATCAATTAGTTTTGCTCTAATATTTGTCTCGCTCTTTTATTAAACTTTGCTCCGGTAGTCGCCTTCAGTTCCCTCTGAAAATAAAAAATCTATTTCCTACTTACCATATGTTTTCCCTCAGTGTAGGAGAATGGCAATAAGCATTCAATGGGAACTTTACTTTGAAAAATGGAATGAAGACAATGTTGAATATAATCATATTTGATTGATTTTTTATGATTTGTATTCAACTTTGACTATTGCTGTAGAGTACTTTTATTGGTTTGCTTGTTATCTGTTGCTCTTCTAGAGAGTTTACATATGGTAAAAAGCTGTATTTTGCAAAACATGGAGAAGCCAGGGATTGAAACCGGGGACTCATACATGCAAAGCATGCGCTCTACCACTGAGCTACATCCCCTCTGAGCTGCTATATTTTTATACAAAAGTGATTTCAGCTTTACATTTCACTGGAGATTTACTACTTTTCAGTGTTATTAGGGACATCTTAGAGTATGGAAGTATAACCATTATACCATGCTTGACTTCAAGGACTTTATGGTTTTCATGGCTGATGAGAATGCAAGGAGATGCCCATTCCGAACATTGGAATGCTCTTAAAGTTCTCCATCAGAGACTGGTTTATCATCAGAATACCCTACTTTTTCTAATGAATGGTGTGGATATTGATCAAGTTTTGCTAACTAGAGGGCTTTCTTACATTCTGTTTGGTCATCAGTGTTAGAACTTAGTAGAAGTGCACAAAGGATGCATGCTATGACTGCCTCTTGGGCTAGCTAGCTAATGCTTCACCAGATAATCTATCTAGAGTTGATATGTTGTCATCATTCCATGCTTTGAAATTTCATTAAGTGCTTGCCCTCCAAGCCAATGTCCATCCTCTTTTTGTTCACAAAGTGTTTGAACTTGTCTCTCAATCTTAATCAATTAGTTTTACTATATTATTTGTCTTGCTCTTTTATTAAACTTTGCTCAGGTAGTCACCTTCAGTTCCCACTGAAAATAAAAAATCTATTTCCTACTTACCATATGTTTTCCCTCAGTGGAGGAGAATGGCTATAGGCATTCAATGGGAACTTTACTTTGAAAAATGGAATGAAGACGATGTTGAATATAATCATATTTGATTGATTTTTTATGATTTGTATTCAACTTTGACTATTGCTGTAGAGTACTTTTATTGGTTTGCTTGTTATCTGTGGCTCTTCTAGAGAGTTTACATATGGTAAAAAGCTGTATTTTACAAAACATGGAGATGCTGGGGATTGAACCCGGGGCCTCACACACGCAAAGCATGCGCTCTACCAGTGAGATACATCCCATAACAGCTGCTATATTTTTATACAAAAGTTATTGCAGCTTTACATTTCACTAGAGATTTACTACTTTTCAGTGTTATTAGGGAATATCTTAGAGGATGGAAGTATAACCATTATACCATGCTTGACTTCAAGGACTTTATGGTTTTCATGGCTGATGAGAATGCAAGGAGATTCCCATTCCGAACATTGAAATGCTCTTAAAGTTCTCCATCAGAGACTGGTTTATCATCAGAATACCCTACTTTTTCTAATGAATGGTGTGGATATTGATCAAGTTTTGCTAACTAGAGGGCTTTCTTACATTCTGTTTGGTCATCAGTGTCAGAACTTAGTAGAAGGGCACAAAGGATGCATGCTGTAACTGCCTCTTGGGCTAGCTAGCTAATGCTTCACCAGACAATCTATCTAGAGTTGATATGTTGTCATCATTCCATGCTTTGAAATTTCATTAAGTGCTTGCCCTCCAAGTTCATGTCCATCCTCTTTTTGTTCACAAAGTGTTTGAACTTGTCTCTCAATCTTAATCAATTAGTTTTACTACATTATTTGTCTCGCTCTTTTATTAAACTTTGCTCAGGTAGTCGCCTTCAGTTCCCACTGAAAATAAAAAATCTATTGCCTACTTACCATATGTTTTCCCTCAGTGTAGGAGAATGGCAATAAGCATTCAATGGGAACTTTACTTTGAAAAATGGAATGAAGACGGTGTTGAATATAATCATATTTGATTGATTTTTTTGATTTGTATTCAACTTTGACTATTGCTGTAGAGTACTTTTATTGGTTTGCTTGTTATCTGTGGCTCTTCTAGAGAGTTTACATATGGTAAAAAGCTGTATTTTACAAAACATGGAAATGTCGGGGATTGAACCCAGGGCCTCATACATGCAAAGCATGCCCTCTACCACTGAGCTACATCCCCTAAGAGTTGCTATATTTTTATACAAAAGTTATTGCAGCTTTACATTTCACTAGAGATTTACTACTTTTCAGTGTTATTAGGGACATCTTAGAGGATGGAAGTATAACCATTATACCATGCTTGACTTCAAGGACTTTATGGTTTTCATGGCTGATGAGAATGCAAGGAGATGCCCATTCCGAACATTGGAATGCTCTTAAAGTTCTCCATCAGAGACTGGTTTATCATTAGAATACCCTACTTTTTCTAATGAATGGTGTTGATATTGATCAAGTTTTGCTAACTAGAGGGCTTTCTTACATTCTGTTTGGTCATCAGTGTCAGAACTTAGTAGAAGGGCACAGAGGATGCATGCTATGATAGCCTCTTGGGCTAGCTAGCTAATGCTTCACCAGACAATCTATCTAGAGTTGATATGTTGTCATCATTCCATGCTTTGAAATTTCATTAAGTGCTTGCCCTCCAAGTTCATGTCCATCCTCTTTTTGTTCACAAAGTGTTTGAACTTGTCTCTCAATCTTAATCAATTAGTTTTGCTATATTATTTGTCTCGCTCTTTTATTAAACTTTGCTCAGGTAGTCGCCTTCAGTTCCCACTGAAATTAAAAAATCTATTTTATACTTACCATATGTTTTCCCTCAGTGTAGGAGAATGGCAATAAGCATTCAATGGGAACTTTACTTTGAAAAATGGAATGAAGACGATGTTGAATATAATCATATTTGATTGATTTGTTATGATTTGTATTCAACTTTGACTATTGCTGTAGAGTACTATTATTGGTTTGCTTGTTATCTGTGGCTCTTCTAGAGAGTTTACATATGGTACAAAGCTGTATTTTGTAAAAAATAGAGATTCCGGGGAATGAAACCGGGGTCTCATACATGCAAGGCATGTGCTCTACCACTGAGCTACATCCCCTATGAGCTGCTATATTTTTATACAAAAGTGATTGCAGCTATACATTTCACTAGAGATTTACTACTTTTCAGTGTTATTAGGGACATCTTAGAGGATGGAAGTATAACCATTATACCATGCTTGACTTCAAGGACTTTATGGTTTTCATGGCTGATGAGAATGCAAGGAGATGCCCATTCCGAACATTGGAATTCTCTTAAAGTTCTCCATCAGAGACTGGTTTATCATCAGAATCCCCTACTTTTTCTAATGAATGGTGTGGATATTGATCAAGTTTTGCTAACTAGAGGGCTTTCTTACATTCTGTTTGGTCATCAGTGTCAGAACTTAGTAGAAGGGCACAAAGGATGCATGCTATGACTGCCTCTTGGGCTAGCTGGCTAATGCTTCACCAGACAATCTATCTAGAGTTGATATGTTGTCATCATTCCATGCTTTTAAATTTCATTAAGTGCTTGCCCTCCAAGCCCATGTCCATCCTCTTTTTGTTCACAAAGTGTTTGAACTTGTCTCTCAATCTTAATCAATTAGTTTTACTCTAATATTTGTCTCGCTCTTTTATTAAACTTTGCTCGGGTAGTCGCCTTCAGTTCCCTCTGAAAATAAAAAATCTATTTCCTACTTACAATATGTTTTCCCTCATTGTAGGAGAATGGCAATAAGCATTCAATGGGAACTTTACTTTGAAAAATGGAATGAAGACAATGTTGAATATAATCATATTTGATTGATTTTTTATGATTTGTATTCAACTTTGACTATTGCTGTAGAGTACTTTTATTGGTTTGCTTGTTATCTGTGGCTCTTCTAGAGAGTTTACATATGGTAAAAAGCTGTATTTTGCAAAACATGGAGAAGCCAGGGATTGAAACCGGGGACTCATAAATGCAAAGCATGCGCTCTACCACTGAGCTACATCCCCTATGAGCTGCTATATTTTTATACAAAAGTGATTGCAGCTTTACATTTCACTGGAGATTTACTACTTTTCAGTGTTATTAGGGACATCTTAGAGTATGGAAGTATAACCATTATACCATGCTTGACTTCAAGGACTTTATGGTTTTCCTGGCTGATGAGAATGCAAGGAGATGCCCATTCCGAACATTGGAATGCTCTTAAAGTTCTCCATCAGAGACTGGTTTATCATCAGAATACCCTACTTTTTCTAATGAATGGTGTGGATATTGATCAAGTTTTGCTAACTAGAGGGCTTTCTTACATTCTGTTTGGTCATCAGTGTTAGAACTTAGTAGAAGTGCACAAAGGATGCATGCTATGACTGCCTCTTGGGCTAGCTAGCTAATGTTTCACCAGATAATCTATCTAGAGTTGATATGTTGTCATCATTCCATGCTTTGAAATTTCATTAAGTGCTTGCCCTCCAAGCCCATGTCCATCCTCTTTTTGTTCACAAAGTGTTTGAACTTGTCTCTCAATCTTAATCAATTAGTTTTGCTATAATATTTGTCTCGCTCTTTTATTAAACTTTGCTCGGGTAGTCGCCTTCAGTTCCCACTGAAAATAAAAAATCTATTTCCTACTTACCATATGTTTTCCCTCAGTGTAGGAGAATGGCAATAGGCATTCAATTGTAACTTTACTTTGAAAAATGGAATGAAGACAATGTTGAATATGATCATATTTGATTGATTTTTTATGATTTGTATTCAACTTTGACTATTGCTGTAGAGTACTTTTATTGGTTTGCTTGTTATCTGTGGCTCTTCTAGAGAGTTTACATATGGTAAAAAGCTGTATTTTGCAAAACATGGAGATGCCAGGGATTGAAACCGGGTCCTCATACATGCAAGGCATGCGCTCTACCACTGAGCTACATCCCGTATGAGATGCTATTTTCTTATGCACTAGTGTTTGCAGCTTTACATTTCACTAGAGATTTACTACTTTTCAGTGTTATTAGGGATATCTTAGAAGATGGAAGTATAACCATTATACCATGCTTGACTTCAAGGACTTTATGGTTTTCATGGCTGAATGGAATGCAAGTAGATGCCCTTTCCGAACATTGGAATGCTCTTAAACTTCTCCATCAGAGACTGGTTTATCATCAGAATCCCCTACTTTTACTAATGTATGGTGTGGATATTGATCAAGTCTTGCTAACTAGAGGGCTGTTTTACAATCTGTTTGGTCATCAGTGTCAGAACTTAGCGGAAGGGCACAAAGGTTGCATGCTATGACTGCCTCTTGGGCATTGCTAGCTAATGCTTCACCAGACAATCTATCTAGAGTTGATATGTTGTCATCATTCCATGCTTTGAAATTTCATTAAGTGCTTGCCCTCCAAGCCAATGTCCATCCTCTTTTTGTTCACAAAGTGTTTGAACTTGTCTCTCAATCTTAATCAATTAGTTTTACTATATTATTTGTCTTGCTCTTTTATTAAACTTTGCTCAGGTAGTCGCCCTCAGTTCCCACTGAAAATAAAAAATCTATTTCCTACTTACCATATGTTTTCCCTCAGTGGAGGAGAATGGCTATAGGCATTCAATGGGAACTTTACTTTGAAAAATGGAATGAAGACGATGTTGAATATAATCATATTTGATTGATTTTTTATGATTTGTATTCAACTTTGACTATTGCAGTAGAGTACTTTTATTGGTTTGCTTGTTATCTGTGGCTCTTCTAGAGAGTTTACATATGGTAAAAAGCTGTATTTTACAAAACATGGAGATGCTGGGGATTGAACCCGGGGCCTCACACACGCAAAGCATGCGCTCTACCAGTGAGATACATCCCATAACAGCTGCTATATTTTTATACAAAAGTTATTGCAGCTTTACATTTCACTAGAGATTTACTACTTTTCAGTGTTATTAGGGAATATCTTAGAGGATGGAAGTATAACCATTATACCATGCTTGACTTCAAGGACTTTATGGTTTTCATGGCTGATGAGAATGCAAGGAGATTCCCATTCCGAACATTGAAATGCTCTTAAAGTTCTCCATCAGAGACTGGTTTATCATCAGAATACCCTACTTTTTCTAATGAATGGTGTGGATATTGATCAAGTTTTGCTAACTAGAGGGCTTTCTTACATTCTGTTTGGTCATCAGTGTCAGAACTTAGTAGAAGGGCACAAAGGATGCATGCTGTAACTGCCTCTTGGGCTAGCTAGCTAATGCTTCACCAGACAATCTATCTAGAGTTGATATGTTGTCATCATTCCATGCTTTGAAATTTCATTAAGTACTTCCCCTCCAAGTTCATGTCCATCCTCTTTTTGTTCACAAAGTGTTTGAACTTGTCTCTCAATCTTAATCAATTAGTTTTACTACATTATTTGTCTTGCTCTTTTATTAAACTTTGCTCAGGTAGTCGCCTTCAGTTCCCACTGAAAATAAAAAATCTATTGCCTACTTACCATATGTTTTCCCTCAGTGTAGGAGAATGGCAATAAGCATTCAATGGGAACTTTACTTTGAAAAATGGAATGAAGACGGTGTTGAATATAATCATATTTGATTGATTTTTTATGATTTGTATTCAACTTTGACTATTGCTGTAGAGTACTTTTATTGGTTTGCTTGTTATCTGTGGCTCTTCTAGAGAGTTTACATATGGTAAAAAGCTGTATTTTACAAAACATGGAAATGTCGGGGATTGAACCCAGGGCCTCATACATGCAAAGCATGCCCTCTACCACTGAGCTACATCCCCTAAGAGTTGCTATATTTTTATACAAAAGTTATTGCAGCTTTACATTTCACTAGAGATTTACTACTTTTCAGTGTTATTAGGGACATCTTAGAGGATGGAAGTATAACCATTATACCATGCTTGACTTCAAGGACTTTATGGTTTTCATGGCTGATGAGAATGCAAGGAGATGCCCATTCCGAACATTGGAATGCTCTTAAAGTTCTCCATCAGAGACTGGTTTATCATTAGAATACCCTACTTTTTCTAATGAATGGTGTTGATATTGATCAAGTTTTGCTAACTAGAGGGCTTTCTTACATTCTGTTTGGTCATCAGTGTCAGAACTTAGTAGAAGGGCACAGAGGATGCATGCTATGATAGCCTCTTGGGCTAGCTAGCTAATGCTTCACCAGACAATCTATCTAGAGTTGATATGTTGTCATCATTCCATGCTTTGAAATTTCATTAAGTGCTTGCCCTCCAAGTTCATGTCCATCCTCTTTTTGTTCACAAAGTGTTTGAACTTGTCTCTCAATCTTAATCAATTAGTTTTGCTATATTATTTGTCTCGCTCTTTTATTAAACTTTGCTCAGGTAGTCGCCTTCAGTTCCAACTGAAATTAAAAAATCTATTTTATACTTACCATATGTTTTCCCTCAGTGTAGGAGAATGGCAATAAGCATTCAATGGGAACTTTACTTTGAAAAATGGAATGAAGACGATGTTGAATATAATCATATTTGATTGATTTTTTATGATTTGTATTCAACTTTGACTATTGCTGTAGAGTACTTTTATTGGTGTGCTTGTTATCTGTGGCTCTTCTAGAGAGTTTACATATGGTAAAAAGCTATATTTTGCAAAACATGGAGATGCCAGGGATTGAACCCAGGGCCTCATACATGCAAAGCATGCGCTCTACCACTGAGCTACATCCCCTATGAGCTGCTATATTTTTATGCAAAAGTGATTGCAGCTTTACATTTCACTAGAGGTTTACTACTTTTCAGTGTTATTAGGGATATCTTAGAGGATGGAATATAACCATTATACCATGCTTGACTTCAAGGAATTTATGGTTTTCATGTCTGATGAGAATGCAAGTAGATGCCCATTCCGAACATTGGAATGCTCTTAAAGTTCTCCATCAGAGACTGGTTTATCATCAGAATCCCCTACTTTTAGTAATTAATGGTGTGGATATTGATCAAGTTTTGCTAACTAGAGGGCTTTCTTACATTCTATTTGGTCATCAGTGTCAGAACTTAGTAGAAGGGCACAAAGGATGCATGCTATGACTGCCTCTTGGGCTAGCTGGCTAATGCTTCACCAGACAATCTATCTAGAGTTGATATGTTGTCATCATTCCATGCTTTGAAATTTCATTAAGTGCTTGCCCTCCAAGCCCATGTCCATCCTCTTTTTGTTCATAAAGTGTTTGAACTTGTCTCTCAATCTTTATCAATTAGTTTTGCTATATTATTTGTCTCGCTCTTTTATTAAACTTTGCTCGGGTAGTCGCCTTCAGTTCCCACTGAAAATAAAAAATCTATTTCCTACTTACCATATGTTTTCCCTCAGTGGAGGAGAATGGCAATAGGCATTCAATGGGAACTTTACTTTGAAAAATGGAATGAAGACGATGTTGAATATAATCATATTTGATTGATTTTTTATGATTTGTATTCAACTTTGACTATTGCTGTAGAGTACTTTTATTGGTTTGCTTGTTATCTGTGGCTCTTCTAGAGAGTTTACATATGGTACAAAGCTGTATTTTGTAAAAAATAGAGATTCCGGGGAATGAAACCGGGGTCTCATACATGCAAGGCATGTGCTCTACCACTGAGCTACATCCCCTATGAGCTGCTATATTTTTATACAAAAGTGATTGCAGCTATACATTTCACTAGAGATTTACTACTTTTCAGTGTTATTAGGGACATCTTAGAGGATGGAAGTATAACCATTATACCATGCTTGACTTCAAGGACTTTATGGTTTTCATGGCTGATGAAAATGCAAGGAGATGCCCATTCCGAACATTGGAATGCTCTTAAAGTTCTCCATCAGAGACTGGTTTATCATCAGAATCCCCTACTTTTTCTAATGAATGGTGTGGATATTGATCAAGTTTTGCTAACTAGAGGGCTTTCTTACATTCTGTTTGGTCATCAGTGTCAGAACTTAGTAGAAGGGCACAAAGGATGCATGCTATGACTGCCTCTTGGGCTAGCTGGCTAATGCTTCACCAGACAATCTATCTAGAGTTGATATGTTGTCATCATTCCATGCTTTTAAATTTCATTAAGTGCTTGCCCTCCAAGCCCATGTCCATCCTCTTTTTGTTCACAAAGTGTTTGAACTTGTCTCTCAATCTTAATCAATTAGTTTTGCTCTAATATTTGTCTCGCTCTTTTATTAAACTTTGCTCGGGTAGTCGCCTTCAGTTCCCTCTGAAAATAAAAAATCTATTTCCTACTTACCATATGTTTTCCCTCAGTGTAGGAGAATGGCAATAAGCATTCAATGGGAACTTTACTTTGAAAAATGGAATGAAGACAATGTTGAATATAATCATATTTGATTGATTTTTTATGATTTGTATTCAACTTTGACTATTGCTGTAGAGTACTTTTATTGGTTTGCTTGTTATCTGTGGCTCTTCTAGAGAGTTTACATATGGTAAAAAGCTGTATTTTGCAAAACATGGAGAAGCCAGGGATTGAAACCGGGGACTCATACATGCAAAGCATGCGCTCTACCACTGAGCTACATCCCCTCTGAGCTGCTATATTTTTATACAAAAGTGATTGCAGCTTTACATTTCACTGGAGATTTACTACTTTTCAGTGTTATTAGGGACATCTTAGAGTATGGAAGTATAACCATTATACCATGCTTGACTTCAAGGACTTTATGGTTTTCATGGCTGATGAGAATGCAAGGAGATGCCCATTCCGAACATTGGAATGCTCTTAAAGTTCTCCATCAGAGACTGGTTTATCATCAGAATACCCTACTTTTTCTAATGAATGGTGTGGATATTGATCAAGTTTTGCTAACTAGAGGGCTTTCTTACATTCTGTTTGGTCATCAGTGTTAGAACTTAGTAGAAGTGCACAAAGGATGCATGCTATGACTGCCTCTTGGGCTAGCTAGCTAATGCTTCACCAGATAATCTATCTAGAGTTGATATGTTGTCATCATTCCATGCTTTGAAATTTCATTAAGTGCTTGCCCTCCAAGCCCATGTCAATCCTCTTTTTGTTCACAAAGTGTTTGAACTTGTCTCTCAATCTTAATCAATTAGTTTTGCTATAATATTTGTCTCGCTCTTTTATTAAACTTTGCTCGGGTAGTCGCCTTCAGTTCCCACTGAAAATAAAAAATCTATTTCCTACTTACCATATGTTTTCCCTCAGTGTAGGAGAATGGCAATAGGCATTCAATTGTAACTTTACTTAGAAAAATGGAATGAAGACAATGTTGAATATGATCATATTTGATTGATTTTTTATGATTTGTATTCAACTTTGACTATTGCTGTAGAGTACTTTTATTGGTTTGCTTGTTATCTGTGGCTCTTCTAGAGAGTTTACATATGGTAAAAAGCTGTATTTTGCAAAACATGGAGATGCCAGGGATTGAAACCGGGTCCTCATACATGCAAGGCATGCGCTCTACCACTGAGCTACATCCCGTATGAGATGCTATTTTCTTATGCACTAGTGTTTGCAGCTTTACATTTCACTAGAGATTTACTACTTTTCAGTGTTATTAGGGATATCTTAGAAGATGGAAGTATAACCATTATACCATGCTTGACTTCAAGGACTTTATGGTTTTCATGGCTGAATGGAATGCAAGTAGATGCCCTTTCCAAACATTGGAATGCTCTTAAACTTCTCCATCAGAGACTGGTTTATCAGCAGAATCCCCTACTTTTACTAATGTATGGTGTGGATATTGATCAAGTCTTGCTAACTAGAGGGCTGTTTTACAATCTGTTTGTTCATCAGTGTCAGAACTTAACGGAAGGGCACAAAGGTTGCATGCTATGACTGCCTCTTGGGCATTGCTAGCTAATGCTTCACCAGACAATCTATCTAGAGTTGATATGTTGTCATCATTCCATGCTTTGAAATTTCATTAAGTGCTTGCCCTCCAAGCCAATGTCCATCCTCTTTTTGTTCACAAAGTGTTTGAACTTGTCTCTCAATCTTAATCAATTAGTTTTGCTTTATTATTTGTCTCGCTCTTTTATTAAACTTTGCTCGGTTTGTCGCCTTCAGTTCCCAATGAAAATGAAAATCTATTTCCTACTTACCATATGTTTTCCCTCAGTGTAGGAGAATGGCAATAGGCATTCAATGGGAACTTAACTTTGAAAAATGGAATGAAGACGACGATGAATATAATCATTTTTGATTGATTTTTTATGATTTGTTTTCAACTTTGACTATTGCTGTAGTGTACTTTTATTGGTTTGCTTGTTATCTTTGGATTTTCTAGAGAGTTTACATATGGTAAAAAGCTGTATTTTGTGAAAAATGGAGATGCCGGGGATTGAACCCGGGGCCTCATACATGCAAAGCATGCGCTCTTCCACTGAGATACATCCCCTATGAGCTGCTACGTATTTTTGCACAAGTGATTGCAGCTTTACATTTCACTAGAGATTTACAACTTTTCAGTGTTATTAGGGATATCTTAGAGGATGGAAGGATAACCATTATAGCATGCTTGACTTCAAGGACTTCATGGTTTTCATGGCTGATGAGAATGCAAGTAGATGCCCATTCTGAACATTGGAATGCTCTTAAACTTCTCCATCGGAGACTGGTTTATCATCAGAATCCCCTACTTTTACTAATGAATGGTTTGGATATTGATCAAGTTTTGCTAACTAGAGGGCTGTCTTACATTCTTTTTGGTCATCAGTGTCAGAAATTAGCAGAATGGCACAAAGGATGCATGCTATTACTGCCTCTTGGGCTAGCTAGCTAATGCTTCACCAGACAATCTATGTAGAGTTGATAAGTTGTCATCATTCCATGCTTTGAAATTTCATTAAGTGCTTGCCCTCCAAGCCCATGTCCATCCTCTTTTTGTTCACAAAGTGTTTGAACTTGTCTCTCAATCTTAATCAATTAGTTTTGCTATATTATTTGTCTCGCTCTTTTATTAAACTTTGCTCGAGTAGTCCCCTTCAGTTCCACTGAAAATAAAAAATCTATTTCCTACTTACCATATCTTTTCCCTCAGTGTAGGAGAATGGCAATAGGCATTCAAAGGAAACTTAACTTTGAAAAATGGAATGAAGACAAAGATGAATATAATCATATTTGAATGATTTTTTATGATTTGTATTCAACTTTGACTATTGCTGTAGAGTACTTTTATTGGTTTGCTTGTTATCTTTGGATTTTCTAGAGAGTTTACATATGGTAAAAAGCTGTATTTTGCGAAAAATGGAGATGCCGGGGATTGAACCCGGGGCCTCATTCATGCAAAGCATGCGCTCTACCACTGAGATACATCCCCTATGAGCTGCTATGTTTTTTTGCACAAGTGATTGCAGCATTACATTTCACTAGAGATTTACAACTTTTCAGTGTTATTAGGGATATCTTAGAGGATGGAAGGATAACCATTATACCATGCTTGACTTCAAGGACTTCATGGTTTTCATGGCTGATGAGAATGCAAGTAGATGCCCATTCTGAACATTGGAATGCTCTTAAACTTCTCCATCGGAGACTGGTTTATCATCAGAATCCCCTACTTTTACTAATGAATGGTTTGGATATTGATCAAGTTTTGCTAACTAGAGGGCTGTCTTACATTCTTTTTGGTCATCAGTGTCAGAAATTAGCAGAATGGCACAAAGGATGCATGCTATTACTGCCTCTTGGGCTAGCTAGCTAATTCTTCACCAGACAATCTATGTAGAGTTGATAAGTTGTCATCATTCCATGCTTTGAAATTTCATTAAGTGCTTGCCCTCCAAGCCCATGTCCATCCTCTTTTTGTTCACAAAGTGTTTGAACTTGTCTCTCAATCTTAATCAATTAGTTTTGCTATATTATTTGTCTCGCTCTTTTATTAAACTTTGCTCGAGTAGTCCCCTTCAGTTCCACTGAAAATAAAAAATCTATTTCCTACTTACCATATCTTTTCCCTCAGTGTAGGAGAATGGCAATAGGCATTCAAAGGGAAATTAACTTTGAAAAATGGAATGAAGACAAAGATGAATATAATCATATTTGAATGATTTTTTATGATTTGTATTCAACTTTGACTATTGCTGTAGAGTACTTTTATTGGTTTGCTAGTTATCTTTAGTTTTTCTTGAGAGTTTACATATGGTAAAAAGCTGTATTTTGCAAAACATGGTGATGCCAGAGATTGAACTCGGGGCCTGATACATGCGAAGCACGCGCTCTACCTCTGAGCTACATCCCCTATGAGCTGCTATTTTTTTATGCACAAGTGATTGCAGCTTTACATTTCACTAGAGATTTACTACTTTTCAGTGTTATTAGGGACAACTTAGAGAAGTGTTGGCTATCCTTGACACTCCAGCTGTTGTGGAACTATATATTCCAGCATGCCCTGCCACAGTTTTATCATGCCCTAATAGCAAAACTGCAGCAGTGCATGCTGGGTTATGTAGTTCCATAACAGCTGGAGTGTCAAGGTTAGCCAACACTGTCTTAGAGGATGGAAGGATAACCATTATACCTTGCTGGACTTCAAGGACTTTATGGTTTTCATGGCTGATGAGAATGCAAGGAGATTCCCATTCCGAACATTGAAATGCTCTTAAAGTTCTCCATCAGAGACTGGTTTATCATCAGAATACCCTACTTTTTCTAATGAATGGTGTGGATATTGATCAAGTTTTGCTAACTAGAGGGCTTTCTTACATTCTGTTTGGTCATCAGTGTCAGAACTTAGTAGAAGGGCACAAAGGATGCATGCTGTGACTGCCTCTTGGGCTAGCTAGCTAATGCTTCACCAGACAATCTATCTAGAGTTGATATGTTGTCATCATTCCATGCTTTGAAATTTCATTAAGTACTTGCCCTCCAAGTTCATGTCCATGCTCTTTTTGTTCACAAAGTGTTTGAACTTGTCTCTCAATCTTAATCAATTAGTTTTACTACATTATTTGTCTCGCTCTTTTATTAAACTTTGCTCAGGTAGTCGCCTTCAGTTCCCACTGAAAAAAAAAAATCTATTTCCTACTTACCATATGTTTTCCCTCAGTGTAGGAGAATGGCAATAGGCATTCAATGGGATTTTTACTTTGAAAAATGGATTGAAGACGCTGATGAATATAATCATATTTGATTGATTTTTTATGATTTGTATTCAACTTTGACTATTGCTTTGGAGTACTTTTAAGGGTTTGCTTGTTATCTTTGGCTCTTCTAGAGAGTTTACATATGATGAAAAGCTGTATTTTGCAAAACATGGAGATGCCGGGGATTGAACACGGGGCCTCATACATGCAAAGCATGCGCTCTACCACTGAGATACATCCCCTATGAGTTGCTATTCTTTTATGCAAAAGTGATTGCAGCTTTACATTTCACTAGAGATTAACTACTTTTCAGTGGTATTAGGGACATCTTAGAGGATGGAAGTATAACCATTATACCATGCTTGACTTCAAGGACTTTATGGTTTTCATGGCTGATGAGAATGCAAGGAGATGCCCATTCCGAACATTGGAATGCTCTTAAAGTTCTCCATCAGAGACTGGTTTATCATCAGAATCCCCTACTTTTTCTAATGAATGGTGTGGATATTGATCAAGTTTTGCTAACTAGAGGGCTTTCTTACATTCTGTTTGGTCATCAGTGTCAGAACTTAGTAGAAGGGCACAAAGGATGCATGCTATGACTGCCTCTTGGGCTAGCTGGCTAATGCTTCACCAGACAATCTATCTAGAGTTGATATGTTGTCATCATTCCATGCTTTTAAATTTCATTAAGTGCTTGCCCTCCAAGCCCATGTCCATCCTCTTTTTGTTCACAAAGTGTTTGAACTTGTCTCTCAATCTTAATCAATTAGTTTTGCTATATTATTTGTCTCGCTCTTTTATTAAACTTTGCTCGGGTAGTCGCCTTCAGTTCCCTCTGAAAATAAAAAATCTATTTCCTACTTACCATATGTTTTCCCTCAGTGTAGGAGAATGGCAATAAGCATTCAATGGGAACTTTACTTTGAAAAATGGAATGAAGACAATGTTGAATATAATCATATTTGATTGATTTTTTATGATTTGTATTCAACTTTGACTATTGCTGTAGAGTACTTTTATTGGTTTGCTTGTTATCTGTGGCTCTTCTAGAGAGTTTACATATGGTAAAAAGCTGTATTTTGCAAAACATGGAGAAGCCAGGGATTGAAACCGGGGACTCATACATGCAAAGCATGCGCTCCACCACTGAGCTACATCCCCTCTGAGCTGCTATATTTTTATACAAAAGTGATTGCAGCTTTACATTTCACTGGAGATTTACTACTTTTCAGTGTTATTAGGGACATCTTAGAGTATGGAAGTATAACCATTATACCATGCTTGACTTCAAGGACTTTATGGTTTTCATGGCTGATGAGAATGCAAGGAGATGCCCATTCCGAACATTGGAATGCTCTTAAAGTTCTCCATCAGAGACTGGTTTATCATCAGAATACCCTACTTTTTCTAATGAATGGTGTGGATATTGATCAAGTTTTGCTAACTAGAGGGCTTTCTTACATTCTGTTTGGTCATCAGTGTTAGAACTTAGTAGAAGTGCACAAAGGATGCATGCTATGACTGCCTCTTGGGCTAGCTAGCTAATGCTTCACCAGATAATCTATCTAGAGTTGATATGTTGTCATCATTCCATGCTTTGAAATTTCATTAAGTGCTTGCCCTCCAAGCCCATGTCAATCCTCTTTTTGTTCACAAAGTGTTTGAACTTGTCTCTCAATCTTAATCAATTAGTTTTGCTATAATATTTGTCTCGCTCTTTTATTAAACTTTGCTCGGGTAGTCGCCTTCAGTTCCCACTGAAAATAAAAAATCTATTTCCTACTTACCATATGTTTTCCCTCAGTGTAGGAGAATGGCAATAGGCATTCAATTGTAACTTTACTTAGAAAAATGGAATGAAGACAATGTTGAATATGATCATATTTGATTGATTTTTTATGATTTGTATTCAACTTTGACTATTGCTGTAGAGTACTTTTATTGGTTTGCTTGTTATCTGTGGCTCTTCTAGAGAGTTTACATATGGTAAAAAGCTGTATTTTGCAAAACATGGAGATGCCAGGGATTGAAACCGGGTCCTCATACATGCAAGGCATGCGCTCTACCACTGAGCTACATCCCGTATGAGATGCTATTTTCTTATGCACTAGTGTTTGCAGCTTTACATTTCACTAGAGATTTACTACTTTTCAGTGTTATTAGGGATATCTTAGAAGATGGAAGTATAACCATTATACCATGCTTGACTTCAAGGACTTTATGGTTTTCATGGCTGAATGGAATGCAAGTAGATGCCCTTTCCAAACATTGGAATGCTCTTAAACTTCTCCATCAGAGACTGGTTTATCAGCAGAATCCCCTACTTTTACTAATGTATGGTGTGGATATTGATCAAGTCTTGCTAACTAGAGGGCTGTTTTACAATCTGTTTGTTCATCAGTGTCAGAACTTAACGGAAGGGCACAAAGGTTGCATGCTATGACTGCCTCTTGGGCATTGCTAGCTAATGCTTCACCAGACAATCTATCTAGAGTTGATATGTTGTCATCATTCCATGCTTTGAAATTTCATTAAGTGCTTGCCCTCCAAGCCAATGTCCATCCTCTTTTTGTTCACAAAGTGTTTGAACTTGTCTCTCAATCTTAATCAATTAGTTTTGCTTTATTATTTGTCTCGCTCTTTTATTAAACTTTGCTCGGTTTGTCGCCTTCAGTTCCCAATGAAAATGAAAATCTATTTCCTACTTACCATATGTTTTCCCTCAGTGTAGGAGAATGGCAATAGGCATTCAATGGGAACTTAACTTTGAAAAATGGAATGAAGACGACGATGAATATAATCATATTTGATTGATTTTTTATGATTTGTTTTCAACTTTGACTATTGCTGTAGTGTACTTTTATTGGTTTGCTTGTTATCTTTGGATTTTCTAGAGAGTTTACATATGGTAAAAAGCTGTATTTTGTGAAAAATGGAGATGCCGGGGATTGAACCCGGGGCCTCATACATGCAAAGCATGCGCTCTTCCACTGAGATACATCCCCTATGAGCTGCTACGTATTTTTGCACAAGTGATTGCAGCTTTACATTTCACTAGAGATTTACAACTTTTCAGTGTTATTAGGGATATCTTAGAGGATGGAAGGATAACCATTATAGCATGCTTGACTTCAAGGACTTTATGGTTTTCATGGCTGATGAGAATGCAAGGAGATGCCCATTCCGAACATTGGAATGCTCTTAAAGTACTCCATCAGAGACTGGTTTATCATCAGAATACCCTACTTTTTCTAATGAATGGTGTGGATAGTGAACAAGTTTTGCTTACTAGAGGGCTTTCTTACATTCTGTTTGGTCATCAGTGTCAGAACTTAGTAGAAGGGCACAAAGGATGCATGCTATGACTTCCTCTTGGGTATTGCTATCTAGTGCTTCACCAGACAATCTATCTAGAGTTGATATGTTGTCATCATTCCATGCTTTGAAATTTCATGAAGTGCTTGCCCTCCAAGTTCATGTCCATCCTCTTTTTGTTCACAAAGTGTTTGAACTTGTCTCTCAATCTTAATCAATTAGTTTTACTATATTATTTGTCTCGCTCTTTTATTAAACTTTGCTCAGGTAGTCACCCTCAGTTCCCACTGAAAATAAAAAATCTATTTCCTACTTACCATATGTTTTCCCTCAGTGGAGGAGAATGGCTATAGGCATTCAATGGGAACTTTACTTTGAAAAATGGAATGAAGACGATGTTGAATATAATCATATTTGATTGATTTTTTATGATTTGTATTCAACTTTGACTATTGCTGTAGAGTACTTTTATTGGTTTGCTTGTTATCTGTTGCTCTTCTAGAGAGTTTACATATGGTAAAAAGCTGTATTTTGCAAAACATGGAGATGCCAGGGATTGAAATCGGGGCCTCATACATGCAAAGCATGCGCTCTACCACTGAGCTACATCCCCTATGAGCTGCTATATTTTTATACAAAAGTGATTGCAGCTTTACATTTCACTAGAGATTTACTACTTTTCAGTGTTATTAGGGACATCTTAGAGGATGGAAGTATAACCATTATACCATGCTTGACTTCATGGACTTTATGGTTTTCATGGCTGATGAGAATGCAAGGAGATGCCCATTCCGAACATTGGAATGCTCTTAAAGTTCTCCATCAGAGACTGGTTTATCATCAGAATACCCTACTTTTTCAAATGAATGGTGTGGATATTGATCAAGTTTTGCTAACTATAGGGCTTTCTTACATTCTGTTTGGTCATCAGTGTCAGAACTTAGTAAAAGGGCACAAAGGATGCCTGCTATGACTGCCTCTTGGGCATTGCTAACTAGTGCTTCACCAGACAATCTATCTAGAGTTGATATGTTGTCAACATTCCATGCTTTGAAATTTCATTAAGTGCTTGCCCTCCAAGCCCATGTCCATCCTCTTTATGTTCACAAAGTGTTTGAACTTGTCTCTCAATCTTAATCAATTAGTTTTGCTATATTATTTGTCTCGCTCTTTTATTAAACTTTGCTCAGGTAGTCGCCCTCTGTTCCCACTGAAAATAAAAAATCTATTTCCTACTTACCATATGTTTTCCCTCAGTGTAGGAGAATGGCAATAGGCATTCAATGGGAACTTTACTTTGAAAATTGCAATGAAGACGATGTTGAATATAATCATATTTGATTGATTTTTTATGATTTGTATTCAACTTTGACTATTGCTGTAGAGTACTTTTATTGGTTTGCTTGTTATCTGTGGCTCTTCTAGAGAGTTTACATATGGTACAAAGCTGTATTTTGTAAAAAATGGAGATTCCGGGGAATGAAACCGGGGTCTCATACATGCAAGGCATGTGCTCTACCACTGAGCTACATCCCCTATGAGCTGCTATATTTTTATACAAAAGTGATTGCAGCTATACATTTCACTAGAGATTTGCTACTTTTCAGTGTTATTAGGGACATCTTAGAGGATGGAAGTATAACCATTATACCATGCTTGACTTCAAGGACTTTATGGTTTTCATGGCTGATGAGAATGCAAGGAGATGCCCATTCCAAACATTGGAATGCTCTTAAAGTTCTCCATCAGAGACTGGTTTATCATCAGAATCCCCTACTTTTTCTAATGAATGGTGTGGATATTGATCAAGTTTTGCTAACTAGAGGGCTTTCTTACATTCTGTTTGGACATCAGTGTCAGAACTTAGTAGAAGGGCACAAAGGATGCATGCTATGACTGCCTCTTGGGCTAGCTGGCTAATGCTTCACCAGACAATCTATCTAGAGTTGATATGTTGTCATCATTCCATGCTTTTAAATTTCATTAAGTCCTTGCCCTCCAAGCCCATGTCCATCCTCTTTTTGTTCACAAAGTGTTTGAACTTGTCTCTCAATCTTAATCAATTAGTTTTGCTCTAACATTTGTCTCGCTCTTTTATTAAACTTTGCTCGGGTAGTCGCCTTCAGTTCCCTCTGAAAATAAAAAATCTATTTCCTACTTACCATATGTTTTCCCTCAGTGTAGGAGAATGGCAATAAGCATTCAATGGGAACTTTACTTTGAAAAATGGAATGAAGACAATGTTGAATATAATCATATTTGATTGATTTTTTATGATTTGTATTCAACTTTGACTATTGCTGTAGAGTACTTTTATTGGTTTGCTTGTTATCTGTGGCTCTTCTAGAGAGTTTACATATGGTAAAAAGCTGTATTTTGCAAAACATGGAGAAGCCAGGGATTGAAACCGGGGCCTCATACATGCAAAGCATGCGCTCTGCCACTGAGCTACATCCCCTATGAGCTGCTATATTTTTATACAAAAGTGATTGCAGCTTTACATTTCACTGGAGATTTACTACTTTTCAGTGTTATTAGGGACATCTTAGAGTATGGAAGTATAACCATTATACCATGCTTGACTTCAAGGACTTTATGGTTTTCATGGCTGATGAGAATGCAAGGAGATGCCCATTCCGAACATTGGAATGCTCTTAAAGTTCTCCATCAGAGACTGGTTTATCATCAGAATACCCTACTTTTTCTAATGAATGGTGTGGATATTGATCAAGTTTTGCTAACTAGAGGGCTTTCTTACATTCTGTTTGGTCATCAGTTTTAGAACTTAGTAGAATGCACAAAGGATGCATGCTATGACTGCCTCTTGGGCTAGCTAGCTAATGCTTCACCAGATAATCTATCTAGAGTTGAAATGTTGTCATCATTCCATGCTTTGAAATATCATTAAGTGCTAGCCCTCCAAGCCATTGTCCGTCGTCTTTTTGTTCACAAAGTGTTTGAACTTGTCTCTCAATCGTAATCAATTAGTTTTGCTATATTATTTGTCTCGCTCTTTTATTAAACTTTGCTCAGGTAGTCGCCCTCTGTTCCCACTGAAAATAAAAAATCTATTTCCTACTTACCATATGTTTTCCCTCAGTGTAGGAGAATGGCAATAGGCATTCAATGGGAACTTTACTTTGAAAATTGCAATGAAGACGATGTTGAATATAATCATATTTGATTGATTTTTTATGATTTGTATTCAACTTTGACTATTGCTGTAGAGTACTTTTATTGGTTTGCTTGTTATCTGTGGCTCTTCTAGAGAGTTTACATATGGTACAAAGCTGTATTTTGTAAAAAATGGAGATTCCGGGGAATGAAACCGGGGTCTCATACATGCAAGGCATGTGCTCTACCACTGAGCTACATCCCCTATGAGCTGCTATATTTTTATACAAAAGTGATTGCAGCTATACATTTCACTAGAGATTTGCTACTTTTCAGTGTTATTAGGGACATCTTAGAGGATGGAAGTATAACCATTATACCATGCTTGACTTCAAGGACTTTATGGTTTTCATGGCTGATGAGAATGCAAGGAGATGCCCATTCCAAACATTGGAATGCTCTTAAAGTTCTCCATCAGAGACTGGTTTATCATCAGAATCCCCTACTTTTTCTAATGAATGGTGTGGATATTGATCAAGTTTTGCTAACTAGAGGGCTTTCTTACATTCTGTTTGGACATCAGTGTCAGAACTTAGTAGAAGGGCACAAAGGATGCATGCTATGACTGCCTCTTGGGCTAGCTGGCTAATGCTTCACCAGACAATCTATCTAGAGTTGATATGTTGTCATCATTCCATGCTTTTAAATTTCATTAAGTCCTTGCCCTCCAAGCCCATGTCCATCCTCTTTTTGTTCACAAAGTGTTTGAACTTGTCTCTCAATCTTAATCAATTAGTTTTGCTCTAACATTTGTCTCGCTCTTTTATTAAACTTTGCTCGGGTAGTCGCCTTCAGTTCCCTCTGAAAATAAAAAATCTATTTCCTACTTACCATATGTTTTCCCTCAGTGTAGGAGAATGGCAATAAGCATTCAATGGGAACTTTACTTTGAAAAATGGAATGAAGACAATGTTGAATATAATCATATTTGATTGATTTTTTATGATTTGTATTCAACTTTGACTATTGCTGTAGAGTACTTTTATTGGTTTGCTTGTTATCTGTGGCTCTTCTAGAGAGTTTACATATGGTAAAAAGCTGTATTTTGCAAAACATGGAGAAGCCAGGGATTGAAACCGGGGCCTCATACATGCAAAGCATGCGCTCTGCCACTGAGCTACATCCCCTATGAGCTGCTATATTTTTATACAAAAGTGATTGCAGCTTTACATTTCACTGGAGATTTACTACTTTTCAGTGTTATTAGGGACATTTTAGAGTATGGAAGTATAACCATTATACCATGCTTGACTTCAAGGACTTTATGGTTTTCATGGCTGATGAGAATGCAAGGAGATGCCCATTCCGAACATTGGAATGCTCTTAAAGTTCTCCATCAGAGACTGGTTTATCATCAGAATACCCTACTTTTTCTAATGAATGGTGTGGATATTGATCAAGTTTTGCTAACTAGAGGGCTTTCTTACATTCTGTTTGGTCATCAGTTTTAGAACTTAGTAGAATGCACAAAGGATGCATGCTATGACTGCCTCTTGGGCTAGCTAGCTAATGCTTCACCAGATAATCTATCTAGAGTTGATATGTTGTCATCATTCCATGCTTTGAAATTTCATTAAGTGCTTGCCCTCCAAGCCCATGTCCATCCTCTTTTTGTTCACAAAGTGTTTGAACTTGTCTCTCAATCTTAATCAATTAGTTTTGCTATAATATTTGTCTCGCTCTTTTATTAAACTTTGCTCGGGTAGTCGCCTTCAGTTCCCACTGAAAATAAAAAATCTATTTCCTACTTACCATATGTTTTCCCTCAGTGTAGGAGAATGGCAATAGGCATTCAATGGGAACTTTACTTTGAAAAATGGAATGAAGACAACGATGAATATAATCATATTTGATAGATTTTTAATGATTTGTATTCAACTTTGACTATTGCTGTAGAGTACGTTTGTTGATTTGATTGTTATCTTTGGATTTTCTAGAGAGTTTACATATGGTAAAAAGCTGTATTTTGCAAAACAAGGAGATGCCAGGGATTGAACCGGAGGCCTCATACATGCAAAGCATGCGCTCTACCACTGAGCTACATCCCCTATGAGCTGCTATATTTTTATTCAAAAGTGATTGCAGCTTTACATTTCACTGGAGATTTACTACTTTTCCATGTTATTAGGGACATCTTAGAGTATGGAAGTATAACCATTATACCATGCTTGACTTCAAGGACTTTATGGTTTTCATGGCTGATGAGAATGCAAGGAGATGCCCATTCCGAACATTGGAATGCTCTTAAAGTTCTCCATCAGAGACTGGTTTATCATCAGAATACCCTACTTTTTCTAATGAATGGTGTGGATATTGATCAAGTTTTGCTAACTGGAGGGCTTTCTTACATTCTGTTTGGTCATCGGTGTCAGAACTTAGTAGAAGGGCACAAAGGATGCATGCTGTAACTGCCTCTTGGGCTAGCTAGCTAATGCTTCACCAGACAATCTATCTAGAGTTGATATGTTGTCATCATTCCATGCTTTGAAATTTCATTAAGTGCTTGCCCTCCAAGTTCATGTCCATCCTCTTTTTGTTCACAAAGTGTTTGAACTTGTCTCTCAATCTTAATCAATTAGTTTTACTACATTATTTGTCTCGCTCTTTTATTAAACTTTGCTCAGGTAGTCGCCTTCAGTTCCCACTGAAAATAAAAAATCTATTGCCTACTTACCATATGTTTTCCCTCAGTGTAGGAGAATGGCAATAAGCATTCAATGGGAACTTTACTTTGAAAAATGGAATGAAGACGGTGTTGAATATAATCATATTTGATTGATTTTTTTGATTTGTATTCAACTTTGACTATTGCTGTAGAGTACTTTTATTGGTTTGCTTGTTATCTGTGGCTCTTCTAGAGAGTTTACATATGGTAAAAAGCTGTATTTTACAAAACATGGAAATGTCGGGGATTGAACCCAGGGCCTCATACATGCAAAGCATGCCCTCTACCACTGAGCTACATCCCCTAAGAGTTGCTATATTTTTATACAAAAGTTATTGCAGCTTTACATTTCACTAGAGATTTACTACTTTTCAGTGTTATTAGGGACATCTTAGAGGATGGAAGTATAACCATTATACCATGCTTGACTTCAAGGACTTTATGGTTTTCATGGCTGATGAGAATGCAAGGAGATGCCCATTCCGAACATTGGAATGCTCTTAAAGTTCTCCATCAGAGACTGGTTTATCATTAGAATACCCTACTTTTTCTAATGAATGGTGTTGATATTGATCAAGTTTTGCTAACTAGAGGGCTTTCTTACATTCTGTTTGGTCATCAGTGTCAGAACTTAGTAGAAGGGCACAGAGGATGCATGCTATGATAGCCTCTTGGGCTAGCTAGCTAATGCTTCACCAGACAATCTATCTAGAGTTGATATGTTGTCATCATTCCATGCTTTGAAATTTCATTAAGTGCTTGCCCTCCAAGTTCATGTCCATCCTCTTTTTGTTCACAAAGTGTTTGAACTTGTCTCTCAATCTTAATCAATTAGTTTTGCTATATTATTTGTCTCGCTCTTTTATTAAACTTTGCTCAGGTAGTCGCCTTCAGTTCCCACTGAAATTAAAAAATCTATTTTATACTTACCATATGTTTTCCCTCAGTGTAGGAGAATGGCAATAAGCATTCAATGGGAACTTTACTTTGAAAAATGGAATGAAGACGATGTTGAATATAATCATATTTGATTGATTTGTTATGATTTGTATTCAACTTTGACTATTGCTGTAGAGTACTATTATTGGTTTGCTTGTTATCTGTGGCTCTTCTAGAGAGTTTACATATGGTACAAAGCTGTATTTTGTAAAAAATAGAGATTCCGTGGAATGAAACCGGGGTCTCATACATGCAAGGCATGTGCTCTACCACTGAGCTACATCCCCTATGAGCTGCTATATTTTTATACAAAAGTGATTGCAGCTATACATTTCACTAGAGATTTACTACTTTTCAGTGTTATTAGGGACATCTTAGAGGATGGAAGTATAACCATTATACCATGCTTGACTTCAAGGACTTTATGGTTTTCATGGCTGATGAGAATGCAAGGAGATGCCCATTCCGAACATTGGAATGCTCTTAAAGTTCTCCATCAGAGACTGGTTTATCATCAGAATCCCCTACTTTTTCTAATGAATGGTGTGGATATTGATCAAGTTTTGCTAACTAGAGGGCTTTCTTACATTCTGTTTGGTCATCAGTGTCAGAACTTAGTAGAAGGGCACAAAGGATGCATGCTATGACTGCCTCTTGGGCTAGCTGGCTAATGCTTCACCAGACAATCTATCTAGAGTTGATATGTTGTCATCATTCCATGCTTTTAAATTTCATTAAGTGCTTGCCCTCCAAGCCCATGTCCATCCTCTTTTTGTTCACAAAGTGTTTGAACTTGTCTCTCAATCTTAATCAATTAGTTTTACTCTAATATTTGTCTCGCTCTTTTATTAAACTTTGCTCGGGTAGTCGCCTTCAGTTCCCTCTGAAAATAAAAAATCTATTTCCTACTTACAATATGTTTTCCCTCATTGTAGGAGAATGGCAATAAGCATTCAATGGGAACTTTACTTTGAAAAATGGAATGAAGACAATGTTGAATATAATCATATTTGATTGATTTTTTATGATTTGTATTCAACTTTGACTATTGCTGTAGAGTACTTTTATTGGTTTGCTTGTTATCTGTGGCTCTTCTAGAGAGTTTACATATGGTAAAAAGCTGTATTTTGCAAAACATGGAGAAGCCAGGGATTGAAACCGGGGACTCATAAATGCAAAGCATGCGCTCTACCACTGAGCTACATCCCCTATGAGCTGCTATATTTTTATACAAAAGTGATTGCAGCTTTACATTTCACTGGAGATTTACTACTTTTCAGTGTTATTAGGGACATCTTAGAGTATGGAAGTATAACCATTATACCATGCTTGACTTCAAGGACTTTATGGTTTTCCTGGCTGATGAGAATGCAAGGAGATGCCCATTCCGAACATTGGAATGCTCTTAAAGTTCTCCATCAGAGACTGGTTTATCATCAGAATACCCTACTTTTTCTAATGAATGGTGTGGATATTGATCAAGTTTTGCTAACTAGAGGGCTTTCTTACATTCTGTTTGGTCATCAGTGTTAGAACTTAGTAGAAGTGCACAAAGGATGCATGCTATGACTGCCTCTTGGGCTAGCTAGCTAATGTTTCACCAGATAATCTATCTAGAGTTGATATGTTGTCATCATTCCATGCTTTGAAATTTCATTAAGTGCTTGCCCTCCAAGCCCATGTCCATCCTCTTTTTGTTCACAAAGTGTTTGAACTTGTCTCTCAATCTTAATCAATTAGTTTTGCTATAATATTTGTCTCGCTCTTTTATTAAACTTTGCTCGGGTAGTCGCCTTCAGTTCCCACTGAAAATAAAAAATCTATTTCCTACTTACCATATGTTTTCCCTCAGTGTAGGAGAATGGCAATAGGCATTCAATTGTAACTTTACTTTGAAAAATGGAATGAAGACAATGTTGAATATGATCATATTTGATTGATTTTTTATGATTTGTATTCAACTTTGACTATTGCAGTAGAGTACTTTTATTGGTTTGCTTGTTATCTGTGGCTCTTCTAGAGAGTTTACATATGGTACAAAGCTGTATTTTGTAAAAAATAGAGATTCCGGGGAATGAAACCGGGGTCTCATACATGCAAGGCATGTGCTCGACCACTGAGCTACATCCCCTATGAGCTGCTATATTTTTATACAAAAGTGATTGCAGCTATACATTTCACTAGAGATTTACTACTTTTCAGTGTTATTAGGGACATCTTAGAGGATGGAAGTATAACCATTATACCATGCTTGACTTCAAGGACTTTATGGTTTTCATGGCTGATGAGAATGCAAGGAGATGCCCATTCCGAACATTGGAATGCTCTTAAAGTTCTCCATCAGAGACTGGTTTATCATCAGAATCCCCTACTTTTTCTAATGAATGGTGTGGATATTGATCAAGTTTTGCTAACTAGAGGGCTTTCTTACATTCTGTTTGGTCATCAGTGTCAGAACTTAGTAGAAGGGCACAAAGGATGCATGCTATGACTGCCTCTTGGGCTAGCTGGCTAATGCTTCACCAGACAATCTATCTAGAGTTGATATGTTGTCATCATTCCATGCTTTTAAATTTCATTAAGTGCTTGCCCTCCAAGCCCATGTCCATCCTCTTTTTGTTCACAAAGTGTTTGAACTTGTCTCTCAATCTTAATCAATTAGTTTTACTCTAATATTTGTCTCGCTCTTTTATTAAACTTTGCTCAGGTAGTCGCCTTCAGTTCCCTCTGAAAATAAAAAATCTATTTCCTACTTACCATATGTTTTCCCTCAGTGTAGGAGAATGGCAATAAGCATTCAATGGGAACTTTACTTTGAAAAATGGAATGAAGACAATGTTGAATATAATCATATTTGATTGATTTTTTATGATTTGTATTCAACTTTGACTATTGCTGTAGAGTACTTTTATTGGTTTGCTTGTTATCTGTGGCTCTTCTAGAGAGTTTACATATGGTAAAAAGCTGTATTTTGCAAAACATGGAGAAGCCAGGGATTGAAACCGGGGACCCATAAATGCAAAGCATGCGCTCTACCACTGAGCTACATCCCCTATGAGCTGCTATATTTTTATACAAAAGTGATTGCAGCTTTACATTTCACTGGAGATTTACTACTTTTCAGTGTTATTAGGGACATCTTAGAGTATGGAAGTATAACCATTATACCATGCTTGACTTCAAGGACTTTATGGTTTTCCTGGCTGATGAGAATGCAAGGAGATGCCCATTCCGAACATTGGAATGCTCTTAAAGTTCTCCATCAGAGACTGGTTTATCATCAGAATACCCTACTTTTTCTAATGAATGGTGTGGATATTGATCAAGTTTTGCTAACTAGAGGGCTTTCTTACATTCTGTTTGGTCATCAGTGTTAGAACTTAGTAGAAGTGCACAAAGGATGCATGCTATGACTGCCTCTTGGGCTAGCTAGCTAATGTTTCACCAGATAATCTATCTAGAGTTGATATGTTGTCATCATTCCATGCTTTGAAATTTCATTAAGTGCTTGCCCTCCAAGCCCATGTCCATCCTCTTTTTGTTCACAAAGTGTTTGAACTTGTCTCTCAATCTTAATCAATTAGTTTTGCTATAATATTTGTCTCACTCTTTTATTAAACTTTGCTCGGGTAGTCGCCTTCAGTTCCCACTGAAAATAAAAAATCTATTTCCTACTTACCATATGTTTTCCCTCAGTGGAGGAGAATGGCTATAGGCATTCAATGGGAACTTTACTTTGAAAAATGGAATGAAGACGATGTTGAATATAATCATATTTGATTGATTTTTTATGATTTGTATTCAACTTTGACTATTGCTGTAGAGTACTTTTATTGGTTTGCTTGTTATCTGTGGCTCTTCTAGAGAGTTTACATATGGTAAAAAGCTGTATTTTACAAAACATGGAGATGCTGGGGATTGAACCCGGGGCCTCACACACGCAAAGCATGCGCTCTACCAGTGAGATACATCCCATAACAGCTGCTATATTTTTATACAAAAGTTATTGCAGCTTTACATTTCACTAGAGATTTACTACTTTTCAGTGTTATTAGGGAATATCTTAGAGGATGGAAGTATAACCATTATACCATGCTTGACTTCAAGGACTTTATGGTTTTCATGGCTGATGAGAATGCAAGGAGATTCCCATTCCGAACATTGAAATGCTCTTAAAGTTCTCCATCAGAGACTGGTTTATCATCAGAATACCCTACTTTTTCTAATGAATGGTGTGGATATTGATCAAGTTTTGCTAACTAGAGGTTTTTCTTACATTCTGTTTGGTCATCAGTGTCAGAACTTAGTAGAAGGGCACAAAGGATGCATGCTGTAACTGCCTCTTGGGCTAGCTAGCTAATGCTTCACCAGACAATCTATCTAGAGTTGATATGTTGTCATCATTCCATGCTTTGAAATTTCATTAAGTACTTGCCCTCCAAGTTCATGTCCATCCTCTTTTTGTTCACAAAGTGTTTGAACTTGTCTCTCAATCTTAATCAATTAGTTTTACTACATTATTTGTATCGCTCTTTTATTAAACTTTGCTCAGGTAGTCGCCTTCAGTTCCCACTGAAAATAAAAAATCTATTGCCTACTTACCATATGTTTTCCCTCAGTGTAGGAGAATGGCAATAAGCATTCAATGGGAACTTTACTTTGAAAAATGGAATGAAGACGGTGTTGAATATAATCATATTTGATTGATTTTTTATGATTTGTATTCAACTTTGACTATTGCTGTAGAGTACTTTTATTGGTTTGCTTGTTATCTGTGGCTCTTCTAGAGAGTTTACATATGGTAAAAAGCTGTATTTTACAAAACATGGAAATGTCGGGGATTGAACCCAGGGCCTCATACATGCAAAGCATGCCCTCTACCACTGAGCTACATCCCCTAAGAGTTGCTATATTTTTATACAAAAGTTATTGCAGCTTTACATTTCACTAGAGATTTACTACTTTTCAGTGTTATTAGGGACATCTTAGAGGATGGAAGTATAACCATTATACCATGCTTGACTTCAAGGACTTTATGGTTTTCATGGCTGATGAGAATGCAAGGAGATGCCCATTCCGAACATTGGAATGCTCTTAAAGTTCTCCATCAGAGACTGGTTTATCATTAGAATACCCTACTTTTTCTAATGAATGGTGTTGATATTGATCAAGTTTTGCTAACTAGAGGGCTTTCTTACATTCTGTTTGGTCATCAGTGTCAGAACTTAGTAGAAGGGCACAGAGGATGCATGCTATGATAGCCTCTTGGGCTAGCTAGCTTATGCTTCACCAGACAATCTATCTAGAGTTGATATGTTGTCATCATTCCATGCTTTGAAATTTCATTAAGTGCTTGCCCTCCAAGTTCATGTCCATCCTCTTTTTGTTCACAAAGTGTTTGAACTTGTCTCTCAATCTTAATCAATTAGTTTTGCTATATTATTTGTCTCGCTCTTTTATTAAACTTTGCTCAGGTAGTCGCCTTCAGTTCCAACTGAAATTAAAAAATCTATTTTATACTTACCATATGTTTTCCCTCAGTGTAGGAGAATGGCAATAAGCATTCAATGGGAACTTTACTTTGAAAAATGGAATGAAGACGATGTTGAATATAATCATATTTGATTGATTTTTTATGATTTGTATTCAACTTTAACTATTGCTGTAGAGTACTTTTATTGGTGTGCTTGTTATCTGTGGCTCTTCTAGAGAGTTTACATATGGTAAAAAGCTATATTTTGCAAAACATGGAGATGCCAGGGATTGAACCCGGGGCCTCATACATGCAAAGCATGCGCTCTACCACTGAGCTACATCCCCTATGAGCTGCTATATTTTTATGCAAAAGTGATTGCAGCTTTACATTTCACTAGAGGTTTACTACTTTTCAGTGTTATTAGGGACATCTTAGAGGATGGAATATAACCATTATACCATGCTTGACTTCAAGGAATTTATGGTTTTCATGTCTGATGAGAATGCAAGTAGATGCCCATTCCGAACATTGGAATGCTCTTAAAGTTCTCCATCAGAGACTGGTTTATCATCAGAATCCCCTACTTTTAGTAATTAATGGTGTGGATATTGATCAAGTTTTGCTAACTAGAGGGCTTTCTTACATTCTATTTGGTCATCAGTGTCAGAACTTAGTAGAAGGGCACAAAGGATGCATGCTATGACTGCCTCTTGGGCTAGCTGGCTAATGCTTCACCAGACAATCTATCTAGAGTTGATATGTTGTCATCATTCCATGCTTTGAAATTTCATTAAGTGCTTGCCCTCCAAGCCCATGTCCATCCTCTTTTTGTTCATAAAGTGTTTGAACTTGTCTCTCAATCTTTATCAATTAGTTTTGCTATATTATTTGTCTCGCTCTTTTATTAAACTTTGCTTGGGTAGTCGCCTTCAGTTCCCACTGAAAATAAAAAATCTATTTCCTACTTACCATATGTTTTCCCTCAGTGGAGGAGAATGGCAATAGGCATTCAATGGGAACTTTACTTTGAAAAATGGAATGAAGACGATGTTGAATATAATCATATTTGATTGATTTTTTATGATTTGTATTCAACTTTGACTATTGCTGTAGAGTACTTTTATTGGTTTGCTTGTTATCTGTGGCTCTTCTAGAGAGTTTACATATGGTACAAAGCTGTATTTTGTAAAAAATAGAGATTCCGGGGAATGAAACCGGGGTCTCATACATGCAAGGCATGTGCTCTACCACTGAGCTACATCCCCTATGAGCTGCTATATTTTTATACAAAAGTGATTGCAGCTATACATTTCACTAGAGATTTACTACTTTTCAGTGTTATTAGGGACATCTTAGAGGATGGAAGTATAACCATTATACCATGCTTGACTTCAAGGACTTTATGGTTTTCATGGCTGATGAAAATGCAAGGAGATGCCCATTCCGAACATTGGAATGCTCTTAAAGTTCTCCATCAGAGACTGGTTTATCATCAGAATCCCCTACTTTTTCTAATGAATGGTGTGGATATTGATCAAGTTTTGCTAACTAGAGGGCTTTCTTACATTCTGTTTGGTCATCAGTGTCAGAACTTAGTAGAAGGGCACAAAGGATGCATGCTATGACTGCCTCTTGGGCTAGCTGGCTAATGCTTCACCAGACAATCTATCTAGAGTTGATATGTTGTCATCATTCCATGCTTTTAAATTTCATTAAGTGCTTGCCCTCCAAGCCCATGTCCATCCTCTTTTTGTTCACAAAGTGTTTGAACTTGTCTCTCAATCTTAATCAATTAGTTTTGCTCTAATATTTGTCTCGCTCTTTTATTAAACTTTGCTCGGGTAGTCGCCTTCAGTTCCCTCTGAAAATAAAAAATCTATTTCCTACTTACCATATGTTTTCCCTCAGTGTAGGAGAATGGCAATAAGCATTCAATGGGAACTTTACTTTGAAAAATGGAATGAAGACAATGTTGAATATAATCATATTTGATTGATTTTTTATGATTTGTATTCAACTTTGACTATTGCTGTAGAGTACTTTTATTGGTTTGCTTGTTATCTGTGGCTCTTCTAGAGAGTTTACATATGGTAAAAAGCTGTATTTTGCAAAACATGGAGAAGCCAGGGATTGAAACCGGGGACTCATACATGCAAAGCATGCGCTCTACCACTGAGCTACATCCCCTCTGAGCTGCTATATTTTTATACAAAAGTGATTGCAGCTTTACATTTCACTGGAGATTTACTACTTTTCAGTGTTATTAGGGACATCTTAGAGTATGGAAGTATAACCATTATACCATGCTTGACTTCAAGGACTTTATGGTTTTCATGGCTGATGAGAATGAAAGGAGATGCCCATTCCGAACATTGGAATGCTCTTAAAGTTCTCCATCAGAGACTGGTTTATCATCAGAATACCCTACTTTTTCTAATGAATGGTGTGGATATTGATCAAGTTTTGCTAACTAGAGGGCTTTCTTACATTCTGTTTGGTCATCAGTGTTAGAACTTAGTAGAAGTGCACAAAGGATGCATGCTATGACTGCCTCTTGGGCTAGCTAGCTAATGCTTCACCAGACAATCTATGTAGAGTTGATAAGTTGTCATCATTCCATGCTTTGAAATTTCATTAAGTGCTTGCCCTCCAAGCCCATGTCCATCCTCTTTTTGTTCATAAAGTGTTTGAACTTGTCTCTCAATCTTTATCAATTAGTTTTGCTATATTATTTGTCTCGCTCTTTTATTAAACTTTGCTCGGGTAGTCGCCTTCAGTTCCCACTGAAAATAAAAAATCTATTTCCTACTTACCATATGTTTTCCCTCAGTGGAGGAGAATGGCAATAGGCATTCAATGGGAACTTTACTTTGAAAAATGGAATGAAGACGATGTTGAATATAATCATATTTGATTGATTTTTTATGATTTGTATTCAACTTTGACTATTGCTGTAGAGTACTTTTATTGGTTTGCTTGTTATCTGTGGCTCTTCTAGAGAGTTTACATATGGTAAAAAGCTGTATTTTGCAAAACATGGAGAAGCCAGGGATTGAAACCGGGGACTCATACATGCAAAGCATGCGCTCTACCACTGAGCTACATCCCCTCTGAGCTGCTATATTTTTATACAAAAGTGATTGCAGCTTTACATTTCACTGGAGATTTACTACTTTTCAGTGTTATTAGGGACATCTTAGAGTATGGAAGTATAACCATTATACCATGCTTGACTTCAAGGACTTTATGGTTTTCATGGCTGATGAGAATGCAAGGAGATGCCCATTCCGAACATTGGAATGCTCTTAAAGTTCTCCATCAGAGACTGGTTTATCATCAGAATACCCTACTTTTTCTAATGAATGGTGTGGATATTGATCAAGTTTTGCTAACTAGAGGGCTTTCTTACATTCTGTTTGGTCATCAGTGTTAGAACTTAGTAGAAGTGCACAAAGGATGCATGCTATGACTGCCTCTTGGGCTAGCTAGCTAATGCTTCACCAGATAATCTATCTAGAGTTGATATGTTGTCATCGTTCCATGCTTTGAAATTTCATTAAGTGCTTGCCCTCCAAGCCCATGTCAATCCTCTTTTTGTTCACAAAGTGTTTGAACTTGTCTCTCAATCTTAATCAATTAGTTTTGCTATAATATTTGTCTCGCTCTTTTATTAAACTTTGCTCGGGTAGTCGCCTTCAGTTCCCACTGAAAATAAAAAATCTATTTCCTACTTACCATATGTTTTCCCTCAGTGTAGGAGAATGGCAATAGGCATTCAATTGTAACTTTACTTAGAAAAATGGAATGAAGACAATGTTGAATATGATCATATTTAATTGATTATTTATGATTTGTATTCAACTTTGACTATTGCTGTAGAGTACTTTTATTGGTTTGCTTGTTATCTGTGGCTCTTCTAGAGAGTTTACATATGGTAAAAAGCTGTATTTTGCGAAAAATGGAGATGCCGGGGATTGAACCCGGGGCCTCATTCATGCAAAGCATGCGCTCTACCACTGAGATACATCCCCTATGAGCTGCTATGTTTTTTTGCACAAGTGATTGCAGCATTACATTTCACTAGAGATTTACAACTTTTCAGTGTTATTAGGGATATCTTAGAGGATGGAAGGATAACCATTATACCATGCTTGACTTCAAGGACTTCATGGTTTTCATGGCTGATGAGAATGCAAGTAGATGCCCATTCTGAACATTGGAATGCTCTTAAACTTCTCCATCGGAGACTGGTTTATCATCAGAATCCCCTACTTTTACTAATGAATGGTTTGGATATTGATCAAGTTTTGCTAACTAGAGGGCTGTCTTACATTCTTTTTGGTCATCAGTGTCAGAAATTAGCAGAATGGCACAAAGGATGCATGCTATTACTGCCTCTTGGGCTAGCTAGCTAATTCTTCACCAGACAATCTATGTAGAGTTGATAAGTTGTCATCATTCCATGCTTTGAAATTTCATTAAGTGCTTGCCCTCCAAGCCCATGTCCATCCTCTTTTTGTTCACAAAGTGTTTGAACTTGTCTCTCAATCTTAATCAATTCGTTTTGCTATATTATTTGTCTCGCTCTTTTATTAAACTTTGCTCGAGTAGTCCCCTTCAGTTCCACTGAAAATAAAAAATCTATTTCCTACTTACCATATCTTTTCCCTCAGTGTAGGAGAATGGCAATAGGCATTCAAAGGGAAATTAACTTTGAAAAATGGAATGAAGACAAAGATGAATATAATCATATTTGAATGATTTTTTATGATTTGTATTCAACTTTGACTATTGCTGTAGAGTACTTTTATTGGTTTGCTAGTTATCTTTAGTTTTTCTTGAGAGTTTACATATGGTAAAAAGCTGTATTTTGCAAAACATGGTGATGCCAGAGATTGAACTCGGGGCCTGATACATGCGAAGCACGCGCTCTACCTCTGAGCTACATCCCCTATGAGCTGCTATTTTTTTATGCACAAGTGATTGCAGCTTTACATTTCACTAGAGATTTACTACTTTTCAGTGTTATTAGGGACATCTTAGAGAAGTGTTGGCTATCATTGACACTCCAGCTGTTGTGGAACTATATATTCCAGCATGCCCTGCCACAGTTTTATCATGCCCTAATAGCAAAACTGCAGCAGTGCATGCTGGGTTATGTAGTTCCATAACAGCTGGAGTGTCAAGGTTAGCCAACACTGTCTTAGAGGATGGAAGGATAACCATTATACCTTGCTGGACTTCAAGGACTTTATGGTTTTCATGGCTGATGAGAATGCAAGGAGATTCCCATTCCGAACATTGAAATGCTCTTAAAGTTCTCCATCAGAGACTGGTTTATCATCAGAATACCCTACTTTTTCTAATGAATGGTGTGGATATTGATCAAGTTTTGCTAACTAGAGGGCTTTCTTACATTCTGTTTGGTCATCAGTGTCAGAACTTAGTAGAAGGGCACAAAGGATGCATGCTGTGACTGCCTCTTGGGCTAGCTAGCTAATGCTTCACCAGACAATCTATCTAGAGTTGATATGTTGTCATCATTCCATGCTTTGAAATTTCATTAAGTACTTGCCCTCCAAGTTCATGTCCATGCTCTTTTTGTTCACAAAGTGTTTGAACTTGTCTCTCAATCTTAATCAATTAGTTTTACTACATTATTTGTCTCGCTCTTTTATTAAACTTTGCTCAGGTAGTCGCCTTCAGTTCCCACTGAAAAAAAAAAATCTATTTCCTACTTACCATATGTTTTCCCTCAGTGTAGGAGAATGGCAATAGGCATTCAATGGGATTTTTACTTTGAAAAATGGATTGAAGACGCTGATGAATATAATCATATTTGATTGATTTTTTATGATTTGTATTCAACTTTGACTATTGCTTTGGAGTACTTTTAAGGGTTTGCTTGTTATCTTTGGCTCTTCTAGAGAGTTTACATATGATGAAAAGCTGTATTTTGCAAAACATGGAGATGCCGGGGATTGAACACGGGGCCTCATACATGCAAAGCATGCGCTCTACCACTGAGATACATCCCCTATGAGTTGCTATTCTTTTATGCAAAAGTGATTGCAGCTTTACATTTCACTAGAGATTAACTACTTTTCAGTGGTATTAGGAACATCTTAGAGGATGGAAGTATAACCATTATACCATGCTTGACTTCAAGGACTTTATGGTTTTCATGGCTGATGAGAATGCAAGGAGATGCCCATTCCGAACATTGGAATGCTCTTAAAGTACTCCATCAGAGACTGGTTTATCATCAGAATACCCTACTTTTTCTAATGAATGGTGTGGATAGTGAACAAGTTTTGCTTACTAGAGGGCTTTCTTACATTCTGTTTGGTCATCAGTGTCAGAACTTAGTAGAAGGGCACAAAGGATGCATGCTATGACTTCCTCTTGGGTATTGCTATCTAGTGCTTCACCAGACAATCTATCTAGAGTTGATATGTTGTCATCATTCCATGCTTTGAAATTTCATGAAGTGCTTGCCCTCCAAGTTCATGTCCATCCTCTTTTTGTTCACAAAGTGTTTGAACTTGTCTCTCAATCTTAATCAATTAGTTTTACTATATTATTTGTCTCGCTCTTTTATTAAACTTTGCTCAGGTAGTCACCCTCAGTTCCCACTGAAAATAAAAAATCTATTTCCTACTTACCATATGTTTTCCCTCAGTGGAGGAGAATGGCTATAGGCATTCAATGGGAACTTTACTTTGAAAAATGGAATGAAGACGATGTTGAATATAATCATATTTGATTGATTTTTTATGATTTGTATTCAACTTTGACTATTGCTGTAGAGTACTTTTATTGGTTTGCTTGTTATCTGTGGCTCTTCTAGAGAGTTTACATATGGTAAAAAGCTGTATTTTACAAAACATGGAAATGCCGGGGATTGAACCCAGAGCCTCATACATGCAAAGCATGCGCTCTACCACTGAGCTACATCCCCTAAGAGTTGCTATATTTTTATACAAAAGTCATTGCAGCTTTACATTTCACTAGAGATTTACTACTTTTCAGTGTTATTAGGGACATCTTAGAGGATGGAAGTATAACCATTATACCATGCTTGACTTCAAGGACTTTATGGTTTTCATGGCTGATGAGAATGCAAGGAGATTCCCATTCCGAACATTGGAATGCTCTTAAAGTTCTCCATCAGAGACTGGTTTATCATTAGAATACCCTACTTTTTCTAATGAATGGTGTGGATATTGATCAAGTTTTGCTAACTAGAGGGCTTTCTTACATTCTATTTGGTCATCAGTGTCAGAACTTAGTAGAAGGGCACAAAGGATGCATGCTATGACTGCCTCTTGGGCTAGCTGGCTAATGCTTCACCAGACAATCTATCTAGAGTTGATATGTTGTCATCATTCCATGCTTTGAAATTTCATTAAGTGCTTGCCCTCCAAGCCCATGTCCATCCTCTTTATGTTCACAAAGTGTTTGAACTTGTCTCTCAATCTTAATCAATTAGTTTTGCTATATTATTTGTCTCGCTCTTTTATTAAACTTTGCTCGGGTAGTCGCCTTCAGTTCCCACTGAAAATAAAAAATCTATTTCCTACTTACCATATGTTTTACCACAGTGTAGGAGAATGGCAATAGGCATTCAATGGGAACTTTACTTAGAAAAATGGAATGAAGACGATGATGAATATAATCATATTTGATTGATTTTTTATGATTTGTATTCAACTTTGACTATTGCTGTAGAGTACTTTTATTGGTTTGCTTGTTATCTGTTGCTCTTCTAGAGAGTTTACATATGGCAAAAAGCTGTATTTTGCAAAACATGGAGATGCCAGGGATTGAAATCGGGGCCTCATACATGCAAAGCATGCGCTCTACCACTGAGCTACATCCCCTATGAGCTGCTATATTTTTATACAAAAGTGATTGCAGCTTTACATTTCACTAGAGATTTACTACTTTTCAGTGTTATTAGGGACATCTTAGAGGATGGAAGTATAACCATTATACCATGCTTGACTTCATGGACTTTATGGTTTTCATGGCTGATGAGAATGCAAGGAGATGCCCATTCCGAACATTGGAATGCTCTTAAAGTTCTCCATCAGAGACTGGTTTATCATCAGAATACCCTACTTTTTCAAATGAATGGTGTGGATATTGATCAAGTTTTGCTAACTATAGGGCTTTCTTACATTCTGTTTGGTCATCAGTGTCAGAACTTAGTAAAAGGGCACAAAGGATGCCTGCTATGACTGCCTCTTGGGCATTGCTAACTAGTGCTTCACCAGACAATCTATCTAGAGTTGATATGTTGTCAACATTCCATGCTTTGAAATTTCATTAAGTGCTTGCCCTCCAAGCCCATGTCCATCCTCTTTATGTTCACAAAGTGTTTGAACTTGTCTCTCAATCTTAATCAATTAGTTTTGCTATATTATTTGTCTCGCTCTTTTATTAAACTTTGCTCAGGTAGTCGCCCTCTGTTCCCACTGAAAATAAAAAATCTATTTCCTACTTACCATATGTTTTCCCTCAGTGTAGGAGAATGGCAATAGGCATTCAATGGGAACTTTACTTTGAAAATTGCAATGAAGACGATGTTGAATATAATCATATTTGATTGATTTTTTATGATTTGTATTCAACTTTGACTATTGCTGTAGAGTACTTTTATTGGTTTGCTTGTTATCTGTGGCTCTTCTAGAGAGTTTACATATGGTACAAAGCTGTATTTTGTAAAAAATGGAGATTCCGGGGAATGAAACCGGGGTCTCATACATGCAAGGCATGTGCTCTACCACTGAGCTACATCCCCTATGAGCTGCTATATTTTTATACAAAAGTGATTGCAGCTATACATTTCACTAGAGATTTGCTACTTTTCAGTGTTATTAGGGACATCTTAGAGGATGGAAGTATAACCATTATACCATGCTTGACTTCAAGGACTTTATGGTTTTCATGGCTGATGAGAATGCAAGGAGATGCCCATTCCAAACATTGGAATGCTCTTAAAGTTCTCCATCAGAGACTGGTTTATCATCAGAATCCCCTACTTTTTCTAATGAATGGTGTGGATATTGATCAAGTTTTGCTAACTAGAGGGCTTTCTTACATTCTGTTTGGACATCAGTGTCAGAACTTAGTAGAAGGGCACAAAGGATGCATGCTATGACTGCCTCTTGGGCTAGCTGGCTAATGCTTCACCAGACAATCTATCTAGAGTTGATATGTTGTCATCATTCCATGCTTTTAAATTTCATTAAGTCCTTGCCCTCCAAGCCCATGTCCATCCTCTTTTTGTTCACAAAGTGTTTGAACTTGTCTCTCAATCTTAATCAATTAGTTTTGCTCTAACATTTGTCTCGCTCTTTTATTAAACTTTGCTCGGGTAGTCGCCTTCAGTTCCCTCTGAAAATAAAAAATCTATTTCCTACTTACCATATGTTTTCCCTCAGTGTAGGAGAATGGCAATAAGCATTCAATGGGAACTTTACTTTGAAAAATGGAATGAAGACAATGTTGAATATAATCATATTTGATTGATTTTTTATGATTTGTATTCAACTTTGACTATTGCTGTAGAGTACTTTTATTGGTTTGCTTGTTATCTGTGGCTCTTCTAGAGAGTTTACATATGGTAAAAAGCTGTATTTTGCAAAACATGGAGAAGCCAGGGATTGAAACCGGGGCCTCATACATGCAAAGCATGCGCTCTGCCACTGAGCTACATCCCCTATGAGCTGCTATATTTTTATACAAAAGTGATTGCAGCTTTACATTTCACTGGAGATTTACTACTTTTCAGTGTTATTAGGGACATCTTAGAGTATGGAAGTATAACCATTATACCATGCTTGACTTCAAGGACTTTATGGTTTTCATGGCTGATGAGAATGCAAGGAGATGCCCATTCCGAACATTGGAATGCTCTTAAAGTTCTCCATCAGAGACTGGTTTATCATCAGAATACCCTACTTTTTCTAATGAATGGTGTGGATATTGATCAAGTTTTGCTAACTAGAGGGCTTTCTTACATTCTGTTTGGTCATCAGTTTTAGAACTTAGTAGAATGCACAAAGGATGCATGCTATGACTGCCTCTTGGGCTAGCTAGCTAATGCTTCACCAGATAATCTATCTAGAGTTGAAATGTTGTCATCATTCCATGCTTTGAAATATCATTAAGTGCTAGCCCTCCAAGCCATTGTCCGTCGTCTTTTTGTTCACAAAGTGTTTGAACTTGTCTCTCAATCGTAATCAATTAGTTTTGCTATATTATTTGTCTCGCTCTTTTATTAAACTTTGCTCAGGTAGTCGCCCTCTGTTCCCACTGAAAATAAAAAATCTATTTCCTACTTACCATATGTTTTCCCTCAGTGTAGGAGAATGGCAATAGGCATTCAATGGGAACTTTACTTTGAAAATTGCAATGAAGACGATGTTGAATATAATCATATTTGATTGATTTTTTATGATTTGTATTCAACTTTGACTATTGCTGTAGAGTACTTTTATTGGTTTGCTTGTTATCTGTGGCTCTTCTAGAGAGTTTACATATGGTACAAAGCTGTATTTTGTAAAAAATGGAGATTCCGGGGAATGAAACCGGGGTCTCATACATGCAAGGCATGTGCTCTACCACTGAGCTACATCCCCTATGAGCTGCTATATTTTTATACAAAAGTGATTGCAGCTATACATTTCACTAGAGATTTGCTACTTTTCAGTGTTATTAGGGACATCTTAGAGGATGGAAGTATAACCATTATACCATGCTTGACTTCAAGGACTTTATGGTTTTCATGGCTGATGAGAATGCAAGGAGATGCCCATTCCAAACATTGGAATGCTCTTAAAGTTCTCCATCAGAGACTGGTTTATCATCAGAATACCCTACTTTTTCTAATGAATGGTGTGGATATTGATCAAGTTTTGCTAACTAGAGGGCTTTCTTACATTCTGTTTGGTCATCAGTTTTAGAACTTAGTAGAATGCACAAAGGATGCATGCTATGACTGCCTCTTGGGCTAGCTAGCTAATGCTTCACAAGACAATCTATCTAGAGTTGATATGTTGTCATCATTCCATGCTTTGAAATTTCATTAAGTGCTTGCCCTCCAAGCCCATGTCCATCCTCTTTATGTTCACAAAGTGTTTGAACTTGTCTCTCAATCTTAATCAATGAGTTTTGCTATATTATTTGTCTCGCTCTTTTATTAAACTTTGCTCGAGTAGTCGCCTTCAGTTCCCACTGAAAATAAAAAATCTATTTCCTACTTACCATATGTTTTACCACAGTGTAGGAGAATGGAAATAGGCATTCAATGGGAACTTTACTTTGAAAAATGGAATGAAGACGATGTAGATTATAATCATATTTGATTGATTTTTTATGATTTGTATTCAACTTTGACAATTGCTGTAGAGTACTTTTATTGGTTTGCTTGTTATCTTTGGCTCTTCTAGAGAGTTTACATATGGTAAAAAGCTGTATTTTGCAAAACATGGTGATGCCGGGGATTGAACCCGGGGCCTCATACATGCAAAGCATGCGCTCTACCACTGAGCTAAATCCCCTATGAGCTGCTACAATTTTATGCAAAAGTGATTGCAGCTTTACATTTCACTAGAGATTTACTACTTTTCAGTGTTATTAGGGACATCTTAGAGGATGGAAGTATAACCATTATACCATGCTTGACTTCAAGGACTTTATGGTTTTCGTGGCTGATGAGAATGCAAGGAGATGCCCATTCCCAACATTGGAATGCTCTTAAAGTTCTCCATCAGAGACTGGTTTATCATCAGAATACCCTACTTTTTCTAATGAATGGTGTGGATATTGATCAAGTTTTGCTAACTAGAGGGCTTTCTTACATTCTGTTTGGTCATCAGTGTCATATCTTAGTAGAAGGGCTCAAAGGATGCATGCTATGATTGTCTCTTGGGCATTGCTAGCTAATGCTTCAACAGACAATCTATCTAGAGTTGAAATGTTGCCATCATTTCATGCTTTGAAATATAATTAAGTGCTAGCCCTCCAAGCCATTGTCCGTCATCTTTTTGTTCACAAAGTGTTTGAACTTGTCTCTCAATCGTAATCAATTAGTTTTGCTTTATTAGTTGTCTCATTCTTTTATTAAACTTTGCTCGGGTTGTCGCCTTCAGTTCCCACTGTAAATAAAAAATCTATTTCCTACTTACCATATGTTTTCCCTCAGTGTAGGAGAATGGCAATAGGCATTCAATGGGAACTTTACTTTGAAAAATGGAATGAAGACAACGATGAATATAATCATATTTGATAGATTTTTAATGATTTGTATTCAACTTTGACTATTGCTGTAGAGTACGTTTGTTGGTTTGATTGTTATCTTTGGATTTTCTAGAGAGTTTACATATGGTAAAAAGCTGTATTTTGCAAAACAAGGAGATGCCAGGGATTGAACCGTAGGCCTCAAACATGCGAAGCATGCACTCTACCACTGAGCTACATCCCGTATGAGATGCTAATTTTTTATGCACTAGTGCTTGCAGCTTTACATTTCACTAGAGATTTACTACTTTTCAGTGTTATTAGGGATATCTTAGAAGATGGAAGTATAACCATTATACCATGCTTGACTTCATGGACTTTATGGTTTTCATGGCTGATGAGAATGCAAGGAGATGCCCATTCCGAACATTGGAATGCTCTTAAAGTTCTCCATCAGAGACTGGTTTATCATCAGAATACCCTACTTTTTCTAATGAATGGTGTGGATATTGATCAAGTTTTGCTAACTATAGGGCTTTCTTACATTCTGTTTGGTCATCAGTGTCAGAACTTAGTAGAATGGCACAAAGGATGCCTGCTATGACTGCCTCTTGGGCATTGCTAACTAGTGCTTCACCAGACAATCTATCTAGAGTTGATATGTTGTCATCATTCCATGCTTTGAAATTTCATTAAGTGTTGCCCTCCAAGCCCATGTCCATCCTCTTTTTGTTCACAAAGTGTTTGAACTTGTCTCTCAGTCTTAATCAATTAGTTTTGCAATATTATTTGTCTCGCTCTTTTATGAAACTTTGCTCGGGTAGTCGCCTTCAGTTCCCACTGAAAATAAAAAATCTATTTCCTACTTACCATATGTTTTCCCGCAGTGTAGGAGAATGGCAATAGGCATTCAATGGGAACTTTACTTTGAAAAATGGATTGAAGACGATGTTGAATATAATCATATTTGATTGATTTCTTATGATTTGTATTCAACTTTGACTATTGCTGTAGAGTACTTTTATTGGTTTGCTTGTTATCTTTGGCTCTTCTAGAGAGTTTACATATTGTAAAAAGCTATATTTTGCAAAACATGGAGATGCCAGGGATTGAACCCAGGGCCTCATACATGCAAAGCATGCACTCTACCACTGAGCTACATCCCCTATGAGCTGCTATATTTTTATGCAAAAGTGATTGCAGCTTTACATTTTACTAGAGGTTTACTACTTTTCAGTGTTATTATGGACATCTTAGAGGATGGAAGTATAACCATTATACCATGCTTGACTTCAAGGACTTTATGGTTTTCATGGCTGATGAGAATGCAAGGAGATGCCCATTCCGAACATTGGAATGCTCTTAAAGTTCTCCATCAGAGACTGGTTTATCATCAGAATCCGCTACTTTTACTAAAGAATGGTGTGGATATTGATCAAGTTTTGCTAACTAGAGGGATTTCTTACATTCTGTTTGGTCATCAGTGTCAGAACTTAGTAGAAGGCCACAAAGGATGCATGCTATGACTGCCTCTTGGGCTAGCTAGCTAATGCTTCACCAGACAATCTATCTAGAGTTGATATGTTGTCATCATTCCATGCTTTGAAATTTCATTAAGTGCTTGCCCTCCAAGCCCATGTTCATCTTCTTTTTGTTCACAAAGTGTTTGAACTTGTCTCTCAATCTTAATCAATTAATTTTGCTATATTATTTGTCTCGCTATTTTATTAAACTTTGCTAGGGTAGTCGCCTTCAGTTTCCACTGAAAATAAAAAACTATTTCCTACTTACCATATGTTTTCCCACAGTGTAGGAGAATGGCAATAGGCATTCAATGGGAACTTTACTTTGAAAAATGGAATGAAGACGATGATGAATATAATCATATTTGATTGATTTTTTATGATTTGTATTCAACATTGACTATGGCTGTAGAGTACTTTTATTGGTTTGCTTGTTATCTTTGGCTCTTCTAGAGAGTTTACATATGGCAAAAAGCTGTATTCTGCAAATCATGGAGATGCCTGAGATTGAACCAGGGTCCTCATACATGCAATGCATGCGCTCTACCACTGAGCTACATCCCCTATGAGATGCTTTGTTTTTGTGCAGAAGTGATTGCAGCTTTACATTTCACTAGAGATTTACTGCTTTTCAGTTTTATTAGGGACATCTTAGAGGATGGAAGTATAACCATTATACCATGCTTGACTTCAAGGACTTTATGGTTTTCATGGCTGATGAGAATGCAATGAGATCCCCATTCCGAACATTGGAATGCTCTTAAAGTTCTCCATCAGCGACTGGTTTATCATCAGAATCCGCTACTTTTACTAATGAATGGTGTGGATATTGATCGAGTTTTCCTAACTAGAGGGCTTTCTTACATTCTGTTTGGTCATCAGTGTCAGAACTTAGTAGAAGGGCACAAAGGATACATGCGATGACTGCCTCTTGGGCTAGCTAGCTAATGCTTCACCAGACAATCTATCTAGAGTTGATATGTTGTCATCATTCCATACTTTGAAATTTCATTAAGTGCTTGCCCTCCAAGCCCATGTCCATCCTCTTTTTGTTCACAAAGTGTTTGAACTTGTCTCTCAATCTTAATCAATTAGTTTTGCTATAATATTTGTCTCGCTGTTTTATTAAACTTTGCTCAGGTAGTCGCCTTCAGTTCCCACTGAAAATAAAAAATCTATTTCCTACTTACCATATGTTTTCCCTCAGTGTAGGAGAATGGCAATAGGCATACAATGGGAACTTTACTTTGAAAAATGGAATGAAGACGATGATGAATATAATCATATTTGATTGATTTTTTATGATTTGTATTCAATTTTGACTATTGCTGTAGAGTACTTTTATTGATTTGCTTGTTATCTTTGGCTCTTCTAGAGAGTTTACATATGGTAAAAAGCTGTATTTTGCAAAACATGGAGATGCCGGGGATTGGAAAGCATGCGCTCTACCACTGAGCTACATCCCCTATGAGCTGCTATGTTTTTATGCACAAGTGATTGCAGCTTTACATTTCACTAGAGATTTACTACTTTTCAGTGTTATTAGGGACATCTTAGAGGATGGAAGTATAACCATTATAACATGCTTAACTGCAAGGACTTTATGGTTTTCGTGGCTGATGTGAATGCAAGGAGATGCCCATTCCGAACATTGGAATGCTCTTAAAGTTCTCCATCAGAGACTGGTTTATCATCAGAATACCCTACTTTTTCTAATGAATGGTGTGGATATTGATCAAGTTTTGCTAACTAGAGGGCAATCTTACATTCTGTTTTGTCATCAGTGTCAGAACTTAGTAGAAGGGAACAAAGGATGCATGCTATGACTGCCTCTTGGGCTAGCTAGCTAATGCTTCACCAGACAATCTATATAGAGTTGATATGTTGTCATCATTCCATGCTTTGAAATTTCATTAAGTGTTGCCCTCCAAGCCCATGTCCATCCTCTTTTTGTTCACAAAGTGTTTGAACTTGTCTCTCAGTCTTAATCAATTAGTTTTGCAATATTATTTGTCTCGCTCTTTTATGAAACTTTGCTCGGGTAGTCGCCTTCAGTTCCCACTGAAAATAAAAAATCTATTTCCTACTTACCATATGTTTTCCCACAGTGTAGGAGAATGGCAATAGGCATTCAATGGGAACTTTACTTTGAAAAATGGAATGAAGACGATGTTGAATATAATCATATTTGATTGATTTCTTATGATTTGTATTCAACTTTGACTATTGCTGTAGAGAACTTTTATTGGTTTGCTTGTTATCTTTGGCTCTTCTAGAGAGTTTACATATTGTAAAAAGCTATATTTTGCAAAACATGGAGATGCCAGGGATTGAACCCGGGGCCTCATACATGCAAAGCATGCGCTCTACCACTGAGCTACATCCCCTATGAGCTGCTATATTTTTATGCAAAAGTGATTGCAGCTTTACATTTCACTAGAGGTTTACTACTTTTCAGTGTTATTATGGACATCTTAGAGGATGGAAGTATAACCATTATACCATGCTTGACTTAAAGGACTTTATGGTTTTCATGGCTGATGAGAATGCAAGGAGATGCCCATTCCGAACATTGGAATGCTCTTAAAGTTCTCCATCAGAGACTGGTTTATCATCAGAATCCCCTACTTTTTCTAATGAATGGTGTGGATATTGATCAAGTTTTGCTAACTAGAGGGCTTTCTTACATTCTGTTTGGTCATCAGTGTCAGAACTTAGTAGAAGGGCACAAAGGATACATGCTATGACTGCCTCTTGGGCTAGCTAGCTAATGCTTCACAAGACAATCTATCTAGAGTTGATATGTTGTCATCATTCCATGCTTTGAAATTTCATTAAGTGCTTGCCCTCCAAGCCCATGTCCATCCTCTTTATGTTCACAAAGTGTTTGAACTTGTCTCTCAATCTTAATCAATGAGTTTTGCTATATTATTTGTCTCGCTCTTTTATTAAACTTTGCTCGAGTAGTCGCCTTCAGTTCCCACTGAAAATAAAAAATCTATTTCCTACTTACCATATGTTTTACCACAGTGTAGGAGAATGGAAATAGGCATTCAATGGGAACTTTACTTTGAAAAATGGAATGAAGACGATGTAGATTATAATCATATTTGATTGATTTTTTATGATTTGTATTCAACTTTGACAATTGCTGTAGAGTACTTTTATTGGTTTGCTTGTTATCTTTGGCTCTTCTAGAGAGTTTACATATGGTAAAAAGCTGTATTTTGCAAAACATGTTGATGCCGGGGATTGAACCTGGGGCCTCATACATGCAAAGCATGCGCTCTACCACTGAGCTACATCCCCTATGAGCTGCTACAATTTTATGCAAAAGTGATTGCAGCTTTACATTTCACTAGAGATTTACTACTTTTCAGTGTTATTAGGGACATCTTAGAGGATGGAAGTATAACCATTATACCATGCTTGACTTCAAGGACTTTATGGTTTTCGTGGCTGATGAGAATGCAAGGAGATGCCCATTCCCAACATTGGAATGCTCTTAAAGTTCTCCATCAGAGACTGGTTTATCATCAGAATACCCTACTTTTTCTAATGAATGGTGTGGATATTGATCAAGTTTTGCTAACTAGAGGGCTTTCTTACATTCTGTTTGGTCATCAGTGTCATATCTTAGTAGAAGGGCTCAAAGGATGCATGCTATGATTGTCTCTTGGGCTTTGCTAGCTAATGCTTCAACAGACAATCTATCTAGAGTTGAAATGTTGTCATCATTCCATGCTTTGAAATATCATTAAGTGCTAGCCCTCCAAGCCATTGTCCGTCGTCTTTTTGTTCACAAAGTGTTTGAACTTGTCTCTAAATCGTAATCAATTAGTTTTGCTTTATTAGTTGTCTCATTCTTTTATTAAACTTTGCTCGGGTTGTCGCCTTCAGTTCCCACTGTAAATAAAAAATCTATTTCCTACTTACCATATGTTTTCCCTCAGTGTAGGAGAATGGCAATAGGCATTCAATGGGAACTTTACTTTGAAAAATGGAATGAAGACAACGATGAATATAATCATATTTGATAGATTTTTAATGATTTGTATTCAACTTTGACTATTGCTGTAGAGTACGTTTGTTGGTTTGATTGTTATCTTTGGATTTTCTAGAGAGTTTACATATGGTAAAAAGCTGTATTTTGCAAAACAAGGAGATGCCAGGGATTGAACCCAGGGCCTCATACATGCAAAGCATGCGCTCTACCACTGAGCTACATCCCCTATGAGCAGCTATATTTTTATGCAAAAGTTATTGCAGCTTTACATTTCACTTGAGGTTTACTACTTTTCAGTGTTATTATGGACATCTTAGAGGATGGAAGTATAACCATTATACCATGCTTGACTTAAAGGACTTTATGGTTTTCATGGCTGATGAGAATGCAAGGAGATGCCCATTCCGAACATTGGAATGCTCTTAAAGTTCTCCATCACAGACTGGTTTTATCATCAGAATCCCCTACTTTTTCTAATGAATGGTGTGGATATTGATAAAGTTTTGCTAACTAGAGGGCTTTCTTACATTCTGTTTGGTCATCAGTGTCAGAACTTAGTAGAAGGGCACAAAGGATGCATGCTATGACTGCCTCTTGGGCTAGCTAGCTAATGCTTCACCAGACAATCTATCTAGAGTTGATATGTTGTCATCATGCCATGCTTTGAAATTTCATTAAGTGCTTGCCCTTCAAGCCCATGTCCATCCACTTTATGTTCACAAAGTGTTTGAACTTGTCTCTCAATCTTAATCAATGAGTTTTGCTATATTATTTGTCTCGCTCTTTTATTAAACTTTGCTCGAGTAGTCGCCTTCAGTTCCCACTGAAAATAAAAAATCTATTTCCTACTTACCATATGTTTTACCACAGTGTAGGAGAATGGAAATAGGCATTCAATGGGAACTTTACTTTGAAAAATGGAATGAAGACGATGTAGAATATAATCATATTTGATTGATTTTTTATGATTTGTATTCAACTTTGACTATTGCTGTAGAGTACTTTTATTGGTTTGCTTGTTATCTTTGGCTCTTCTAGAGAGTTTAAATATAGTAAAAAGCTGTATTTTGCAAAACATGAGATGCCGGGGATTGAACCCGGGGCCTCATACATGCAAAGCATGCGCTCTACCACTGAGCTACATCCCCTATGAGCTGCTACAGTTTTATGCAAAAGTGATTGCAGCTTTACATTTCACTAGAGATTTACTACTTTTGAGTGTTATTAGGGACATCTTAGAGGATGGAAGTATAACCATTATACCATGCTTGACTTCAAGGACTTTATGGTTTTCGTGGCTGAAGAGACTGCAAGGAGATGCCCATTCCCAACATTGGAATGCTCTTAAAGTTCTCCATCAGAGACTGGTTTATCATCAGAATACCCTACTTTTTCTAATGAATGGTGTGGATATTGATCAAGTTTTGCTAACTGGAGGGCTTTCTTACATTCTGTTTGGTCATCAGTGTCATATCTTAGTAGAAGGGCTCAAAGGAAGCATGCTTTGAATGTCTCTTGGGCATTGCTAGCTAATGCTTCAACAGACAATCTATCTAGAGTTGAAATGTTGTCATCATTCCATGCTTTGAAATATCATTAAGTGCTAGCCCTCCAAGCCATTGTCCGTCCTCTTTTTGTTCACAAAGTGTTTGAACTTGTCTCTCAATCTTAATCAATTAGTTTTGCTTTATTATTTGTCTCATTATTTTATTAAACTTTGCTCGGGTTGTCGCCTTCAGTTCCCACTGAAAATAAAAAATCTATTTCCTACTTACCATATGTTTTCCCTCAGTGTAGGAGAATGGCAATAGGCATTCAAAGGGAACTTTACTTTGAAAAATGGAATGAAGACAACGATGAATATAATCATATTTGATAGATTTTTAATGATTTGTATTCAACTTTGACTATTGCTGTAGAGTACGTTTGTTGGTTTGATTGTTATCTTTGGATTTTGTAGAGAGTTTGCATATGGTAAAAAGCTGTATTTTGCAAAACATGGAGATGCCAGGGATTGAACCAGAGGCCTCATACATGCGAAGCATGCTCTCTACCACTGAGCTACATCCCCTATGAGCTGCTCTGTTCTTATGCACAAGTGATTGCAGCTTTACATTTAACTAGAGATTTACTACTTTTCAGTGTTATTAGGGATATCTTAGTGGATGGAAGGATAACCATTATACCAATCTTGACTTCGAGGACTTTATTGTTTTCATGGCTGGTGAGAATGCAAGTAGATGCCCATTCCGAACATTGTAATGCTCTTAAAGTTCTCCATCAGAGACTGGTTTATCATCAGAATCCCCTACTTTTACTAATGAATGGTGTGGATATTGATCAAGTTTTGATAACTAGAGGGATTTCTTATATTCTGTTTGGTCATCAGTGTCAGAACTTAGTAGAAGGTCACAAAGGATGCATGCTATGACTGCCTCTTGGGCTTGCTAGCTAATGCTTCACCAGACAATCTATCTAGAGTTGATATGTTGTCATCATTCCATGCTTTGAAATTTCATTAAGTGCTTGCCCTCCAAGCCCATGTTCATCTTCTTTTTGTTCACAAAGTGTTTGAACTTGTCTCTCAATCTTAATCAATTAGTTTTGCTATATTATTTGTCTCGCTCTTTTATTAAACTTTGCTAGGGTGGTCGCCTTCAGTTTCCACTGAAAATAAAAAATCTATTTCCTACTTGCCATATGTTTTCCCACAGTGTAGGAGAATGGCAATAGGCATTCAATGGGAACTTTACTTTGAAAAATGGAATGAAGACGATGATGAATATAATCATATTTGATTGATTTTTTATGATTTGTATTCAACTTTGACTATTGCTGTAGAGTACTTTTATTGGTTTGCTTATTATCTTTGGCTCTTCTAGAGAGTTTACATATGGCTAAAAGTTGTGTTTTGCAAATCATGGAGATGCATGAGATTGAACCAGGGTCCTCATACATGCAATGCATGCGCTCTACCACTGAGCTACATCCCATATGAGATGTTTTCTTTTTTTGTGCACAAATGATTGCAGCTTTACATTTCACTAGAGATTTACTACTTCTCAGTTTTATTAGGGACATCTTAGAGGATGGAAGTATAACCATTATACCATGCTTGACTTCAAGGACTTTATGGTTTTCATGGCTGATGAGAATGCAATGAGATCCCCATTCCGAACATTGGAATGCTCTTAAAGTTCTCCATCAGAGACTGGTTTATCATCAGAATAACCTACTTTTTCTAATGAATGGTGTGGATATTGATCAAGTTTTGCTAACTAGAGGGCAATCTTACATTCTGTTTTGTCATCAGTGTCAGAACTTAGTAGAAGGGAACAAAGGATGCATGCTATGACTGCCTCTTGGGCTAGCTAGCTAATGCTTCACCAGACAATCTATCTAGAGTTGATATGTTGTCATCATTCCATGCTTTGAAATTTCATTAAGTGTTGCCCTCCAAGCCCATGTCCATCCTCTTTTTGTTCACAAAGTGTTTGAACTTGTCTCTCAGTCTTAATCAATTAGTTTTGCAATATTATTTGTCTCGCTCTTTTATGAAACTTTGCTCGGTTAGTCTCCTTCAGTTCCCACTGAAAATAAAAAATCTATTTACTACTTACCATATGTTTTCCCACAGTGTAGGAGAATGGCAATAGGCATTCAATGGGAACTTTACTTTGAAAAATGGAATGAAGACGATGATGAATATAATCAAATTTGATTGATTATTTATGATTTGTATTCAACTTCGACTATTGCTGTAGAGTACTTTTATTGGTTTGCTTGTTATCTTTGGCTCTTCTAGAGAGTTTACATATGGTAAAATGCTGTATTTTGCAAAACATGGAAATGCCGGGGATTGAACCCGGGGTCTCATACATGCAAAGCATGCGCTCTACCACTGAGCTACATCCCCTATGAGCTGCAATGTTTTTATGCACAAGTGATTGCAGCTTTACATTTCACTAGAGATTTACTACTTTTCAGTGTTATTAGGGATATCTTAGTGGATGGAAGGATAACCATTATACCATGCTTGACTTCGAGGACTTTATGGTTTTCATGGCTGATGAGAATGCAAGTAGATGCCCATTCCGAACATTGGAATGCTCTTAAAATTCTCCATCAGAGACTGGTTTATCATCAGAATCCCCTACTTTTACTAATGAATGGTGTGGATATTGATCAAGTTTTGCTAACTAGAGGGATGTCTTACATTCTGTTTGGTCATCAGTGTCATATCTTAGAAGAAGGGCACAAAGGATGCATGCTATGAATGTCTCTTGGGCATTGCTAGCTAATGCTCCACCAGACAATCTATCTAGAGTTGATATGTTGTCATCATTCAATGCTTTGATATATCATTAAGTGCTTGCCCTCCAAGCCCATGTTCATCTTCTTTTTGTTCACAAAGTGTTTGAACTTGTCTCTCAATCTTAATCAATTAGTTTTGCTATATTATTTGTCTCGCTCTTTTATTAAACTTTTCTCGGGTAGTCGCCTTCAGTTTCCACTGAAAATAAAAAATCTTTTTCCTACTTGCCATATGTTTTCCCTCAGTGTAGGAGAATGGCAATAGGCATTCAATGGGAACTTTACTTTGAAAAATGGAATGAAGACGATGATGAATATAATCATATTTGATAGATTTTTTATGATTTGTATTCAGTTTTGACTATTGCTGTAGAGTACTTTTATTGGTTTGCTTGTTATCTTTGGCTCTGTCATATGGTAAAATGCTGTATTTTGCAAAACATGGAGATGCCAGGGATTGAACCCGAGGCCTCATACATGCGAAGCATGCACTCTACCACCGAGCTACATCCCCTATGAGCTGCTATGTTTTTATGCACAAGTGATTGCAGCTTCACATTTCACTAGAGATTTACTACTTTTCAGTGTTATTAGGGATATCTTAGTGGATGGAAGGATAACCATTATACCATGCTTGACTTCGAGGACTTTATGGTTTTCATGGCTGATGAGAATGCATGTAGATGCCCATTCCGAACATTGTAATGCTCTTAAACTTCTCCTTCAGAGACTGGTTTATCATCAGAATCCCCTACTTTTACTAATGAATGGTGTGGATATTGATCAAGTTTTGCTAACTAGAGGGATGTCTTACATTCTGTTGGTTATCAGTGTCATATCTTAGAAGAAGGGCACAAAGGATGCATGCTATGAATGTCTCTTGGGCATTGCTAGCTAATGCTTCACCAGACAATCTATCTAGAGTTGATATGTTGTCATCATTCAATGCTTTGATATATCATTAAGTGCTTGCCCTCCAAGCCCATGTCCATCCTCTTTTTGTTCCAAGAGTGTTTGATCTTGTCTCTCAATGTTAATCAATGTTTTGCTATATTATTTGTCTCGCTCTTTTATTAAACTTTGCTCGGGTAGTCGCCTTCAGTTCCCACTGAAAATAAAAAATCTAATTCCTACTTACCATAATTTTTACCTCAGTGTAGGAGAATGGCAATAGGTATTCAATTTGAACTTAACTTTGAAAAATGGAATGAAGAAGATGAATATAATCATATTTGATTAATTTTTTATGATTTGTATTCAACTTTGACTATTGCTGTAGAGTACTTTTATTGGTTTGCTTCTTATCTTTTGCTCTTCTAGAGAGTTTACATATGGGAAAAGCTGTATTTTTCCAATCATGGAGATACCGGGTATTGAACCTGAGGCCTCATACATGCAAAGCATGCGCTCTACCACTGAGATACATCCCCTATGAGCTGCTTTATTCTTATGCACAAGTGATAGCAGCTTCACATTTCACTAGAGATTTACTACTTTTCAGTGTTATTAGGGACATCTTAGAGGATGGAAGGATGACCATTATACCATGCTGGACTTCAAGAACTTTATGGTTTCCTAGGCTGATGAGAATGCAAGAAGATGCCCATTCCGAACATTGGAATGCTTTAAACTTCTCCATCAGAGATGGGTTTATCATCAGAAACCCCTACTTTAACTAATGAATGGTGTGGATATTGATCAAGTTTTGCTAACTAGAGGGATTTCTTACATTCTGTTTGGTCATCAGTGTCAGAACTTAGTAGTAGGGCACAAAGGATGCATGCTATGACTGCCTCTTGGGCTTGCTAGCTAATGCTTCACCAGACAATTTATCTAGAGTTGATATGTTGTCATCATTCCATGCTTTGAAATTTCATTAAGTGCTTGCCCTCCAAGCCCATGTTCATCCTCTTTTTGTTCACAAAGTGTTTGAACTTGTCTCTCAATCTTAATCAATTAGTTTTGCTATATTATTTGTCTCGCTCTTTTATTAAACTTTGCTCGGGTAGTCGCCTTCAGTTCCCACTGAGAATAAAAAATCTATTTCCTACTTACCATATGTTTTCCCACAGTTTATGAGAATGGCAATAGGTATTCAATGGGAACTTTACTTTGAAAAATGGAATGGAGATGATGTTGAATATAATCATATTTGATTGATTTTTTATGTTTTGTGTTCAACTATGGCTATTGCTGTAGAGTACTTTTATTGGTTTGCTTGTTATCTGTGGCTCTTCTAGAGAGTTTACATATGGTATAAAGCTGTATTTTGCAAAACATGGAGATACCAGGAATTGAACCCTGGGCCTCATACATGCAAAGCATGCTCTCTGCTTCTGAGCTACATCCCTTATGAGACGCTATTTTCTCATACACAAGTGATTGCAGCTTTACATTTCACTAGAGATTTACTACTTTTCAGTGTTATTAGCGATATCTTAGAAGATGGAAGTATAACCATTATACCATGCTTGACTTCAAGGACTTTATGGATTTCATGGCTGATGAGAATGCAAGTAGATGCCCATTCCAAACATTGGAATGCTCTTAAAGTTCTAAATCAGAGACTGGTTTATCATCAGAATCCCCTACTTTTACTAATGAATGGTGTGGATATTGATCAAGTTTTGCTAACTAGAGGGCTTTCTTACATTCTGTTTGGTCATCAGTGTCAGAACTTAGTAGAAGGGCACAAAGGATGCATGCTATGACTGCCTCTTGGGCTAGCTAGCTAATGCTTCACTAGGCAATCTATCTAGAGTTGATATGTTGTCATCATTCCATGCTTTGAAATTTCATTAAGTGCTTGCCCTCCAAGCCCATGTCCATCCTCTTTTTGTTCACAAAGTGTTTGAACTTTTCTCTCAATCTTAATCAATTAGTTTTGCTATATTATTTGTCTCGCTCTTTTATTAAACTTTACTCGGGTAGTCGCCTTCAGTTCCCACTGAAAATAAAAAATATATTTCCTACTTACCATATGTTTTCCCACAGTGTAGGAGAATGGCAATAGGCATTCAATGGGAACTTTACTTTGAAAAATGGAATGAAGATGATGTTGAATATAATCATATTTGATTGATTTTTTATGATTTGTGTTCAACTTTGGCTATTACTGTAGAGTACTTTTATTGGTTTGCTTGTTATCTGTGGCTCTTCTAGAGAGTTTACATATGGTAAAAAGCTGTATTTTGCAAAACATGGAGATGCCAGGGATTGAACCCGGTGCCTCATACATGCAAAGCATGCGCTCTACCACTGAGATACATCCCTTATGAGATGCTATTTTCTTATACACAAGTGATTGCAGCTTTACATTTCAGTAGAGATTTACTACTTTTCAGTGTTATTAGGGATATCTTAGAAGATGGAAGTATAACCATTATACCATGCTTGACTTCAAGGACTTTATGGTTTTCATGGCTGATGAGAATGCAAGTAGATGCCCATTCCGAACATTGGAATGCTCTTAAAGTTCTCCATCAGAGACTGGTTTATCATCAGAATCCCCTACTTTTACTAATGAATTGTGTGGATATTAATCAAGTTTTCCTAACTAGAGGGCTTTCTTACATTCTGTTTGGTCATCAGTGTTTGAACTTAGTAGAAGGGCACAAACGATGCATACTGTATTTGCCTCTTGGGCATTGCTAGCTAATGCTTCACCAGATAATCTATCTAAAGTTGATATGTTGTCATCATTCCATGCTTTGAAATTTCATTAAGTGCTTGCCCTCCAAGCCCATGTCCATCCCCTTTTTGGTCACAAAGTGTTTGAACTTGTCTCTCAATCTTAATCAATTAGTTTTGCTATATTATTTATCTTGTTCTTTTATTAAACTTTGCTCGGGTAGTCGCCTTCAGTTCCCACTGAAAATAAACAATCTATTTCCTACTTACCATATGTTTTCCTTCAGTGTAGGAGAATGGCAATAGGCATTCAATGGGAACTTTACTTTGAAAAATGGAATGAAGACGATGTTGAATATAATCATATTTGATTGATTTTTTATGATTTGTGTTCAACTTTGGCTATTGCTGTAGAGTACTTTTATTGGTTTGCTTGTTATCTGTGGCTCTTCTAGAGAGTTTACATTTTGTAAAAAGCTGTATTTTGCAAAACATGGAGATGCCAGGGATTGAACCCCAGGCCCCATACATGCAAAGCATGAGATCTACCACTGGGCTACATCCCCTATGAGCTGCTATTTTCTTATGCACAAGTGATTGCAGCTTTACATTTCACAAGAGATTTACTACTTTTCAGTGTTATTAGGGACATCTTAGAGGATGGAAGGATAACCATTATACCATGCTGGACTTCAAGGACTTCATGGTTTCCATGGCTGATGAGAATGCAAGTAGATGCCCATTCCAAACTTTGGAATGCTCTTAAAGTTCTCCATCAGACACTGGTTTATCATCAGAATCCCCTACTTTTACTACTGAATGGTGTTGATATTGATCAAGTTTTGCTAACTAGAGGGCTTTCTTACTTTCTGTTTGGTCATCAGTGTCAGAACTTAGTAGAAGGGCACAAAGGATGCATGCTATGACTGCATCTTGGGCTAGCTAGCTAATGCTTCACCAGACAATCTATCTAGAGTTGATATGTTGTCATCATTCCATGCTTTGAAATTTCATTAAGTGCTTGCCCTCCAAGCCCATGTCCATCCTCTTTTTGTTCACAAAGTGTTTGAACTTGTCTCTCAATCTTAATCAATTAGTTTTGCTATATTATTTGTCTCGCTCTTTTATTAAACTTTGCTCGGGTAGTCGCCTTCAGTTCAGACTGATAATAAAAAATCTATTTCCTACTTACCATATGTTTTCCCACAGTGTAGGAGAATGGCAATAGGCATTCAATGGGAACTTTACTTTGAAAAATGGAATGAAGATGATGTTGAATATAATCATATTTGATTGATTTTTTATGATTTGTGTTCAACTTTGGCTATTACTGTAGAGTACTTTTATTGGTTTGCTTGTTATCTGTGGCTCTTCTAGAGAGTTTACATATTGTAAAAATCTGTGTTTTGCAAAACATGGAGATGGCAGGGATTGAACCCAGGGCCTCATACATGCAAAGCATGCGCTCTACCACTGAGCAACATCCCTTATGAGATGTTATTTTTTTATGCACAAGTGATTGCAGCTTTACATTTCACTAGAGATTTACTACTTTTCAGTTTTATTAGGGACATCTTAGAGGATGGAAGTATAACCATTATACCATGCTTGACTTCAAGGACTTTATAGTTTTCATAGCTGATGAGAATGCAATGAGATCCCCATTGCGAACAATGGAATGCTCTTAAAGTTCTACATCAGAGACTGGTTTATCATCATAATCCCCTACTTTTACTAATGATTGGTGTGGATATTAATCAAGTTTTCCTAACTAGAGGGCTTTCTTACATTCTGTTTGGTCATCAGAGTCAGAACTTAGTAGAAGGGCACAAAGGATGCATGCTGTATTTGCCTCTTGGGTATTGCAAGCTAATGCTTCACCAGATAATCTATCTAAAGTTGATATGTTGTCATCATTCCATGCTTTGAAATTTCATTAAGTGCTTGCCCTCCAAGCCCATGTCCATCCTCATTTTGTTCACAAAGTGTTTGAACTTGTCTCTCAATTTTAATCAATTAGTTTTGCTATATTATTTATCTCGCTCTTTTATTAAACTTTGCTCGGATAGTCGCCTTCAGTTCCCACTGAAAATAAACAATCTATTTCCTACTTACCATATGTTTTCCTTCAGTGTAGGAGAATGGCAATAGGCATTCAATGGGAACTTTACTTTGAAAAATGGAATGAAGACGATGTTGAATATAATCATATTTGATTGATTTTTTATGATTTGTGTTCAACTTTGGCTATTGCTGTAGAGTACTTTTATTGGTTTGCTTGTTATCTGTGATTCTGCTAGAGTGTTTACATATTGTAAAAAGCTGTATTTTGCAAAACATGGAGATGCCTCATACATGCAAAGCATGCGCTCTACCACTGAGCTACATCCCTTATGAGATGTTATTTTTTTATGCACAAGTGATTGCAGCTTTACATTTCACTAGAGATTTACTACTTTTCAGTTTTATTAGGGACATCTTAGAGGATGGAAGTATAACCATTATACCATGCTTGACTTCAAGGACTTTATAGTTTTCATAGCTGATGAGAATGCAATGAGATCCCCATTGCGAACAATGGAATGCTCTTAAAGTTCTCCATCAGAGACTGGTTTATCATCAGAATCCCCTACTTTTACTAATGAATGGTTTGGATATTGATCAAGTTTTGCTAACTAGAGAGCTTTCTTACATTCTGTTTGGTCATCAGTGTCAGAACTTAGTAGAAGGGCACAAAGGATGCATGCTATGACTGCCTCTTGGGCTAGTTAGCTAATGCTTCACTAGGCAATCTATCTAGAGTTGATATGTTGTCATCATTCCATGCTTTGAAATTTCATTAAGTGCTTGCCCTCCAAGCCCATGTCCATCCTCTTTTTGTTCACAAAGTGTTTGAACTTGTCTCTCAATCTTAATCAATTAGTTTTGCTATATTATTAGTCTCGCTCTTTCATTAAACTTTGCTTGGGTAGTTGTCATCAATTCCCACTGAAAATAAAATATCTATTTCCTACTTACCATATGTTTTCCCAAAGTGTAGGAGAATGGCAATAGGCATTCAATGGGAACTTTACTTTGAAAAATGGAATATAGATGATGTTGAATATAATCATATTTGATTTATTTTTTATGATTTGTGTTCAACTTTGGCTTTTGCTGTAGAGTACTTTTATTGGTTTGCTTGTTATCTGTGGCTCTTCTAGAGAGTTTACATATGGTATAAAGCTGTATTTTGCAAAACATGGAGATGCCAGGGATTGAACCTGGGGCCTCATACATGCAAAGCATGCACTCTACCTCTGAGCTACATCCCTTATGAGATGCTATTTCTTATACACAAGTGATTGCAGCTTTACATTTCACTAGAGATTTACTACTTTTCAGTGTTATTAAGGATATCTTAGAAGATGGAAGTATAACCATTATACCATGCTTGACTTCAAGGACTTTATGGTTTTCATGGCTGTTGAGAATCCAAGTAGATGCCCATTCCGAACATTGGAATGCTCTTAAAGTTCTCCATCAGAGACTGGTTTATCATCATAATCCCCTACTTTTACTAATGAATGGTGTTTATATTAATCAAGTTTTCCTAACTAGAGGGCTTTCTTACATTCTGTTTGGTCATCAGTGTCAGAACTTAGTAGAAGGGCACGAAGGATGCATGCTGTATTTGCCTCTTGGGTATTGCAAGCTAATGCTTCACCAGATAATCTATCTAAAGTTGTTATGTTGTCATCATTCCATGCTTTGAAATTTCATTAAGTGCTTGCCCTCCAAGCCCATGTCCATCCTCTTTTTGTTCACAAAGTGTTTGAACTTGTCTCTCAATCTTAATCAATTAGTTTTGCTACATTATTTATCTCGCTCTTTTATTAAACTTTGCTCGGGTAGTCGCCTTCAGTTCCCACTGAAAATAAACAATCTATTTCCTACTTACCATATGTTTTCCTTCAGTGTAGGAGAATGGCAATAGGCATTCAATGGGAACTTTACTTTGAAAAATGGAATGAAGACGATGTTGAATATAATCATATTTGATTGATTTTTTATGATTTGTGTTCAACTTTGGCTATTGCTGTAGAGTACTTTTATTGGTTTGCTTGTTATCTGTGATTCTTCTAGAGAGTTTACATATTGTAAAAAGCTGTGTTTTGCAAAACATGGAGATGCCTCATACATGCAAAGCATGCGCTCTACCACTGAGCTACATCCCTTATGAGATGTTATTTTTTTATGCACAAGTGATTGCAGCTTTACATTTCACTAGAGATTTACTACTTTTCAGTTTCATTAGGGACATCTTAGAGGATGGAAGTATAACCATTATACCATGCTTGACTTCAAGGACTTTATAGTTTTCATAGCTGATGAGAATGCAATGAGATCCCCATTGCGAACAATGGAATGCTCTTAAAGTTCTCCATCAGAGACTGGTTTATCATCAGAATCCCCTACTTTTACTAATGAATGGTTTGGATATTGATCAAGTTTTGCTAACTAGAGGGCTTTCTTACATTCTGTTTGGTCATCAGTGTCAGAACTTAGTAGAAGGGCACAAAGGATGCATGCTATAACTGCCTCTTGGGCTAGCTAGCTAATGCTTCACCAGACAATCTATCTAGAGTTGATATGTTGTCATCATTCCATGCTTTGAAATTTCATTAGGTGCTTGCCCTCCAAGCCCATGTCCATCCTCTTTTTGTTCACAAAGTGTTTGAACTTGTCTCTCAATCTTAATCAATTAGTTTTGCTATATTATTTGTCTCGCTCTTTTATTAAACTTTGCTTGGGTAGTCGCCTTCAGTTCCCACTGAAAATAAAAAATCTATTTCCTACTTACCATATGTTTTCCCACAGTGTAGGAGAATGGCAATAGGCATTCAATGGGAACTTTACTTTGAAAAATGGAATGAAGATGATGTTGAATATAATCATATTTGATTGATTTTTTATGATTTGTGTTCAACTAAGGCTATTGCTGTAGAGTACTTTTATTGGTTTGCTTGTTATCTGTGGCTCTTCTAGAGAGTTTACATATGGTATAAATCTGTATTTTGCAAAACATGGAGATGCCAGGGATTGAACCCTGGGCCTCAAACATGCAAAGCATGCTCTCTGCTTCTGAGCTACATCCCTTATGAGATGCTATTTTCTTATACACAAGTGATTGCAGCTTTACATTTCACTAGAGATTTACTACTTTTCAGTGTTATTAGCGATATCTTAGAAGATGGAAGTATAACCATTATACCATGCTTGACTTCAAGGACTTTATGGTTTTCATGGCTGATGAGAATGCAAGGAGATGCCCATTCCGAACATTGGAATGCTCTTAAAGTTCTCCATCAGAGACTGGTTTATCATCAGAATCCCCTACTTTTACTAATGAATTGTGTGGATATTAATCAAGTTTTCCTAACTAGAGGGCTTTCTTACATTCTGTTTGGTCATCAGTGTTTGAACTTAGTAGAAGGGCAAAAACGATGCATACTGTATTTGCTCTTGGGCATTGCTAGCTAATGCTTCACCAGATAATCTATCTAAAGTTGATATGTTGTCATCATTCCATGCTTTGAAATTTCATTAAGTGCTTGCCCTCCAAGCCCATGTCCATCCCCTTTTTGGTCACAAAGTGTTTGAACTTGTCTCTCAATCTTAATCAATTAGTTTTGCTATATTATTTATCTTGTTCTTTTATTAAACTTTGCTCGGGTAGTCGCCTTCAGTTCCCACTGAAAATAAACAATCTATTTCCTACTTACCATATGTTTTCCTTCAGTGTAGGAAAATGGCAATAGGCATTCAATGGGAACTTTACTTTGAAAAATGGAATGAAGACGATGTTGAATATAATCATATTTGATTGATTTTTTATGATTTGTGTTCAACTTTGGCTATTGCTGTAGAGTACTTTTATTGGTTTGCTTGTTATCTGTGGCTCTTCTAGAGAGTTTACATTTTGTAAAAAGCTGTGTTTTGCAAAACATGGAGATGCCAGGGATTGAACCCCAGGCCCCATACATGCAAAGCATGAGATCTACCACTGGGCTACATCCCCTAAGAGCTGCTATTTTCTTATGCACAAGTGATTGCAGCTTTACATTTCACAAGAGATTTACTACTTTTCAGTGTTATTAGGGACATCTTAGAGGATGGAAGGATAACCATTATACCATGCTGGACTTCAAGGACTTCATGGTTTCCATGGCTGATGAGAATGCAAGTAGATGCCCATTCCAAACTTTGGAATGCTCTTAAAGTTCTCCATCAGAGACTGGTTTATCATCAGAATCCCCTACTTTTACTACTGAATGGTGTTGATATTGATCAAGTTTTGCTAACTAGAGGGCTTTCTTACTTTCTGTTTGGTCATCAGTGTCAGAACTTAGTAGAAGGGCACAAAGGATGCATGCTATGACTGCCTCTTGGGCTAGCTAGCTAATGCTTCACCAGACAATCTATCTAGAGTTGATATGTTGTCATCATTCCATGCTTTGAAATTTCATTAAGTGCTTGCCCTCCAAGCCCATGTCCATCCTCTTTTTGTTCACAAAGTGTTTGAACTTGTCTCTCAATCTTAATCAATTAGTTTTGCTATATTATTTGTCTCGCTCTTTTATTAAACTTTGCTCTGGTAGTCGCCTTCAGTTCCCACTGAGAATAAAAAATCTATTTCCTACTTACCATATGTTTTCCCACAGTGTAGGAGAATGGCAATAGGCATTCAATGGGAACTTTACTTTGAAAAATGGAATGAAGATGATGTTGAATATAATCATATTTGATTGATTTTTTATGATTTGTGTTCAACTTTGGCTATTACTGTAGAGTACTTTTATTGGTTTGCTTGTTATCTGTGGCTCTTCTAGAGAGTTTACATATTGTAAAAATCTGTGTTTTGCAAAACATGGAGATGGCAGGGATTGAACCCAGGGCCTCATACATGCAAAGCATGCGCTCTACCACTGAGCTACATCGCTTATGAGAAGTTATTTTTTTATGCACAAGTGATTGCAGCTTTACATTTCACTAGAGATTTACTACTTTTCAGTTTTATTAGGGACATCTTAGAGGATGGAAGTATAACCATTATACCATGCTTGACTTCAAGGACTTTATAGTTTTCATAGCTGATGAGAATGCAATGAGATCCCCATTGCGAACAATGGAATGCTCTTAAAGTTCTCCATCAGAGACTGGTTTATCATCAGAATCCCCTACTTTTACTAATGAATGGTTTGGATATTGATCAAGTTTTGCTAACTAGAGGGCTTTTTTACATTCTGTTTGGTCATCAGTGTCAGAACTTAGTAGAAGGGCACAAAGGATGCATGCTATGACTGCCTCTTGGGCTAGCTAGCTAATGCTTCACCAGACAATCTATCTAGAGTTGATATGTTGTCATCATTCCATGCTTTGAAATTTCATTAAGTGCTTGCCCTCCAAGCCCATGTCCATCCTCTTTTTGTTCACAAAGTGTTTGAACTTGTCTCTCAATCTTAATCAATTAGTTTTGCTATATTATTTGTCTCGCTCTTTCATTAAACTTTGCTCGGGTAGTTGTCATCAATTCCCACTGAAAATAAAATATCTATTTCCTACTTACCATATGTTTTCCCACAGTGTAGGAGAATGGCAATAGGCATTCAATGGGAACTTTACTTTGAAAAATGGAATAAAGATGATGTTGAATATAATCATATTTGATTAATTTTTTATGATTTGTATTCAACTTTGACTATTGCTGTAGAGTACTTTTATTGGTTTGCTTCTTATCTTTTGCTCTTCTAGAGAGTTTACATATGGGAAAATCTGTATTTTTCCAATCATGGAGATACCGGGTATTGAACCTGAGGCCTCATACATTCAAAGCATGCGCTCTACCACTGAGATACATCCCCTATGAGCTGCTTTATTCTTATGCACAAGTGATAGCAGCTTCACATTTCACTAGAGATTTACTACTTTTCAGTGTTATTAGGGACATCTTAGAGGATGGAAGGATGACCATTATACCATGCTGGACTTCAAAAACTTTATGGTTTCCTAGGCTGATGAGAATGCAAGAAGATGCCCATTCCGAACATTGGAATGCTTTAAACTTCTCCATCAGAGATGGGTTTATCATCAGAAACCCCTACTTTAACTAATGAATGGTGTGGATATTGATCAAGTTTTGCTAACTAGAGGGATTTCTTACATTCTGTTTGGTCATCAGTGTCAGAACTTAGTAGTAGGGCACAAAGGATGCATGCTATGACTGCCTCTTGGGCTTGCTAGCTAATGCTTCACCAGACAATTTATCTAGAGTTGATATGTTGTCATCATTCCATGCTTTGAAATTTCATTAAGTGCTTGCCCTCCAAGCCCATGTTCATCTTCTTTTTGTTCACAAAGTGTTTGAACTTGTCTCTCAATCTTAATCAATTAGTTTTGCTATATTATTTGTCTCGCTCTTTTATTAAACTTTGCTCGGGTAGTCGCCTTCAGTTTCCACTGAAAATAAAAAATCTATTTCCTACTTACCATATGTTTTCCCACAGTGTAGGAGAATGGCAATAGGCATTCAATGGGACCTTTACTTTGAAAAATGGAATGAAGACGATGATGAATATAATCATATTTGATTGATTTTTTATGATTTGTATTCAACTTTGACTATGGCTGTAGAGTACTTTTATTGGTTTGCTTGTTATCTTTGGCTCTTCTAGAGAGTTTACATATGGCAAAAAGCTGTATTTTGCAAATCATGGAGATGCCAGAGATTGAACCAGGGTCCTCATACATGCAATGCGTGCGCTCTACAACTGAGCTACATCCCCTATGAGATGCTTTGATTTTGTGCACAAGTGATTGCAGCTTTACATTTCACTAGAGATTTACTACTTTTCAGTTTTATTAGGGACATCTTAGAGGATGGAAGTATAACCATTATACCATGCTTGACTTCAAGGACTTTATGGTTTTCATGGCTGATGAGAATGCAATGAGATCCCCATTCCGAACATTGGAACGCTCTTAAAGTTCTCCATCAGAGACTGGTTTATCATCAGAATCCCCTACTTTTACTAATGAATTGTGTGGATATTGATCAAGTTTTCCTAACTAGAGGGATTTCTTACATTCTGTTTGGTCATCAGTGTCAGAACTTAGTAGAAGGGCACAAAGGATGCATGCTATGACTGCCTCTTGGGCTAGCTAGCTAATGCTTCACAAGATAATCTATCTAGAGTTGATATGTTGTCATCATTCCATGCTTTGAAATTTCATTAAGTGCTTGCCCTCCAAGCCCATGTTCATCTTCTTTTTGTTCACAAAGTGTTTGAACTTGTCTCTCAATCTTAATCAATTAGTTTTGCTATATTATTTGTCTCGCTCTTTTATTAAACTTTTCTCGGGTAGTCGCCTTCAGTTTCCACTGAAAATAAAAAATCTATTTCCTACTTGCCATATGTTTTCCCTCAGTGTAGGAGAATGGCAATAGGCATTCAATGGGAACTTTACTTTGAAAAATGGAATGAAGACGATGATGAATTTAATCATATTTGATTGATTTTTTATGATTTGTATTCAGTTTTGACTATTGCTGTAGAGTACTTTTATTGGTTTGCTTGTTATCTTTGGCTCTTCTAGAGAGTTTATATATGGTAAAAAGCTGTGTTTTGCAAAACATGGAGATGCCTCATACATGCAAAACATGCGCTCTACCACTGAGCTACATCCCTTATGAGATGTTATTTTTTTATGCACAAGTGATTGCAGCTTTACATTTCACTAGAGATTTACTACTTTTCAGTTTTATTAGGGACATCTTAGAGGATGGAAGTATAACCATTATACCTTGCTTGACTTCAAGGACTTTATAGTTTTCATAGCTGATGAGAATGCAATGACATCCCCATTGCGAACAATGGAATGCTCTTAAAGTTCTCCATCAGAGACTGGTTTATCATCAGAATCCCCTACTTTTACTAATGAATGGTGTGGATATTGATCAAGTTTTGCTAACTAGAGGGCTTTCTTACATTCTGTTTGGTCATCAGTGTCAGAACTTAGTAGAAGGGCATAAAGGATGCATGCTATGACTGCCTCTTGGGCTAGCTAGCTAATGCTTCAGCAGACAATCTATCTAGAGTTGATATGTTGTCATCATTCAATGCTTTGAAATTTCATTAAGTGCTTGCCCTCCAAGCCCATGTCCATCCTCTTTTTGTTCACAAAGTGTTTGAACTTGTCTCTCAATCTTAATCAATTAGTTTTGCTATATTATTTGTCTCGCTCTTTTATTAAACTTTGCTCGGGTAGTCGCCTTCAGTTCCCACTGAGAATAAAAAATCTATTTCCTACTTACCATATGTTTTCCCACAGTTTATGAGAATGGCAATAGGTATTCAATGGGAACTTTACTTTGAAAAATGGAATGGAGATGATGTTGAATATAATCATATTTGATTGATTTTTTATGTTTTGTGTTCAACTATGGCTATTGCTGTAGAGTACTTTTATTGGTTTGCTTGTTATCTGTGGCTCTTCTAGAGAGTTTACATATGGTATAAAGCTGTATTTTGCAAAACATGGAGATACCAGGAATTGAACCCTGGGCCTCATACATGCAAAGCATGCTCTCTGCTTCTGAGCTACATCCCTTATGAGACGCTATTTTCTTATACACAAGTGATTGCAGCTTTACATTTCACTAGAGATTTACTACTTTTCAGTGTTATTAGCGATATCTTAGAAGATGGAAGTATAACCATTATACCATGCTTGACTTCAAGGACTTTATGGTTTTCATGGCTGATGAGAATGCAAGTAGATGCCCATTCCAAACATTGGAATGCTCTTAAAGTTCTAAATCAGAGACTGGTTTATCATCAGAATCCCCTACTTTTACTAATGAATGGTGTGGATATTGATCAAGTTTTGCTAACTAGAGGGCTTTCTTACATTCTGTTTGGTCATCAGTGTCAGAACTTAGTAGAAGGGCACAAAGGATGCATGCTATGACTGCCTCTTGGGCTAGCTAGCTAATGCTTCACTAGGCAATCTATCTAGAGTTGATATGTTGTCATCATTCCATGCTTTGAAATTTCATTAAGTGCTTGCCCTCCAAGCCCATGTCCATCCTCTTTTTGTTCACAAAGTGTTTGAACTTTTCTCTCAATCTTAATCAATTAGTTTTGCTATATTATTTGTCTCGCTCTTTTATTAAACTTTACTCGGGTAGTCGCCTTCAGTTCCCACTGAAAATAAAAAATATATTTCCTACTTACCATATGTTTTCCCACAGTGTAGGAGAATGGCAATAGGCATTCAATGGGAACTTTACTTTGAAAAATGGAATGAAGATGATGTTGAATATAATCATATTTGATTGATTTTTTATGATTTGTGTTCAACTTTGGCTATTACTGTAGAGTACTTTTATTGGTTTGCTTGTTATCTGTGGCTCTTCTAGAGAGTTTACATATGGTAAAAAGCTGTATTTTGCAAAACATGGAGATGCCAGGGATTGAACCCGGTGCCTCATACATGCAAAGCATGCGCTCTACCACTGAGATACATCCCTTATGAGATGCTATTTTCTTATACACAAGTGATTGCAGCTTTACATTTCAGTAGAGATTTACTACTTTTCAGTGTTATTAGGGATATCTTAGAAGATGGAAGTATAACCATTATACCATGCTTGACTTCAAGGACTTTATGGTTTTCATGGCTGATGAGAATGCAAGTAGATGCCCATTCCGAACATTGGAATGCTCTTAAAGTTCTCCATCAGAGACTGGTTTATCATCAGAATCCCCTACTTTTACTAATGAATTGTGTGGATATTAATCAAGTTTTCCTAACTAGAGGGCTTTCTTACATTCTGTTTGGTCATCAGTGTTTGAACTTAGTAGAAGGGCACAAACGATGCATACTGTATTTGCCTCTTGGGCATTGCTAGCTAATGCTTCACCAGATAATCTATCTAAAGTTGATATGTTGTCATCATTCCATGCTTTGAAATTTCATTAAGTGCTTGCCCTCCAAGCCCATGTCCATCCCCTTTTTGGTCACAAAGTGTTTGAACTTGTCTCTCAATCTTAATCAATTAGTTTTGCTATATTATTTATCTTGTTCTTTTATTAAACTTTGCTCGGGTAGTCGCCTTCAGTTCCCACTGAAAATAAACAATCTATTTCCTACTTACCATATGTTTTCCTTCAGTGTAGGAGAATGGCAATAGGCATTCAATGGGAACTTTACTTTGAAAAATGGAATGAAGACGATGTTGAATATAATCATATTTGATTGATTTTTTATGATTTGTGTTCAACTTTGGCTATTGCTGTAGAGTACTTTTATTGGTTTGCTTGTTATCTGTGGCTCTTCTGGAGAGTTTACATTTTGTAAAAAGCTGTATTTTGCAAAACATGGAGATGCCAGGGATTGAACCCCAGGCCCCATACATGCAAAGCATGAGATCTACCACTGGGCTACATCCCCTATGAGCTGCTATTTTCTTATGCACAAGTGATTGCAGCTTTACATTTCACAAGAGATTTACTACTTTTCAGTGTTATTAGGGACATCTTAGAGGATGGAAGGATAACCATTATACCATGCTGGACTTCAAGGACTTCATGGTTTCCATGGCTGATGAGAATGCAAGTAGATGTCCATTCCAAACTTTGGAATGCTCTTAAAGTTCTCCATCAGACACTGGTTTATCATCAGAATCCCCTACTTTTACTACTGAATGGTGTTGATATTGATCAAGTTTTGCTAACTAGAGGGCTTTCTTACTTTCTGTTTGGTCATCAGTGTCAGAACTTAGTAGAAGGGCACAAAGGATGCATGCTATGACTGCCTCTTGGGCTAGCTAGCTAATGCTTCACCAGACAATCTATCTAGAGTTGATATGTTGTCATCATTCCATGCTTTGAAATTTCATTAAGTGCTTGCCCTCCAAGCCCATGTCCATCCTCTTTTTGTTCACAAAGTGTTTGAACTTGTCTCTCAATCTTAATCAATTAGTTTTGCTATATTATTTGTCTCGCTCTTTTATTAAACTTTGCTCGGGTAGTCGCCTTCAGTTCCCACTGATAATAAAAAATCTATTTCCTACTTACCATATGTTTTCCCACAGTGTAGGAGAATGGCAATAGGCATTCAATGGGAACTTTACTTTGAAAAATGGAATGAAGATGATGTTGAATATAATCATATTTGATTGATTTTTTATGATTTGTGTTCAACTTTGGCTATTACTGTAGAGTACTTTTATTGGTTTGCTTGTTATCTGTGGCTCTTCTAGAGAGTTTACATATTGTAAAAATCTGTGTTTTGCAAAACATGGAGATGGCAGGGATTGAACCCAGGGCCTCATACATGCAAAGCATGCGCTCTACCACTGAGCAACATCCCTTATGAGATGTTATTTTTTTATGCACAAGTGATTGCAGCTTTACATTTCACTAGAGATTTACTACTTTTCAGTTTTATTAGGGACATCTTAGAGGATGGAAGTATAACCATTATACCATGCTTGACTTCAAGGACTTTATAGTTTTCATAGCTGATGAGAATGCAATGAGATCCCCATTGCGAACAATGGAATGCTCTTAAAGTTCTCCATCAGAGACTGGTTTATCATCAGAATCCCCTACTTTTACTAATGAATTGTGTGGATATTAATCAAGTTTTCCTAACTAGAGGGCTTTCTTACATTCTGTTTGGTCATCAGTGTTTGAACTTAGTAGAAGGGCACAAACGATGCATACTGTATTTGCCTCTTGGGCATTGCTAGCTAATGCTTCACCAGATAATCTATCTAAAGTTGATATGTTGTCATCATTCCATGCTTTGAAATTTCATTAAGTGCTTGCCCTCCAAGCCCATGTCCATCCCCTTTTTGGTCACAAAGTGTTTGAACTTGTCTCTCAATCTTAATCAATTAGTTTTGCTATATTATTTATCTTGTTCTTTTATTAAACTTTGCTCGGGTAGTCGCCTTCAGTTCCCACTGAAAATAAACAATCTATTTCCTACTTACCATATGTTTTCCTTCAGTGTAGGAGAATGGCAATAGGCATTCAATGGGAACTTTACTTTGAAAAATGGAATGAAGACGATGTTGAATATAATCATATTTGATTGATTTTTTATGATTTGTGTTCAACTTTGGCTATTGCTGTAGAGTACTTTTATTGGTTTGCTTGTTATCTGTGGCTCTTCTGGAGAGTTTACATTTTGTAAAAAGCTGTATTTTGCAAAACATGGAGATGCCAGGGATTGAACCCCAGGCCCCATACATGCAAAGCATGAGATCTACCACTGGGCTACATCCCCTATGAGCTGCTATTTTCTTATGCACAAGTGATTGCAGCTTTACATTTCACAAGAGATTTACTACTTTTCAGTGTTATTAGGGACATCTTAGAGGATGGAAGGATAACCATTATACCATGCTGGACTTCAAGGACTTCATGGTTTCCATGGCTGATGAGAATGCAAGTAGATGTCCATTCCAAACTTTGGAATGCTCTTAAAGTTCTCCATCAGACACTGGTTTATCATCAGAATCCCCTACTTTTACTACTGAATGGTGTTGATATTGATCAAGTTTTGCTAACTAGAGGGCTTTCTTACTTTCTGTTTGGTCATCAGTGTCAGAACTTAGTAGAAGGGCACAAAGGATGCATGCTATGACTGCCTCTTGGGCTAGCTAGCTAATGCTTCACCAGACAATCTATCTAGAGTTGATATGTTGTCATCATTCCATGCTTTGAAATTTCATTAAGTGCTTGCCCTCCAAGCCCATGTCCATCCTCTTTTTGTTCACAAAGTGTTTGAACTTGTCTCTCAATCTTAATCAATTAGTTTTGCTATATTATTTGTCTCGCTCTTTTATTAAACTTTGCTCGGGTAGTCGCCTTCAGTTCCCACTGATAATAAAAAATCTATTTCCTACTTACCATATGTTTTCCCACAGTGTAGGAGAATGGCAATAGGCATTCAATGGGAACTTTACTTTGAAAAATGGAATGAAGATGATGTTGAATATAATCATATTTGATTGATTTTTTATGATTTGTGTTCAACTTTGGCTATTACTGTAGAGTACTTTTATTGGTTTGCTTGTTATCTGTGGCTCTTCTAGAGAGTTTACATATTGTAAAAATCTGTGTTTTGCAAAACATGGAGATGGCAGGGATTGAACCCAGGGCCTCATACATGCAAAGCATGCGCTCTACCACTGAGCAACATCCCTTATGAGATGTTATTTTTTTATGCACAAGTGATTGCAGCTTTACATTTCACTAGAGATTTACTACTTTTCAGTTTTATTAGGGACATCTTAGAGGATGGAAGTATAACCATTATACCATGCTTGACTTCAAGGACTTTATAGTTTTCATAGCTGATGAGAATGCAATGAGATCCCCATTGCGAACAATGGAATGCTCTTAAAGTTCTCCATCAGAGACTGGTTTATCATCATAATCCCCTACTTTTACTAATGAATGGTGTGGATATTAATCAAGTTTTCCTAACTAGAGGGCTTTCTTACATTCTGTTTGGTCATCAGAGTCAGAACTTAGTAGAAGGGCACAAAGGATGCATGCTGTATTTGCCTCTTGGGTATTGCAAGCTAATGCTTCACCAGATAATCTATCTAAAGTTGATATGTTGTCATCATTCCATGCTTTGAAATTTCATTAAGTGCTTGCCCTCCAAGCCCATGTCCATCCTCGTTTTGTTCACAAAGTGTTTGAACTTGTCTCTCAATCTTAATCAATTAGTTTTGCTATATTATTTATCTCGCTCTTTTATTAAACTTTGCTCGGATAGTCGCCTTCAGTTCCCACTGAAAATAAACAATCTATTTCCTACTTACCATATGTTTTCCTTCAGTGTAGGAGAATGGCAATAGGCATTCAATGGGAACTTTACTTTGAAAAATGGAATGAAGACGATGTTGAATATAATCATATTTGATTGATTTTTTATGATTTGTGTTCAACTTTGGCTATTGCTGTAGAGTACTTTTATTGGTTTGCTTGTTATCTGTGATTCTGCTAGAGTGTTTACATATTGTAAAAAGCTGTATTTTGCAAAACATGGAGATGCCTCATACATGCAAAGCATGCGCTCTACCACTGAGCTACATCCCTTATGAGATGTTATTTTTTTATGCACAAGTGATTGCAGCTTTACATTTCACTAGAGATTTACTACTTTTCAGTTTTATTAGGGACATCTTAGAGGATGGAAGTATAACCATTATACCATGCTTGACTTCAAGGACTTTATAGTTTTCATAGCTGATGAGAATGCAATGAGATCCCCATTGCGAACAATGGAATGCTCTTAAAGTTCTCCATCAGACACTGGTTTATCATCAGAATCCCCTACTTTTACTAATGAATGGTTTGGATATTGATCAAGTTTTGCTAACTAGAGGGCTTTCTTACATTCTGTTTGGTCATCAGTGTCAGAACTTAGTAGAAGGGCACAAAGGATGCATGCTAAGACTGCCTCTTGGGCTAGTTAGCTAATGCTTCACTAGGCAATCTATCTAGAGTTGATATGTTGTCATCATTCCATGCTTTGAAATTTCATTAAGTGCTTGCCCTCCAAGCCCATGTCCATCCTCTTTTTGTTCACAAAGTGTTTGAACTTGTCTCTCAATCTTAATCAATTAGTTTTGCTATATTATTAGTCTCGCTCTTTCATTAAACTTTGCTTGGGTAGTTGTCATCAATTCCCACTGAAAATAAAATATCTATTTCCTACTTACCATATGTTTTCCCACAGTGTAGGAGAATGGCAATAGGCATTCAATGGGAACTTTACTTTGAAAAATGGAATATAGATGATGTTGAATATAATCATATTTGATTTATTTTTTATGATTTGTGTTCAACTTTGGCTTTTGCTGTAGAGTACTTTTATTGGTTTGCTTGTTATCTGTGGCTCTTCTAGAGAGTTTACATATGGTATAAAGCTGTATTTTGCAAAACATGGAGATGCCAGGGATTGAACGTGGGGCCTCATACATGCAAAGCATGCACTCTACCTCTGAGCTACATCCCTTATGAGATGCTATTTCTTATACACAAGTGATTGCAGCTTTACATTTCACTAGAGATTTACTACTTTTCAGTGTTATTAAGGATATCTTAGAAGATGGAAGTATAACCATTATACCATGCTTGACTTCAAGGACTTTATGGTTTTCATGGCTGTTGAGAATGCAAGTAGATGCCCATTCCGAACATTGGAATGCTCTTAAAGTTCTCCATCAGAGACTGGTTTATCATCATAATCCCCTACTTTTACTAATGAATGGTGTTTATATTAATCAAGTTTTCCTAACTAGAGGGCTTTCTTACATTCTGTTTGGTCATCAGTGTCAGAACTTAGTAGAAGGGCACGAAGGATGCATGCTGTATTTGCCTCTTGGGTATTGCAAGCTAATGCTTCACCAGATAATCTATCTAAAGTTGTTATGTTGTCATCATTCCATGCTTTGAAATTTCATTAAGTGCTTGCCCTCCAAGCCCATGTCCATCCTCTTTTTGTTCACAAAGTGTTTGAACTTGTCTCTCAATCTTAATCAATTAGTTTTGCTACATTATTTATCTCGCTCTTTTATTAAACTTTGCTCGGGTAGTCGCCTTCAGTTCCCACTGAAAATAAACAATCTATTTCCTACTTACCATATGTTTTCCTTCAGTGTAGGAGAATGGCAATAGGCATTCAATGGGAACTTTACTTTGAAAAATGGAATGAAGACGATGTTGAATATAATCATATTTGATTGATTTTTTATGATTTGTGTTCAACTTTGGCTATTGCTGTAGAGTACTTTTATTGGTTTGCTTGTTATCTGTGATTCTTCTAGAGAGTTTACATATGGTACAAAGCTGTATTTTGTAAAAAATAGAGATTCCGGGGAATGAAACCGGGGTCTCATACATGCAAGGCATGTGCTCTACCACTGAGCTACATCCCCTATGAGATGTTATTTTTTTATGCACAAGTGATTGCAGCTTTACATTTCACTAGAGATTTACTACTTTTCAGTTTTATTAGGGACATCTTAGAGGATGGAAGTATAACCATTATACCATGCTTGACTTCAAGGACTTTATAGTTTTCATAGCTGATGAGAATGCAATGAGATCCCCATCGCGAACAATGGAATGCTCTTAAAGTTCTCCATCAGAGACTGGTTTATCATCAGAATCCCCTACTTTTACTAATGAATGGTTTGGATATTGATCAAGTTTTGCTAACTAGAGGGCTTTCTTACATTCTGTTTGGTCATCAGTGTCAGAACTTAGTAGAAGGGCACAAAGGATGCATGCTATAACTGCCTCTTGGGCTAGCTAGCTAATGCTTCACCAGACAATCTATCTAGAGTTGATATGTTGTCATCATTCCATGCTTTGAAATTTCATTAGGTGCTTGCCCTCCAAGCCCATGTCCATCCTCTTTTTGTTCACAAAGTGTTTGAACTTGTCTCTCAATCTTAATCAATTAGTTTTGCTATATTATTTGTCTCGCTCTTTTATTAAACTTTGCTTGGGTAGTCGCCTTCAGTTCCCACTGAAAATAAAAAATCTATTTCCTACTTACCATATGTTTTCCCACAGTGTAGGAGAATGGCAATAGGCATTCAATGGGAACTTTACTTTGAAAAATGGAATGAAGATGATGTTGAATATAATCATATTTGATTGATTTTTTATGATTTGTGTTCAACTAAGGCTATTGCTGTAGAGTACTTTTATTGGTTTGCTTGTTATCTGTGGCTCTTCTAGAGAGTTTACATATGGTATAAATCTGTATTTTGCAAAACATGGAGATGCCAGGGATTGAACCCTGGGCCTCAAACATGCAAAGCATGCTCTCTGCTTCTGAGCTACATCCCTTATGAGATGCTATTTTCTTATACACAAGTGATTGCAGCTTTACATTTCACTAGAGATTTACTACTTTTCAGTGTTATTAGCGATATCTTAGAAGATGGAAGTATAACCATTATACCATGCTTGACTTCAAGGACTTTATGGTTTTCATGGCTGATGAGAATGCAAGGAGATGCCCATTCCGAACATTGGAATGCTCTTAAAGTTCTCCATCAGAGACTGGTTTATCATCAGAATCCCCTACTTTTACTAATGAATTGTGTGGATATTAATCAAGTTTTTCTAACTAGAGGGCTTTCTTACATTCTGTTTGGTCATCAGTGTCAGAACTTAGTAGAAGGGCACAAACGATGCATGCTATGACTGCCTCTTGGGCTAGCTAGCTAATGCTTCACCAGACAATCTATCTAGATTTGATATGTTGTCATCATTCCATGCTTTGAAATTTCATTAAGTGCTTGCCCTCCAAGCCCATGTCCATCCTCTTTTTGTTCACAAAGTGTTTGAACTTGTCTCTCAATCTTAATCAATTAGTTTTGCTACATTATTTATCTCGCTCTTTTATTAAACTTTGCTCGGGTAGTCGCCTTCAGTTCCCACTGAAAATAAACAATCTATTTCCTACTTACCATATGTTTTCCTTCAGTGTAGGAGAATGGCAATAGGCATTCAATGGGAACTTTACTTTGAAAAATGGAATGAAGACGATGTTGAATATAATCATATTTGATTGATTTTTTATGATTTGTGTTCAACTTTGGCTATTGCTGTAGAGTACTTTTATTGGTTTGCTTGTTATCTGTGATTCTTCTAGAGAGTTTACATATTGTAAAAAGCTGTGTTTTGCAAAACATGGAGATGACTCATACATGCAAAGCATGCGCTCTACCACTGAGCTACATCCCTTATGAGATGTTATTTTTTTATGCACAAGTGATTGCAGCTTTACATTTCACTAGAGATTTACTACTTTTCAGTTTTATTAGGGACATCTTAGAGGATGGAAGTATAACCATTATACCATGCTTGACTTCAAGGACTTTATAGTTTTCATAGCTGATGAGAATGCAATGAGATCCCCATTGCGAACAATGGAATGCTCTTAAAGTTCTCCATCAGAGACTGGTTTATCATCAGAATCCCCTACTTTTACTAATGAATGGTTTGGATATTGTTCAAGTTTTGCTAACTAGAGGGCTTTCTTACATTCTGTTTGGTCATCAGTGTCAGAACTTAGTAGAAGGGCACAAAGGATGCATGCTATGACTGCCTCTTGGGCTAGCTAGCTAATGCTTCACCAGACAATCTATCTAGAGTTGATATGTTGTCATCATTCCATGCTTTGAAATTTCATTAAGTGCTTGCCCTCCAAGCCCATGTCCATCCTCTTTTTGTTCACAAAGTGTTTGAACTTGTCTCTCAATCTTAATCAATTAGTTTTGCTATATTATTTGTCCCGCTCTTTTGTTAAACTTTGCTTGGGTAGTCGCCTTCAGTTCCCACTGAAAATAAAAAATCTATTTCCTACTTACCATATGTTTTCCCACAGTGTAGGAGAATGGCAATAGGCATTCAATGGGAACTTTACTTTGAAAAATGGAATGAAGATGATGTTGAATATAATCATATTTGATTGTTTTTTTAAGATTTGTGTTCAACTATGGCTATTGCTGTAGAGTACTTTTATTGGTTTGCTTGTTATCTGTGGCTCTTCTAGAGAGTTTACATATGGTATAAATCTGCATTTTGCAAAACATGGAGATGCCAGGGATTGAACCCTGGGCCTCATACATGCAAAGCATGCGCTCTACCACTGAGCTACATCCCTTATGAGATGCTATTTTCTTATACACAAGTGATTGCAGCTTTACATTTCACTAGAGATTTACTACTTTTCAGTGTTATTAGCGATATCTTAGAAGATGGAAGTATAACCATTATACCATGCTTGACTTGAAGGATTTTATGGTTTTCATGGCTGATGAGAATGCAAGTAGATGCCCATTCCAAACATTGGAATGCTCTTAAAGTTCTCCATCAGAGACTGGTTTATCATCAGAATCCCCTACTTTTACTAATGAATGGTGTTGATATTGATCAAGTTTTGCTAACTAGAGGGCTTTCTTACATTCTGTTTGGTCATCAGTGTCAGAACTTAGTAGAAGGGCACAAAGGATGCATGCTATGACTGCCTCTTGGGCTAGTTAGCTAATGCTTCACTAGGCAATCTATCTAGAGTTGATATGTTGTCATCATTCCATGCTTTGAAATTTCATTAAGTGCTTGCCCTCCAAGCCCATGTCCATCCTCTTTTTGTTCACAAAGTGTTTGAACTTGTCTCTCAATCTTAATCAATTAGTTTTGCTATATTATTTGTCTCGCTCTTTTATTAAACTTTGCTCGGGTAGTCGCCTTCAGTTCCCACTGAAAATAAAAAATCTATTTCCTACTTACCATATGTTTTCCCACAGTGTAGGAGAATGGCAATAGGCCTTCATTGGGAACTTTACTTTGAAAAATGGAAGGAAGATGATGTTGAATATAATCATAGTTGATTGATTTTTTATGATTTGTGTTCAACTTTGGCTATTACTGTAGAGTACTTTTATTGGTTTGCTTGTTATCTGTGGCTCTTCTAGAGAGTTTACATATGGTAAAAAGCTGTATTTTGCAAAACATGGAGATGCCAGGGATTGAACCCAGTGCCTCATACATGAAAAGCATGCGCTCTACCACTGAGCTACATCCCTTATGAGATGCTATTTTCTTATACAGAAGTGATTGCAGCTTTACATTTCACTAGAGATTTACTACTTTTCAGTGTTATTAGCGATATCTTAGAAGATGGAAGTATAACCATTATACCATGCTTGACTTCAAGGACTTTATGGTTTTCATGGCTGATGAGAATGCAAGTAGATGCCAATTCCAAACATTGGAATGCTCTTAAAGTTCTCCATCAGAGACTGGTTTATCATCAGAATCCCCTACTTTTACTAATGAATGGTGTTGATATTGATCAAGTTTTGCTAACTAGAGGGCTTTCTTACATTCTGTTTGGTCATCAGTGTCAGAACTTAGTAGAAGGGCACAAAGGATGCATGCTATGACTGCCTCTTGGGCTAGCTAGCTAATGCTTCACCAGACAATCTATCTAGAGTTGATATGTTGTCATCATTCCATGCTTTGAAATGTCATTAAGTGCTTGCCCTCCAAGCCCATGTCCATCCTCTTTTTGTTCACAAAGTGTTTGAACTTGTCTCTCAATCTTAATCAATTAGTTTTGCTATATTATTTGTCTCGCTCTTTCATTAAACTTTGCTCGGGTAGTCGTCTTCAATTCCCACTGAAAATAAAATATCTATTTCCTACTTACCATATGTTTTCCCACAGTGTAGGAGAATGGCAATAGGCATTCAATGGGAACTTTACTTTGAAAAATGGAATGAAGATGATGTTGAATATAATCATATTTGATTTATTTTTTATGATTTGTGTTCAACTTTGGCTTTTGCTGTAGAGTACTTTTATTGGTTTGCTTGTTATCTGTGGCTCTTCTAGAGAGTTTACATATGGTATAAAGCTGTATTTTGCAAAACAAGGAGATGCCAAGGCTTGATCCCGGGGCCTCATACATGCAAAGCATGCACTCTACCTCTGAGCTACATCCCTTATTAGATGCTATTTTTTATACACAAGTGATTGCAGCTTTACATTTCACTAGAGATTTACTACTTTTCATTGTTATTAAGGATATCTTAGTAGATGGAAGTATAACCATTATACCATGCTTGACTTGAAGGACTTTATGGTTTTCATGGCTGATGAGAATGCAAGTAGATGCCCATTCCGAACATTGGAATGCTCTTAAAGTTCTCCATCAGAGACTGGTTTATCATCATAATCCCCTACTTTTACTAATGAATGGTGTAGATATTAATCAAGTTTTCCTAACTAGAGGGCTTTCTTACCTTCTGTTTGGTCATCAGTGTCAGAACTTAGTAGAAGGGCACAAAGGATGCATGCTGTATTTGCCTCTTGGGTATTGCAAGCTAATGCTTCACCAGATAATCTATCTATAGTTGATATGTTGTCATCATTCCATGCTTTGAAATTTCATTAAGTGCTTGCCCTCCAAGCCCATGTCCATCCTCTTTTTGTTCACAAAGTGTTTGAACTTGTCTCTCAATCTTAATCAATTGGTTTTGCAATATTATTTATCTCGTTCTTTTATTAAACTTTGCTCGGGTAGTCGCCTTCAGTTCCCACTGAAAATAAACAATCTATTTCCTACTTACCATATGTTTTTCTTCAGTGTAGGAGAATTGCAATAGGCATTCAATGGGAACTTTACTTTGAAAAATGGAATGAAGACGATGTTGAATATAATCATATTTGATTGATTTTTTATGATTTGTGTTCAACTTTGGCTATTGCTGTAGAGTACTTTTATTGGTTTGCTTGTTATCTGTGGCTCTTCTAGAGAGTTTACATTTTGTAAAAAGCTGTGATTTGCAAAACATGGAGATGCCAGGGATTGAACCCCGGGCCCCATACATGCAAAGCATGCGATCTACCACTGGGCTACATCCCCTATGAGCTGCTATTTTCTTATGCACAAGTGATTGCAGCTTTACATTTCACAAGAGATTTACTACTTTTCAGTGTTATTAGGGACATCTTAGAGGATGGAAGGATAACCATTATACCATGCTGGACTTCAAGGACTTCATGGTTTCCATGGCTGATGAGAATGCAATTAGATGCCCATTCCAAACTTTGGAATGCTCTTAAAGTTCTCCATCAGAGACTGGTTTATCATCAGAATCCCCTACTTTTACTAATGAATGGTGTTGATATTGATCAAGTTTTGCTAACTAGAGGGCTTTCTTACATTCTGTTTGGTCATCAGTGTCAGAACTTAGTAGAAGGGCACAAAGGATGCATGCTATGACTGCCTCTTGGGCTAGCTAGCTAATGCTTCACCAGACAATCTATCTAGAGTTGATATGTTGTCATCATTCCATGCTTTGAAATTTCATTAGGTGCTTGCCCTCCAAGCCCATGTCCATCCTCTTTTTGTTCACAAAGTGTTTGAACTTGTCTCTCAATCTTAATCAATTAGTTTTGCTATATTATTTGTCTCGCTCTTTTATTAAACTTTGCTTGGGTAGTCGCCTTCAGTTCCCACTGAAAATAAAAAATCTATTTCCTACTTACCATATGTTTTCCCACAGTGTAGGAGAATGGCAATAGGCATTCAATGGGAACTTTACTTTAAAAAATGGAATGAAGACGATGTTGAATATAATCATATTTGATTGATTTTTTATGATTTGTATTCAACTTTGACAATTGCTGTAGAGTACTTTTATTGTATTGCTTGTTATCTGTGGCTCTTCTTGAGAGTTTACATATGGCAAAAAGCTGTATTTTGCAAAACATGGAGATGCCGGGGATTGAACCTGGGGCCTCATACATGCAAAGCATGCTCTCTACCACTGAGCTACTTCCCCTTAGAATTGCTATGTTCTTATGCACAAGTGATTGCAGCTTTACATTTCACTAGAGATTTACTACTTTTCAGTGTTATTTGGGATATCTTAGAAGATGGAAGTATACCCATTATACCATGCTTGACTTCAATGAATTTATGGTTTTCATGTCTGATGAGAATGCAAGTAAATGCCCATTCCGAACATTGGAATGCTCTTAAAGTTCTCCATCAGAGACTGGTTTATCATCAGAATCCCCTACTTTTACTAATGAATGGTGTGGATATTGAACAAGATTTGCTAACTAGAGGGCTTTCTTACATTCTCTTTGGTCATCAGTGTCAGAACTTAGTAGAAGTGCACAAAGGATGCATGCTATGATTGCCTCTTGGGCATTGCTATCTAATGCTTCACCAGACAATCTATCTAGAGTTGATATGTTGTCATCATTCCATGCTTTGAAATTTCATTAAGTGCTTGCCCTCCAAGCCCATGTCCATCCTCTTTTTGTTCACAAAGTGTTTGAACTTGTCTCTCAAACTTAATTAATTAGTTTTGCTATATTATTTGTCTCGCTCTTTTATTAAACTTTGCTCAGGTAGTCGCCTTCAGTTCCAACTGAAAATAAAAAAACTTTTTCATACTTACCATATGTTTTCCCTCAGTGTAGGAAAATGGCAATAGGCATTCAATGGGAACTTTACTTTGAAAAATGGAATGAAGACAATGTTGAATATAATCATAGTTGATTGATTTTCTATGATTTGTATTCAACTTTGACTATTGCTGTAGAGTACTTTTATTGGTTTGCCTGTTATCTGTGGCTCTTCTAGAGAGTTTACATATGGTAAAAAGCTGTATTTTGCAAAACATGGAGATGCCGGGGAATGAACTCGGTGCAAAGCAATGCATGCGCTCTACCACTGAGCTACATCCCCTAGGAGCTGCTATTTTCTTATGCACAAGTGATTACAGCTTTACATTTCACTAGAGATTTACTACTTTTCAGTGTTATTAGGGACATCTTAGAGAATGGAAGTATAACCATTATACCATGCTTGACTTCAAGGACTTTATGGTTTTCATGGCTGATGAGAATGCAAGGAGATGCCCATTCCGAACATTGGAATGCTCTTAAAGTTCTCCATCAGAGACTGGTTTATCATCAGAATCCCCTACTTTTACTAATGAATGGTGTAGATATTGATCAAGTTTTGCTAACTAGAGGGCTTTCTTACATTCTGTTTGGTCATCAGTGTCAGAATTTAGTAGAAGGGCACAAAGGATGCATGCTATGACTGCCTCTTGGGCATTGCTATCTAATGCTTCACCAGACAATCTATTTAGAGTTGATATGTTTTCATCATTCCATGCTTTGAAATTTCATTAAGTGCTTTCCCTCCAAGCCCATGTCCATCCTCTTTTTGTTCACAAAGTGTTTGAACTTGTCTCTCAATCTTAATCAATTAGTTTTACTATATTATTTGTCTTGCTCTTTTATTAAACTTTGCTCGGGTAGTCGCCTTCAGTTCCCACTGAATATAAAAAATCTATTTCCTACTTACCATATGTTTTCCCACAGTGTAGGAGAATGGCAATAGGCATTCAATGGGAACTTTACTTTGAAAAATGGTATGAAGACGATGTTGAATATAATCATATTTGATTGATTTTTTTATGATTTGTATTCAACTTTGACTATTGCTGTAGAGTACTTTTACTGGTTTGCTTGTTATCTGTGGGTCTTCTAGAGAGTTTACATATGGTAAAAAGCTGAATGTTGCAAAACATGGAGATGCCGGGGATTGAACACGGGGCCTCATACATGCAAAGCATGCGCTCTACCACTGAGCTACATCCCCTTTGAGCTGCTGTATTTTTCTACAAAAGTGATTGCAGCTTTACATTTTACTAGAGATTTACTACTTTTCAGTGTTATTAGGGACATCTTAGAGGATGGAAGTATAACCATTATACCATGCTTGACTTCAAGGAATTTATGGTTTTCATGTCTGATGAGAATGCAAGTAGATGCCCATTCCGAACATTGGAATGCTCTTAAAGTTCTCCATCAGAGACTGGTTTATCATCAGAATCCCCTACTTTTACTAATGAATGGTGTGGATATTGAACAAGATTTGCTAACTAGAGGGCTTTCTTACATTCTCTTTGGTCATCAGTGTCAGAACTTAGTAGAAGTGCACAAAGGATGCATGCTATGATTGCCTCTTGGGCATTGCTATCTAATGCTTCACCAGACAATCTATCTAGAGTTGATATGTTGTCATCATTCCATGCTTTGAAATTTCATTAAGTGCTTGCCCTCCAAGCCCATGTCCATCCTCTTTTTGTTCACAAAGTGTTTGAACTTGTCTCTCAATCTTAATCAATTAGTTTTGCTATATTATTTGTCTCGCTCTTTTATTAAACTTTGCTCGGGTAGTCGCCTTCAGTTCCAACTGAAAATATAAAAACTATTTCATACTTACCATATGTTTTCCCTCAGTGTAGGAGAATGGCAATAGGCATTCAATGGGAACTTTACTTTGAAAAATGGAATGAAGACAATGTTGAATATAATCATAGTTGATTGATTTTTTATGATTTGTATTCAACTTTGACTATTGCTGTAGAGTACTTTTATTGGTTTGCCTGTTATCTGTGTCTCTTCTAGAGAGTTTACATATGGTAAAAAGCTGTATTTTGCAAAACATGGAGATGCCTGGGAAGGAACTCGGTGCAAAGCAAAGCATGCGCTCTACCACTGAGCTACATCCCCTAGGAGCTGCTATTTTCTTATGCACAAGTGATTACAGCTTTACATTTCACTAGAGATTTTCTACTTTTCAGTGTTATTAGGGACATCTTAGAGGATAGAAGTATAACCACTATACCATGCTTGACTTCAAGGACTTTATGGTTTTCATGGCTGATGAGAATGCAAGGAGATGCCCATTCCGAACATTGGAATGCTCTTAAAGTTCTCCATCAAAGACTGGTTTATCATCAGAATCCCCTACTTTTACTAATGAATGGTGTAGATATTGATCAAATTTTGCTAACTAGAGGGCTTTCTTACATTCTGTTTGGTCATCAGTGTCAGAATTTAGTAGAAGGGCACAAAGGATGCATGCTATGACTGCCTCTTGGGCTTGCTTGCTAAAGCTTCACCAGACAATCTATCTAGAGTTGATATTTTGTCATCATTCCATGCTTTGAAATTTCATTAAGTGCTTGCCCTCCAAGCCCATGTCCATCCTCTTTTTGTTCACAAAGTGTTTGAACTTGTCTCTCAATCTTAATCAATTAGTTTTACTATATTATTTGTCTCGCTCTTTTATTAAACTTTGCTCGGGTAGTCGCCTTCAGTTCCCACTGAAAATAAAAAATCTATTTACTACTTACTATATGTTTTCCCACAGTGTAGGAGAATGACAATAGGCATTCAATGGGAACTTTACTTTGAAAAATGGTATGAAGACGATGTTGAATATAATCATATTTGATTGATTTTTTATGATTTGTATTCAACTTTGACTATTGCTGTAGAGTACTTTTATTGTATTGCTTGTTATCTGTGGCTCTTCTTGAGAGTTTACATATGGCAAAAAGTTGTATTTTGCAAAACATGGAGATGCCGGGGATTGAACCTGGGGCCTCATACATGCAAAGCATGCGCTCTACCACTGAGCTACTTCCCCTTAGAATTGCTATGTTCTTATGCACAAGTAATTGCAGCTTTACATTTCACTAGTGATTTACTACTTTTCAGTGTTATTTGGGATATCTTAGAAGATGGAAGTATACCCATTATACCATGCTTGACTTCAAGGAATTTATGGTTTTCATGTCTGATGAGAATGCAAGTAAATGCCCATTCCGAACATTGGAATGCTCTTAAAGTTCTCCATCAAAGACTGGTTTATCATCAGAATCCCCTACTTTTACTAATGAATGGTGTGGATATTGAACAAGATTTGCTAACTAGAGGGCTTTCTTACATTCTCTTTGGTCATCAGTGTCAGAACTTAGTAGAAGTGCACAAAGGATGCATGCTATGATTGCCTCTTGGGCATTGCTATCTAATGCTTCACCAGACAATCTATCTAGAGTTGATATGTTGTCATCATTCCATGCTTTGAAATTTCATTAAGTGCTTGCCCTCCAAGCCCATGTCCATCCTCTTTTTGTTCACAAAGTGTTTGAACTTGTCTCTCAAACTTAATCAATTAGTTTTGCTATATTATTTGTCTCGCTCTTTTATTAAACTTTGCTCGGGTAGTCGCCTTCAGTTCCAACTGAAAATAAAAAAACTTTTTCATACTTACCATATGTTTTCCCTCAGTGTAGGATAATGGCAATAGGCATTCAATGGGAACTTTACTTTGAAAAATGGAATGAAGACAATGTTGAATATAATCATAGTTGATTGATTTTCTATGATTTGTATTCAACTTTGACTATTGCTGTAGAGTACTTTTATTGGTTTGCCTGTTATCTGTGGCTCTTCTAGAGAGTTTACATATGGTAAAAAGCTGTATTTTGCAAAACATGGAGATGCCGGGGAATGAACTCGGTGCAAAGCAATGCATGCGCACTACCACTGAGCTACATCCCCTAGGAGCTGCTATTTTCTTATGCACAAGTGATTACAGCTTTACATTTCACTAGAGATTTACTACTTTGCAGTGTTATTAGGGACATCTTAGAGGATGGAAGGATAACCATTATACCTTGCTGGATTTCAAGGACTTTATGGTTTTCATGGCTGATGAGAATGCAAGGAGATGCCCATTCCGAACATTGGAATGCTCTTAAAGTTCTCCATCAGAGACTGGTTTATCATCAGAATCCCCTACTTTTACTAATGAATGGTGTAGATATTGATCAAGTTTTGCTAACTAGAGGGCTTTCTTACATTCTGTTTGGTCATCAGTGTCAGAATTTAGTAGAAGGGCACAAAGGATGCATGCTATGACTGCCTCTTGGGCTTGCTAGCTAATGCTTCACCAGACAATCTATCTAGAGTTGATATGTTGTCATCATTCCATGCTTTGAAATTTCATTAAGTGCTTGCCCTCCAAGCCCATGTCCATCCTCTTTTTGTTCACAAAGTGTTTGAACTTGTCTCTCAATCTTAATCAATTAGTTTTACCATATTATTTGTCTCGCTATTTTATTAAACTTTGCTCAGGTAGTCGCCTTCAGTTCCCACTGAAAATAAATAATCTATTTCCTACTTACCATATGTTTTCCCTCAGTGTAGGAGAATGGCTATAGGCATTCAATGGGAACTTTACTTTGAAAAATGGTATGAAGACGATGTTGAATATAATCATATTTGATTGATTTTTTAAGATTTGTATTCAACTTTGACTGTTGCTGTAGAGTACTTTTATTGGATTGCTTGTTATCTGTGGCTCTTCTAGAGAGTTTACATATGGTAAAAAGCTGCATTTTGCAAAACATGGAAATCCCGGGGATTGAACCAGGGCCTCATACATGCAAAGCATGTGCTCTACCACTGAGCTACATCCCCTTAGAGCTGCTATGTTTTTATGCACAAGTGATTGCAGCTTTACATTTCACTAGAGATTTACTACTTTTCAGTGTTATTAGGGACATCTTAGAGGATGGAAGTATAACCATTATACCATGCTTGACTTCAAGGACTTTATGGTTTTCATGGCTGATGAGAATGCAAGGAGATGCCCATTCCAAACATTGGAATGCTCTTAAAGTTCTCCATCAGAGACTGGTTTATCATCAGAATCCCCTACTTTTACTAATGAATGGTGTAGATATTGATCAAGTTTTGCTAACTAGAGGGCATTCTTACATTCTGTTTGGTCATCAGTGTCAGAATTTAGTAGAAGGGCACAAAGGATGCATGCTATGACTGCCTCTTGGGCATTGCTAACTAATGCTTCACCAGACAATCTATCTAGAGTTGATATGTTGTCATCATTCCATGCTTTGAAATTTCTTTAAGTGCTTGCCCTCCAAGCCTTTGTCCATCCTCATTTTGTTCACAAAGTGTTTGAACTTGTCTCTCAATCTTAATCAATTAGCTTTACTATATTATTTGTCTCACTCTTTTATTAAACTTTGCTCAGGTAGTCGCCTTCAGTTTCCACTGAAAATAAAAAATCTATTTCCTACTTACCATATGTTTTCCCTCAGTGTAGGAGAATGGCAATAGGCATTCAATGGGAACTTTACTTTGAAAAATGGTATGAAGACGATGTTGAATATAAACATATTTGATTGATTTTTTATGATTTGTGTTCAACTTTGACTATTGCTGTAGAGTACTTTTATTGGATTGCTTGTTATCTGTGACTCTTCTAGAGAGTTTACATATGGTAAAAAGCTGTATTTTGCAAAACATGGAGATGCTGGGGATTGAACCCAGGGCCTCATACATGCAAAGCATGCGCTCTACCACTGAGCTACATCCCCTTAGAGCTGCTATGTTTTTATGCACAAGTAATTGCAGCTTTACATTTCACTAGAGATTTACTACTTTTCAGTGTTATTAGGGACATCTTAGAGGATAGAAGTATAACCATTATACCATGCTTGACTTCAAGGACTTTATGGTTTTCATGGCTGATGAGAATGCATGGAGATGCCCATTCCGAACATTGGAATGCTCTTAAAGTTCTCCATCAGAGACTGGTTTATCATCAGAATCCCCTACGTTTACTAATGAATGGTGTAGATATTGATCAAGTTTTGCTAACTAGAGGGCTTTCTTACATTCTGTTTGGTCATCAGTGTCAGAATTTAGTAGAAGGGCACAAAGGATGCATGCTATGACTGCCTCTTGGGCTTGCTAGCTAATGCTTCACCAGACAATCTATATAGAGTTGATATGTTGTCATCATTCCATGCTTTGAAATTTCATTAAGTGCTTGCCCTCCAAGCCCATGTCCATCCTCTTTTTGTTCACAAAGTGTTTGAACTTGTCTCTCAATCTTAATCAATTAGTTTTACTATATTATTTGTCTCGCTCTTTTATTAAACTTTGCTCGGGTAGTCGCCTTCAGTTCCCACTGAAAATAAAAAATCTATTTCCTACTTACTATATGTTTTCCCACAGTGTAGGAGAATGACAATAGGCATTCAATGGGAACTTTACTTTGAAAAATGGTATGAAGACGATGTTGAATATAATCATATTTGATTGATTTTTTATGATTTGTGTTCAACTTTGACTATTGCTGTAGAGTACTTTTATTGGATTGCTTGTTATCTGTGACTCTTCTAGAGAGTTTACATATGGTAAAAAGCTGTATTTTGCAAAACATGGAGATGCTGGGGATTGAACCCAGGGCCTCATACATGCAAAGCATGCGCTCTACCACTGAGCTACATCCCCTTAGAGCTGCTATGTTTTTATGCACAAGTAATTGCAGCTTTACATTTCACTAGAGATTTACTACTTTTCAGTGTTATTAGGGACATCTTAGAGGATAGAAGTATAACCATTATACCATGCTTGACTTCAAGGACTTTATGGTTTTCATGGCTGATGAGAATGCATGGAGATGCCCATTCCGAACATTGGAATGCTCTTAAAGTTCTCCATCAGAGACTGGTTTATCATCAGAATCCCCTACGTTTACTAATGAATGGTGTAGATATTGATCAAGTTTTGCTAACTAGAGGGCTTTCTTACATTCTGTTTGGTCATCAGTGTCAGAATTTAGTAGAAGGGCACAAAGGATGCATGCTATGACTGCCTCTTGGGCTTGCTAGCTAATGCTTCACCAGACAATCTATATAGAGTTGATATGTTGTCATCATTCCATGCTTTGAAATTTCATTAAGTGCTTGCCCTCCAAGCCCATGTCCATCCTCTTTTTGTTCACAAAGTGTTTGAACTTGTCTCTCAATCTTAATCAATTAGTTTTACTATATTATTTGTCTCGCTCTTTTATTAAACTTTGCTCGGGTAGTCGCCTTCAGTTCCCACTGAAAATAAAAAATCTATTTCCTACTTACTATATGTTTTCCCACAGTGTAGGAGAATGACAATAGGCATTCAATGGGAACTTTACTTTGAAAAATGGTATGAAGACGATGTTGAATATAATCATATTTGATTGATTTTTTATGATTTGTATTCAACTTTGACTATTGCTGTAGAGAACTTTTATTGGATTGCTTGTTATCTGGGGCTCTTCTAGAGAGTTTACATATGGTAAAAAGCTGCATTTTGCAAAACATGGAGATGTTGGGGATTGAACCCTTGTCCTCATATATGCACTCTACCACTGAGCTACATCCCCTTAGAATTGCTATGTTCTTATGCACAAGTGATTGCAGCTTTACATTTCACTAGAGATTTAATACTTTTCAGTGTTATTAGGGATATCTTAGAAGATGGAAGTATAACCATTATACCATGCTTGACTTCAAGGAATTTATGGTTTTCATGTCTGATGAGAATGCAAGTAGATGCCCATTCCGAACATTGGAATGCTCTTAAAGTTCTCCATCAGAGACTGGTTTATCATCAGAATCCCCTACTTTTACTAATGAATGGTGTGGATATTGAACAAGATTTGCTAACTAGAGGGCTTTCTTACATTCTCTTTGGTCATCAGTGTCAGAACTTAGTAGAAGTGCACAAAGGATGCATGCTATGATTGCCTCTTGGGCATTGCTATCTAATGCTTCACCAGACAATCTATCTAGAGTTGATATGTTGTCATCATTCCATGCTTTGAAATTTCATTAAGTGCTTGCCCTCCAAGCCCATGTCCATCCTCTTTTTGTTCACAAAGTGTTTGAACTTGTCTCTCAATCTTAATCAATTAGTTTTGCTATATTATTTGTCTCGCTCTTTTATTAAACTTTGCTCGGGTAGTCGCCTTCAGTTCCAACTGAAAATAAAAAAACTATTTCATACTTACCATATGTTTTCCCTCAGTGTAGGAGAATGGCAATAGGCATTCAATGGGAACTTTACTTTGAAAAATGGAATGAAGACAATGTTGAATATAATCATAGTTGATTGATTTTTTATGATTTGTATTCAACTTTGACTATTGCTGTAGAGTACTTTTATTGGTTTGCCTGTTATCTGTGGCTCTTCTAGAGAGTTTACATATGGTAAAAAGCTGTATTTTGCAAAACATGGAGATGCATGGGAATGAACTCGGTGCAAAGCAAAGCATGCGCTCTACCACTGAGCTACATCCCCTAGGAGCTGCTATTTTCTTATGCACAAGTGATTACAGCTTTACATTTCACTAGAGATTTACTATTTTTCAGTGTTATTAGGGACATCTTAGAGGATGGAAGGATAACCATTATACCTTGCTGGATTTCAAGGAATTTATGGTTTTCATGGCTGATGAGAATGCAAGGAGATGCCCATTCCGAACATTGGAATGCTCTTAAAGTTCTCCATCAGAGACTGGTTTATCATCAGAATCCCCTACTTTTACTAATGAATGGTGTAGATATTGATCAAGTTTTGCTAACTAGAGGGCTTTCTTACATTCTGTTTGGTCATCAGTGTCAGAATTTAGTAGAAGGGCACAAAGGATGCATGCTATGACTGCCACTTGGGCTTGCTAGCTAATGCTTCACCAGACAATCTATCTAGAGTTGATATGTTGTCATCATTCCATGCTTTGAAATTTCATTAAGTGCTTGCCCTCCAAGCCCATGTCCATCCTCTTTTTGTTCACAAAGTGTTTGAACTTGTCTCTCAATCTTAATCAATTAGTTTTACTATATTATTTGTCTCGCTCTTTTATTAAACTTTGCTCAGGTAGTCGCCTTCAGTTCCCACTGAAAATAAAAAATCTATTTCCTACTTACCATATGTTTTCCCGCAGTGTAGGAGAATGGCAATAGGCATTCAATGGGAACTTTACTTTGAAAAATGGTATGAAGACGATGTTGAATATAATCATATTTGATTGATTTTTTATGATTTGTGTTCAACTTTGACTATTGCTGTAGAGTACTTTTATTGGATTGCTTGTAATCTGTGACTCTTCTAGAGAGTTTACATATGGTAAAAAGCTGCATTTTGCAAAACATGGAGATGCCGGGCATTGAACCCGGGGCCTCATACATGCAAAGCATGCGCTCTACCACTGAGCTACATCCCCTTAGAATTGCTATGTTCTTATGCACAAGTGATTGCAGCTTTACATTTCACTAGAGATTTAATACTTTTCAGTGTTATTAGGGATATCTTAGAAGATGGAAGTATAACCATTATACCATGCTTGACTTCAAGGAATTTATGGTTTTCATGTCTGATGAGAATGCAAGTAGATGCCCATTCCGAACATTGGAATGCTCTTAAAGTTCTCCATCAGAGACTGGTTTATCATCAGAATCCCCTACTTTTACTAATGAATGGTGTGGATATTGAACAAGATTTGCTAACTAGAGGGCTTTCTTCCATTCTCTTTGGTCATCAGTGTCAGAACTTAGTAGAAGTGCACAAAGGATGCATGCTATGATTGCCTCTTGGGCATTGCTATCTAATGCTTCACCAGACAATCTATCTAGAGTTGATATGTTGTCATCATTCCATGCTTTGAAATTTCATTAAGTGCTTGCCCTCCAAGCCCATGTCCATCCTCTTTTTGTTCACAAAGTGTTTGAACTTGTCTCTCAATCTTAATCAATTAGTTTTGCTATATTATTTGTCTCGCTCTTTTATTAAACTTTGCTCGGGTAGTCGCCTTCAGTTCCAACTGAAAATAAAAAAACTATTTCATACTTACCATATGTTTTCCCTCAGTGTAGGAGAAAGGCAATAGGCATTCAATGGGAACTTTACTTTGAAAAATGGAATGAAGACAATGTTGAATATAATCATAGTTGATTGATTTTTTATGATTTGTATTCAACTTTGACTATTGCTGTAGAGTACTTTTATTGGTTTGCCTGTTATCTGTGGCTCTTCTAGAGAGTTTACATATGGTAAAAAGCTGTATTTTGCAAAACATGGAGATGCATGGGAATGAACTCGGTGCAAAGCAAAGCATGCGCTCTTCCACTGAGCTACATCCCCTAGGAGCTGCTATTTTCTTATGCACAAGTGATTACAGCTTTACATTTCACTAGAGATTTACTATTTTTCAGTGTTATTAGGGACATCTTAGAGGATGGAAGTATAACCATTATACCATGCTTTACTTCAAGGACTTTATGGTTTTCATGGCTGATGAGAATGCAAGGAGAATGCTTCACCAGACAATCTATCTAGAGTTGATATACTAATCATCAGAATCCCCTACTTTTACTAATGAATGTTGTAGATATTGATCAAGTTTTGCTAACTAGAGGGCTTTCTTACATTCTGTTTGGTCATCAGTGTCAGAATTTAGTAGAAGGGCACAAAGGATGCATGCTATGACTGCCTCTTGGGCTTGCTAGCTAATGCTTCACCAGACAATCTATCTAGAGTTGATATGTTGTCATCATTCCATGCTTTGAAATTTCATTAAGTGCTTGCCCTCCAAGCCCATGTCCATCCTCTTTTTGTTCACAAAGTGTTTGAACTTGTCTCTCAATCTTAATCAATTAGTTTTACTATATTATTTGTCTCACTCTTTTATTAAACTTTGCTCAGGTAGTCGCCTTCAGTTCCAACTGAAAATAAAAAATCTATTTCCTACTTACCATATGTTTTCCTGCAGTGTAGGAGAATGGCAATAGGCATTCAATGGGAACTTTACTTTGAAAAATGGTATGAAGACGATGTTGAATATAATCATATTTGATTGATTTTTTATGATTTGTGTTCAACTTTGACTATTGCTGTAGAGTACTTTTATTGGATTGCTTGTTATCTGTGACTCTTCTAGAGAGTTTACATATGGTAAAAAGCTGCATTTTGCAAAACATGGAGATGCCGGGTATTGAACCCGGGGCCTCATACATGCAAAGCATGCGCTCTACCACTGAGCTACATCCCCTTAGAATTGCTATGTTCTTATGCACAAGTGATTGCAGCTTTACATTTCACTAGAGATTTACTACTTTTCAGTGTTATTAGGGATATCTTAGAAGATGGAAGTATAACCATTATACCATGCTTGACTTCAAGGAATTTATGGTTTTCATGTCTGATGAGAATGCAAGTAGATGCCCATTCCGAACATTGGAATGCTCTTAAAGTTCTCCATCAGAGACTGGTTTATCATCAGAATCCCCTACTTTTACTAATGAATGGTGTAGATATTGATCAAGTTTTGCTAACTAGAGGGCTTTCGTACATTCTGTTTGGTCATCAGTGTCAGAATATAGTAGAAGGGCACAAAGGATGCATGCTGTGACTGCCACTTGGGCTTGCTAGCTAATGCTTCACCAGACAATCTATCTAGAGTTGATATGTTGTCATCATTCCACGCTTTGAAATTTCATTAAGTGCTTGCCCTCCAAGCCCATGTCCATCCTCTTTTTGTTCACAAAGTGTTTGAACTTGTCTCTCAATCTTAATCAATTAGTTTTACTATATTATTTGTCTCGCTCTTTTATTAAACTTTGCTCAGGTAGTCGCATTCAGTTCCCACTGAAAATAAAAAATCTATTTCCTACTTACTATATGTTTTCCCACAGTGTAGGAGAATGACAATAGGCATTCAATGGGAACTTTACTTTGAAAAATGGTAAGAAGACGATATTGAATATAATCATATTTGATTGATTTTTTATGATTTGTATTCAACTTTGACTGTTGCTGTAGAGTACTTTTATTGGATTGCTTGTTATCTGTGGCTCTTCTAGAGAGTTTACATATGGTAAAAAGCTGCATTTTGCAAAACATGGAAATCCCGGGGATTGAACCCGGGGCCTCATACATGCAAAGCATGCGCTCTACCACTGAGCTACTTCCCCTTAGAGCTGCTATGTGTTTATGCACAAGTGATTGCAGCTTTACATTTCACTAGAGATTTACAACTTTTCAGTGTTATTAGGGACATCTTAGAGGATGGAAGTATAACCATTATACCATGCTTGACTTCAAGGACTTTATGGTTTTCATGGCTGATGAGAATGCAAGGAGATGCCCATTCCAAACATTGGAATGCTCTTAAAGTTCTCCATCAGAGACTGGTTTATCATCAGAATCCCCTACTTTTACTAATGAATGGTGTAGATATTGATCACGTTTTGCTAACTAGAGGGCATTCTTACATTCTGTTTGGTCATCAGTGTCAGAATTTAGTAGAAGGGCACAAAGGATGCATGCTATGACTGCCTCTTGGGCATTGCTAACTAATGCTTCACCAGACAATCTATCTAGAGTTGATATGTTGTCATCATTCCATGCTTTGAAATTTCTTTAAGTGCTTGCCCTCCAAGCCTTTGTCCATCCTCTTTTTGTTCACAAAGTGTTTGAACTTGTCTCTCAATCTTAATCAATTAGCTTTACTATATTATTTGTCTCACTCTTTTATTAAACTTTGCTCAGGTAGTCGCCTTCAGTTCCCACTGAAAATAAAAAATCTATTTCCTACTTACCATATGTTTTCCCTCAGTGTAGGAGAATGGCAATAGGCATTCAATGGGAACTTTACTTTGAAAAATGGTATGAAGACGATGTTGAATATAATCATATTTGATTGATTTTTTATGATTTGTGTTCAACTTTGACTATTGCTGTAGAGTACTTTTATTGGATTGCTTGTTATCTGTGACTCTTCTAGAGAGTTTACATATGGTAAAAAGCTGCATTTTGCAAAACATGGAGATGCCGGGTATTGAACCCGGGGCCTCATACATGCAAAGCATGCGCTCTACCACTGAGCTACATCCCCTTAGAATTGCTATGTTCTTATGCACAAGTGATTGCAGCTTTACATTTCACTAGAGATTTACTACTTTTCAGTGTTATTAGGGATATCTAAGAAGATGGAAGTATAACCATTATACCATGCTTGACTTCAAGGAATTTATGGTTTTCATGTCTGATGAGAATGCAAGTAGATGCCCATTCCGAACATTGGAATGCTCTTAAAGTTCTCCATCAGAGACTGGTTTATCATCAGAATTCCCTACTTTTACTAATGAATGGTGTGGATATTGAACAAGATTTGCTAACTAGAGGGCTTTCTTACATTCTCTTTGGTCATCAGTGTCAGAACTTAGTAGAAGTGCACAAAGGATGCATGCTATGATTGCCTCTTGGGCATTGCTATCTAATGCTTCACCAGACAATCTATCTAGAGTTGATATGTTGTCATCATTCCATGCTTTGAATTTCATTAAGTGCTGGCCCTCCAAGCCAATGTCCATCCTCTTTTTGTTCACAAAGTGTTTGAACTTGTCTCTCAATCTTAATCTTTTAGTTTTGCTATATTATTTGTCTCGCTCTTTTATTAAACTTTGCTCGGGTAGTCGCCTTCAGTTCCCACTGAAAATAAAAAAAATATTTCATACTTACCATATGTTTTCCCTCAGTGTAGGAGAAAGGCAATAGGCATTCAATGGGAACTTTACTTTGAAAAATGGAATGAAGACAATGTTGAATATAATCATAGTTGATTGATTTTTTATGATTTGTATTCAACTTTGACTATTGCTGTAGAGTACTTTTATTGGTTTGCCTGTTATCTGTGGCTCTTCTAGAGAGTTTACATATGGTAAAAAGCTGTATTTTGCAAAACATGGAGATGCCGGGGAATGAACTCGGTGCAAAGCAAAGCATGCGCTCTACCACTGAGCTACATCCCCTAGGAGCTGCTATTTTCTTATGCACAAGTGATTACAGCTTTACATTTCACTAGAGATTTACTACTTTTCAGTGTTATTAGGGACATCTTAGAGGATAGAAGTATAACCATTATACCATGCTTGACTTGAAGGACTTTATGGTTTTCATGGCTGATGAGAATGCAAGGAGATGCCCATTCCGAACATTGGAATGCTCTTAAAGTTCTCCATCAGAGACTGGTTTATCATCAGAATCCCCTACTTTTACTAATGAATGGTGTAGATATTGATCAAGTTTTGCTAACTAGAGGGCTTTATTACATTCTGTTTGGTCATCAGTGTCAGAATTTAGTAGAAGGGCACAAAGGATGCATGCTATGACTGCCTCTTGGGCTTGCTAGCTAATGCTTCACCAGACAATCTATCTAGAGTTGATATGTTGTCATCATTCCATGCTTTGAAATTTCATTAAGTGCTTGCCCTCCAAGCCCATGTCCATCCTCTTTTTGTTCACAAAGTGTTTGAACTTGTCTCTCAATCTTAATCAATTAGTTTTACTATATTATTTGTCTCGCTCTTTTATTAAACTTTGCTTGGGTAGTCGCCTTCAGTTCCCACTGAAAATAAAAAATCTATTTCCTACTTACTATATGTTTTCCCACAGTGTAGGAGAATGACAATAGGCATTCAATGGGAACTTTACTTTGAAAAATGGTATGAAGACGATGTTGAATATAATCATATTTGATTGATTTTTTATGATTTGTTTTCAACTTTGACTATTGCTGTAGAGTACTTTTATTGTATTGCTTGTTATCTGTGGCTCTTCTTGAGAGTTTACATATGGCAAAAAGCTGTATTTTGCAAAACATGGAGATGCCGGGGATAGAAACTGGGGCTTCATACATGCAAAGCATGCGCTCTACCACTGAGCTACATTCCCTTAGAATTGCTATATTCTTATGCACAAGTGATTGCAGCTTTACATTTCACTAGAGATTTACTACTTTTCAGTGTTATTAGGGATATCTAAGAAGATGGAAGTATAACCATTATACCATGCTTGACTTCAAGGAATTTATGGTTTTCATGTCTGATGAGAATGCAAGTAGATGCCCATTCCGAACATTGGAATGCTCTTAAAGTTCTCCATCAGAGACTGGTTTATCATCAGAATCCCCTACTTTTACTAATGAATGGTGTAGATATTGATCAAGTTTTGCTAACTAGAGGGCATTCTTACATTCTGTTTGGTCATCAGTGTCAGAATTTAGTAGAAGGGCACAAAGGATGCATGCTATGACTGCCTCTTGGGCTTGCTAACTAATGCTTCACCAGACAATCTATCTAGAGTTGATATGTTGTCATCATTCCATGCTTTGAAATTTCATTAAGTGCTTGCCCTCCAAGCCCATGTCCATCCTCTTTTTGTTCACAAAGTGTTTGAACTTGTCTCTCAATCTTAATCAATTAGTTTTACTATATTATTTGTCTCGCTCTTTTATTAAACTTTGCTCAGGTAGTCACCTTCAGTTCCCACTGAAAATAAAAAATCTATTTCCTACTTACCATATGTTTTCCCTCAGTGTAGGAGAATGGCTATAGGCATTCAATGGGAACTTTACTTTGAAAAATGGTATGAAGACGATGTTGAATATAATCATATTTGATTGATTTTGTAAGATTTGTATTCAACTTTGACTGTTGCTGTAGAGTACTTTTATTTGATTGCTTGTTATCTGTGGCTCTTCTAGAGAGTTTACATATGGTAAAAAGCTGCATTTTGCAAAACATGGAGATGCCGGGGAATGAACTCGGTGCAAAGCAAAGCATGTGCTCTACCACTGAGCTACATCCCCTAGGAGCTGCTATTTTCTTATGCACAAGTGATTGCAGCTTTACATTTCACTAGAGATTTACTACTTTTCAGTGTTATTAGGGACATCTTAGAGGATGGAAGAATAACCATTATACCATGCTTGACTTCAAGGACTTTATGGTTTTCATGGCTGATGAGAATGCAAGGAGATGCCCATTCCAAACATTGGAATGCTCTTAAAGTTCTCCATCAGAGACTGGTTTATCATCAGAATCCCCTACTTTTACTAATGAATGGTGTAGATATTGATCAAGTTTTGCTAACTAGAGGGCATTCTTACATTCTGTTTGGTCATCAGTGTCAGAATTTAGTAGAAGGGCACAAAGGATGCATGCTATGACTGCCTCTTGGGCACTGCTAACTAATGCTTCACCAGACAATCTATCTAGAGTTGATATGTTGTCATCATTCCATGCTTTGAAATTTCATTAAGTGCTTGCCCTCCAAGCCCTTGTCCATCCTCTTTTTGTTCACAAAGTGTTTGAACTTGTCTCTCAATCTTAATCAATTAGTTTTACTATATTATTTGTCTCGCTCTTTTATTAAACTTTGCTCAGGTAGTCGCCTTCAGTTCCCACTGAAAATAAAAAATCTATTTCCTACTTACCATATGCTTTCCCTCAGTGTAGGAGAATGGCAATAGGCATTCAATGGGAACTTTACTTTGAAAAATGGTATGAAGACGATGTTGATTATAATCATATTTGATTGATTTTTTATGATTTGTGTTCAACTTTGACTATTGCTGTAGAGTACTTTTATTGGATTGCTTGTTATCTGTGGCTCTTCTAGAGAGTTTACATATGGTAAAAAGCTGAATTTTGCAAAACATGGAGATGCCGGGTATTGAACCCGGGGCCTCAAACATGCAAAGCATGCGCTCTACCACTGAGCTACATCCCCTTAGAATTGCTATGTTCTTATGCACAAGTGATTGCAGCTTTACATTTCACTAGAGATTTACTACTTTTCAGTGTTATTAGGGATATCTTAGAAGATGGAAGTATAACCATTATACCATGCTTGACTTCAAGGACTTTATGGTTTTCATGGCTGATGAGAATGCATGGAGATGCCCATTCCGAACATTGGAATGCTCTTAAAGTTCTCCATCAGAGACTGGTTTATCATCAGAATCCCCTACTTTTACTAATGAATGGTGTAGATATTGATCAAGTTTTGCTAACTAGAGGGCTTTCTTACATTCTGTTTGGTCATCAGTGTCAGAATTTAGTAGAAGGGCACAAAGGATGCATGCTATGACTGCCTCTTGGGCTTGCTAGCTAATGCTTCACCAGACAATCTATCTAGAGTTGATATGTTGTCATCATTCCATGCTTTGAAATTTCATTAAGTGCTTGCCCTCCAAGCCCATGTCCATCCTCTTTTTGTTCACAAAGTGTTTGAACTTGTCTCTCAATCTTAATCAATTAGTTTTACTATATTATTTGTCTCGCTCTTTTATTAAACTTTGCTCGGGTAGTCGCCTTCAGTTCCCACTGAAAATAAAAAATCTATTTCCTACTTACTATATGTTTTCCCACAGTGTAGGAGAATGACAATAGGCATTCAATGGGAACTTTACTTTGAAAAATGGTATGAAGACGATGTTGAATATAATCATATTTGATTGATTTTTTATGATTTGTATTCAACTTTGACTATTGCTGTAGAGAACTTTTATTGGATTGCTTGTTATCTGTGGCTCTTCTAGAGAGTTTACATATGGTAAAAAGCTGCATTTTGCAAAACATGGAGATGCCGGGTATTGAACCCGGGGCCTCATACATGCAAAGCATGCGCTCTACCACTGTGCTTCATCCCCTTAGAATTGCTATGTTTTTATGCACAAGTGATTGCAGCTTTACATTTCACTAGAGATTTACTACTTTTCAGTGTTATTAGGGATATCTTAGAAGATGGAAGTATAACCATTATACCATGCTTGACTTCAAGGAATTTATGGTTTTCATGTCTGATGAGAATGCAAGTAGATGCCCATTCCGAACATTGGAATGCTCTTAAAGTTCTCCATCAGAGACTGGTTTATCATCAGAATCCCCTACTTTTACTAATGAATGGTGTGGATATTGAACAAGATTTGCTAACTAGAGGGCTTTCTTACATTCTCTTTGGTCATCAGTGTCAGAACTTAGTAGAAGTGCACAAAGGATGCATGCTATGATTGCCTCTTGGGCATTGCTATCTAATGCTTCACCAGACAATCTATCTAGAGTTGATATGTTGTCATCATTCCATGCTTTGAATTTCATTAAGTGCTTGCCCTCCAAGCCAATGTCCATCCTCTTTTTGTTCACAAAGTGTTTGAACTTGTCTCTCAATCTTAATCTTTTAGTTTTGCTATATTATTTGTCTCGCTCTTTTATTAAACTTTGCTCGGGTAGTCGCCTTCAGTTCCCACTGAAAATAAAAAAACTATTTCATACTTACCATATGTTTTCCCTCAGTGTAGGAGAATGGCAATAGGCATTCAATGGGAACTTTACTTTGAAAAATGGAATGAAGACAATGTTGAATATAATCATATTTGATTGATTTTTTAAGATTTGTATTCAACTTTGACTGTTGCTGTAGAGTACTTTTATTTGATTGCTTGTTATCTGTGGCTCTTCTAGAGAGTTTACATATGGTAAAAAGCTGCATTTTGCAAAACATGGAGATGCCGGGGAATGAACTCGGTGCAAAGCAAAGCATGTACTCTACCACTGAGCTACATCCCCTAGGAGTTGCTATTTTCTTATGCACAAGTGATTGCAGCTTTACATTTCACTAGAGATTTACTACTTTTCAGTGTTATTAGGGACATCTTAGAGGATGGAAGAATAACCATTATACCATGCTTGACTTCAAGGACTTTATGGTTTTCATGGCTGATGAGAATGCAAGGAGATGCCCATTCCAAACATTGGAATGCTCTTAAAGTTCTCCATCAGAGACTGGTTTATCATCAGAATCCCCTACTTTTACTAATGAATGGTGTAGATATTGATCAAGTTTTGCTAACTAGAGGGCATTCTTACATTCTGTTTGGTCATCAGTGTCAGAATTTAGTAGAAGGGCACAAAGGATGCATGCTATGACTGCCTCTTGGGCATTGCTAACTAATGCTTCACCAGACAATCTATCTAGAGTTGATTTGTTGTCATCATTCCATGCTTTGAAATTTCATTAAGTGCTTGCCCTCCAAGCCCTTGTCCATCCTCTTTTTGTTCACAAAGTGTTTGAACTTGTCTCTCAATCTTAATCAATTAGTTTTACTATATTATTTGTCTCGCTCTTTTATTAAACTTTGCTCAGGTAGTCGCCTTCAGTTCCCACTGAAAATAAAAAATCTATTTCCTACTTACCATATGTTTTCCCTCAGTGTAGGAGAATGGCAATAGGCATTCAATGGGAACTTTACTTTGAAAAATGGTATGAAGACGATGTTGAATATAATCATATTTGATTGATTTTTTATGATTTGTGTTCAACTTTGACTATTGCTGTAGAGTACTTTTATTGGAGTGCTTGTTATCTGTGGCTCTTCTAGAGAGTTTACATATGGTAAAAAGCTGCATTTTGCAAAACATGGAGATGCCGGGTATTGAACCCGGGGCCTCATACATGCAATGCATGCGCTCTACCACTGAGCTACATCCCCTTAGAATTGCTATGTTCTTATGCACAAGTGATTGCAGCTTTACATTTCACTAGAGATTTACTACTTTTCAGTGTTATTAGGGATATCTTAGAAGATGGAAGTATAACCATTATACCATGCTTGAATTCAAGGACTTTATGGTTTTCATGGCTGATGAGAATGCATGGAGATGCCCATTCCGAACATTGGAATGCTCTTAAAGTTCTCCATCAGAGACTGGTTTATCATCAGAATCCCCTACTTTTACTAATGAATGGTGTAGATATTGATCAAGTTTTGCTAACTAGAGGGCTTTCTTACATTCTGTTTGGTCATCAGTGTCAGAATTTAGTAGAAGGGCACAAAGGATGCATGCTATGACTGCCTCTTGGGCTTGCTAGCTAATGCTTCACCAGACAATCTATCTAGAGTTGATATGTTGTCATCATTCCATGCTTTGAAATTTCATTAAGTGCTTGCCCTCCAAGCCCATGTCCATCCTCTTTTTGTTCACAAAGTGTTTGAACTTGTCTCTCAATCTTAATCAATTAGTTTTACTATATTATTTGTCTCGCTCTTTTATTAAACTTTGCTCGGGTAGTCGCCTTCAGTTCCCACTGAAAATAAAAAATCTATTTCCTACTTACTATATGTTTTCCCACAGTGTAGGAGAATGACAATAGGCATTCAATGGGAACTTTACTTTGAAAAATGGTATGAAGACGATGTTGAATATAATCATATTTGATTGATTTTTTATGATTTGTATTCAACTTTGACTATTGCTGTAGAGAACTTTTATTGGATTGCTTGTTATCTGTGGCTCTTCTAGAGAGTTTACATATGGTAAAAAGCTGCATTTTGCAAAACATGGAGATGCCAGGTATTGAACCCGGGGCCTCATACATGCAAAGCATGCGCTCTACCACTGAGCTAGATCCCCTTAGAATTGCTATGTTTTTATGCACAAGTGATTGCAGCTTTACATTTCACTAGAGATTTACTACTTTTCAGTGTTATTAGGGATATCTTAGAAGATGGAAGTATAACCATTATACCATGCTTGACTTCAAGGAATTTATGGTTTTCATGTCTGATGAGAATGCAAGTAGATGCCCATTCCGAACATTGGAATGCTCTTAAAGTTCTCCATCAGAGACTGGTTTATCATCAGAATCCCCTACTTTTACTAATGAATGGTGTGGATATTGAACAAGATTTGCTAACTAGAGGGCTTTCTTACATTCTCTTTGGTCATCAGTGTCAGAACTTAGTAGAAGTGCACAAAGGATGCATGCTATGATTGCCTCTTGGGCATTGCTATCTAATGCTTCACCAGACAATCTATCTAGAGTTGATATGTTGTCATCATTCCATGCTTTGAATTTCATTAAGTGCTTGCCCTCCAAGCCAATGTCCATCCTCTTTTTGTTCACAAAGTGTTTGAACTTGTCTCTCAATCTTAATCTTTTAGTTTTGCTATATTATTTGTCTCGCTCTTTTATTAAACTTTGCTCGGGTAGTCGCCTTCAGTTCCCACTGAAAATAAAAAAACTATTTCATACTTACCATATGTTTTCCCTCAGTGTAGGAGAATGGCAATAGGCATTCAATGGGAACTTTACTTTGAAAAATGGAATGAAGACAATGTTGAATATAATCATATTTGATTGATTTTTTATGATTTGTATTCAACTTTGACTATTGCTGTAGAGTACTTTTATTGGTTTGCCTGTTATCTGTGGCTCTTCTAGAGAGTTTACATATGGTAAAAAGCTGTATTTTGCAAAACATGGAGATGCCGGGGAATGAACTCGGTGCAAAGCAAAGCATGCGCTCTACCACTGAGCTACATCCCCTAGGAGCTGCTATTTTCTTATGCACAAGTGATTACAGCTTTACATTTCACTAGAGATTTACTACTTTTCAGTGTTATTAGGGACATCTTAGAGGATAGAAGTATAACCATTATACCATGCTTGACTTCAAGGACTTTATGGTTTTCATGGCTGATGAGAATGCAAGGAGATGCCCATTCCGAACATTGGAATGCTCTTAAAGTTCTCCATCAGAGACTGGTTTATCATCAGAATCCCCTACGTTTACTAATGAATGGTGTAGATATTGATCAAATTTTGCTAACTAGAGGGCTTTCTTACATTCTGTTTGGTCATCAGTGTCAGAATTTAGTAGAAGGGCACAAAGGATGCATGCTATGACTGCCTCTTGGGCTTGCTAGCTAATGCTTCACCAGACAATCTATCTAGAGTTGATATGTTGTCATCATTCCATGCTTTGAAATTTCATTAAGTGCTTGCCCTCCAAGCCCATGTCCATCCTCTTTTTGTTCACAAAGTGTTTGAACTTGTCTCTCAATCTTAATCAATTAGTTTTACTATATTATTTGTCTCGCTCTTTTATTAAACTTTGCTCGGGTAGTCGCCTTCAGTTCCCACTGAAAATAAAAAATCTATTTCCTACTTACTATATGTTTTCCCTCAGTGTAGGAGAATGGCAATAGGCATTCAATGGGAACTTTACTTTGAAAAATGGTATGAAAAGATGTTTAATATAATCATATTTGATTGATTTTTAATGATTTGTGTTCAACTTTGACTATTGCTGTAGAGTACTTTTATTGGATTGCTTGTTATCTGTGGCTCTTCTAGAGAGTTTACATATGGTAAAAAGCTGCATTTTGCAAAACATGGAGATGCCGGGTATTGAACCCGGGGCCTCATACATGCAAAGCATGCGCTCTACCACTGAGCTACATCCCCTTACAATTGCTATGTTCTTATGCACAAGTGATTGCAGCTTTACATTTCACTAGAGATTTACTACTTTTCAGTGTTATTTGGGATATCTTAGAAGATGGAAGTATAACCATTATACCATGCTTGACTTCAAGGAATTTATGGTTTTCATGTCTGATGAGAATGCAAGTAGATGCCCATTCCGAACATTGGAATGCTCTTAAAGTTCTCCATCAGAGACTGGTTTATCATCAGAATCCCCTACTTTTACTAATGAATGGTGTGGATATTGAACAAGATTTGCTAACTAGAGGGCTTTCTTACATTCTCTTTGGTCATCAGTGTCAGAACTTAGTAGAAGTGCACAAAGGATGCATGCTATGATTGCCTCTTGGGCATTGCTATCTAATGCTTCACCAGACAATCTATCTAGAGTTGATATGTTGTCATCATTCCATGCTTTGAAATTTCATTAAGTGCTTGCCCTCCAAGCCCATGTCCATCCTCTTTTTGTTCACAAAGTGTTTGAACTTGTCTCTCAATCTTAATCAATTAGTTTTGCTATATTATTTGTCTCGCTCTTTTATTAAACTTTGCTCGGGTAGTCGCCTTCAGTTCCAACTGAAAATAAAAAAACTATTTCATACTTACCATATGTTTTCCCTCAGTGTAGGAGAATGGCAATAGGCATTCAATGGGAACTTTACTTTGAAAAATGGAATGAAGACAATGTTGAATATAATCATAGTTGATTGATTTTTTATGATTTGTATTCAACTTTGACTATTGCTGTAGAGTACTTTTATTAGTTTGCCTGTTATCTGTGGCTCTTCTAGAGAGTTTACATATGGTAAAAAGCTGTATTTTGCAAAACATGGAGATGCCGGGGAATGAACTCGGTGCAAAGCAAAGCATGCGCTCTACCACTGAGCTACATCCCCTAGGAGCTGCTATTTTCTTATGCACAAGTGATTACAGCTTTACATTTCACTAGAGATTTACTACTTTTCAGTGTTATTAGGGACATCTTAGAGGATGGAAGGATAACCATTATACCTTGCTGGATTTCAAGGACTTTATGGTTTTCATGGCTGATGAGAATGCAAGGAGATGCCCATTCCGAACATTGGAATGCTCTTAAAGTTCTCCATCAGAGACTGGTTTATCATCAGAATCCCCTACTTTTACTAATGAATGGTGTAGATATTGATCAAGTTTTGCTAACTAGAGGGCTTTCTTACATTCTGTTTGGTCATCAGTGTCAGAATTTAGTAGAAGGGCACAAAGGATGCATGCTATGACTGCCTCTTGGGCTTGCTAGCTAATGCTTCACCAGACAATCTATCTAGAGTTGATATGTTGTCATCATTCCATGCTTTGAAATTTCATTAAGTTCTTGCCCTCCAAGCCCATGTCCATCCTCTTTTTGTTCACAAAGTGTTTGAACTTGTCTCTCAATCTTAATCAATTAGTTTTACTATATTATTTGTCTCGCTCTTTTATTAAACTTTGCTCAGGTAGTCACCTTCAGTTCCCACTGAAAATAAAAAATCTATTTCCTACTTACCATATGTTTTCCCTCAGTGTAGGAGAATGGCTATAGGCATTCAATGGGAACTTTACTTTGAAAAATGGTATGAAGACGATGTTGAATATAATCATATTTGATTGATTTTGTAAGATTTGTATTCAACTTTGACTGTTGCTGTAGAGTACTTTTATTTGATTGCTTGTTATCTGTGGCTCTTCTAGAGAGTTTACATATGGTAAAAAGCTGCATTTTGCAAAACATGGAGATGCCGGGGAATGAACTCGGTGCAAAGCAAAGCATGTGCTCTACCACTGAGCTACATCCCCTAGGAGCTGCTATTTTCTTATGCACAAGTGATTGCAGCTTTACATTTCACTAGAGATTTACTACTTTTCAGTGTTATTAGGGATATCTTAGAAGATGGAAGTATAACCATTATACCATGCTTGACTTCAAGGACTTTATGGTTTTCATGGCTGATGAGAATGCATGGAGATGCCCATTCCGAACATTGGAATGCTCTTAAAGTTCTCCATCAGAGACTGGTTTATCATCAGAATCCCCTACTTTTACTAATGAATGGTGTAGATATTGATCAAGTTTTGCTAACTAGAGGGCTTTCTTACATTCTGTTTGGTCATCAGTGTCAGAATTTAGTAGAAGGGCACAAAGGATGCATGCTATGACTGCCTCTTGGGCTTGCTAGCTAATGCTTCACCAGACAATCTATCTAGAGTTGATATGTTGTCATCATTCCATGCTTTGAAATTTCATTAAGTGCTTGCCCTCCAAGCCCATGTCCATCCTCTTTTTGTTCACAAAGTGTTTGAACTTGTCTCTCAATCTTAATCAATTAGTTTTACTATATTATTTGTCTCGCTCTTTTATTAAACTTTGCTCGGGTAGTCGCCTTCAGTTCCCACTGAAAATAAAAAATCTATTTCCTACTTACTATATGTTTTCCCACAGTGTAGGAGAATGACAATAGGCATTCAATGGGAACTTTACTTTGAAAAATGGTATGAAGACGTTGTTGAATATAATCATATTTGATTGATTTTTTATGATTTGTATTCAAGTTTGACTATTGCTGTAGAGAACTTTTATTGGATTGCTTGTTATCTGTGGCTCTTCTAGAGAGTTTACATATGGTAAAAAGCTGCATTTTGCAAAACATGGAGATGCCGGGTATTGAACCCGGGGCCTCATACATGCAAAGCATGCGCTCTACCACTGAGCTACATCCCCTTAGAATTGCTATGTTTTTATGCACAAGTGATTGCAGCTTTACATTTCACTAGAGATTTACTACTTTTCAGTGTTATTAGGGATATCTTAGAAGATGGAAGTATAACCATTATACCATGCTTGACTTCAAGGAATTTATGGTTTTCATGTCTGATGAGAATGCAAGTAGATGCCCATTCCGAACATTGGAATGCTCTTAAAGTTCTCCATCAGAGACTGGTTTATCATCAGAATCCCCTACTTTTACTAATGAATGGTGTGGATATTGAACAAGATTTGCTAACTAGAGGGCTTTCTTACATTCTCTTTGGTCATCAGTGTCAGAACTTAGTAGAAGTGCACAAAGGATGCATGCTATGATTGCCTCTTGGGCATTGCTATCTAATGCTTCACCAGACAATCTATCTAGAGTTGATATGTTGTCATCATTCCATGCTTTGAAATTTCATTAAGTGCTTGCCCTCCAAGCCCATGTCCATCCTCTTTTTGTTCACAAAGTGTTTGAACTTGTCTCTCAATCTTAATCAATTAGTTTTGCTATATTATTTGTCTCGCTCTTTTATTAAACTTTGCTCGGGTAGTCGCCTTCAGTTCCAACTGAAAATAAAAAAACTATTTCATACTTACCATATGTTTTCCCTCAGTGTAGGAGAATGGCAATAGGCATTCAATGGGAACTTTACTTTGAAAAATGGAATGAAGACAATGTTGAATATAAACATAGTTGATTGATTTTTTATGATTTGTATTCAACTTTGACTATTGCTGTAGAGTACTTTTATTGGTTTGCCTGTTATCTGTGGCTCTTCTAGAGAGTTTACATATGGTAAAAAGCTGTATTTTGCAAAACATGGAGATGCCGGGGAATGAACTCGGTGCAAAGCAAAGCATGCGCTCTACCACTGAGCTACATCCCCTAGGAGCTGCTATTTTCTTATGCACAAGTGATTACAGCTTTACATTTCACTAGAGATTTACTACTTTTCAGTGTTATTAGGGACATCTTAGAGGATGGAAGGATAACCATTATACCTTGCTGGATTTCAAGGACTTTATGGTTTTCATGGCTGATGAGAATGCAAGGAGATGCCCATTCCGAACATTGGAATGCTCTTAAAGTTCTCCATCAGAGACTGGTTTATCATCAGAATCCCCTACTTTTACTAATGAATGGTGTAGATATTGATCAAGTTTTGCTAACTAGAGGGCTTTCTTACATTCTGTTTGGTCATCAGTGTCAGAATTTAGTAGAAGGGCACAAAGGATGCATGCTATGACTGCCTCTTGGGCTTGCTAGCTAATGCTTCACCAGACAATCTATCTAGAGTTGATATGTTGTCATCATTCCATGCTTTGAAATTTCATTAAGTTCTTGCCCTCCAAGCCCATGTCCATCCTCTTTTTGTTCACAAAGTGTTTGAACTTGTCTCTCAATCTTAATCAATTAGTTTTACTATATTATTTGTCTCGCTCTTTTATTAAACTTTGCTCAGGTAGTCACCTTCAGTTCCCACTGAAAATAAAAAATCTATTTCCTACTTACCATATGTTTTCCCTCAGTGTAGGAGAATGGCTATAGGCATTCAATGGGAACTTTACTTTGAAAAATGGTATGAAGACGATGTTGAATATAATCATATTTGATTGATTTTGTAAGATTTGTATTCAACTTTGACTGTTGCTGTAGAGTACTTTTATTTGATTGCTTGTTATCTGTGGCTCTTCTAGAGAGTTTACATATGGTAAAAAGCTGCATTTTGCAAAACATGGAGATGCCGGGGAATGAACTCGGTGCTAAGCAAAGCATGTGCTCTACCACTGAGCTACATCCCCTAGGAGCTGCTATTTTCTTATGCACAAGTGATTGCAGCTTTACATTTCACTAGAGATTTACTACTTTTCAGTGTTATTAGGGATATCTTAGAAGATGGAAGTATAACCATTATACCATGCTTGACTTCAAGGACTTTATGGTTTTCATGGCTGATGAGAATGCATGGAGATGCCCATTCCGAACATTGGAATGCTCTTAAAGTTCTCCATCAGAGACTGGTTTATCATCAGAATCCCCTACTTTTACTAATGAATGGTGTAGATATTGATCAAGTTTTGCTAACTAGAGGGCTTTCTTACATTCTGTTTGGTCATCAGTGTCAGAATTTAGTAGAAGGGCACAAAGGATGCATGCTATGACTGCCTCTTGGGCTTGCTAGCTAATGCTTCACCAGACAATCTATCTAGAGTTGATATGTTGTCATCATTCCATGCTTTGAAATTTCATTAAGTGCTTGCCCTCCAAGCCCATGTCCATCCTCTTTTTGTTCACAAAGTGTTTGAACTTGTCTCTCAATCTTAATCAATTAGTTTTACTATATTATTTGTCTCGCTCTTTTATTAAACTTTGCTCGGGTAGTCGCCTTCAGTTCCCACTGAAAATAAAAAATCTATTTCCTACTTACTATATGTTTTCCCACAGTGTAGGAGAATGACAATAGGCATTCAATGGGAACTTTACTTTGAAAAATGGTATGAAGACGATGTTGAATATAATCATATTTGATTGATTTTTTATGATTTGTATTCAAGTTTGACTATTGCTGTAGAGAACTTTTATTGGATTGCTTGTTATCTGTGGCTCTTCTAGAGAGTTTACATATGGTAAAAAGCTGCATTTTGCAAAACATGGAGATGCCGGGTATTGAACCTGGGGCCTCATACATGCAAAGCATGCGCTCTACCACTGAGCTACATCCCCTTAGAATTGCTATGTTTTTATGCACAAGTGATTGCAGCTTTACATTTCACTAGAGATTTACTACTTTTCAGTGTTATTAGGGATATCTTAGAAGATGGAAGTATAACCATTATACCATGCTTGACTTCAAGGAATTTATGGTTTTCATGTCTGATGAGAATGCAAGTAGATGCCCATTCCGAACATTGGAATGCTCTTAAAGTTCTCCATCAGAGACTGGTTTATCATCAGAATCCCCTACTTTTACTAATGAATGGTGTGGATATTGAACAAGATTTGCTAACTAGAGGGCTTTCTTACATTCTCTTTGGTCATCAGTGTCAGAACTTAGTAGAAGTGCACAAAGGATGCATGCTATGATTGCCTCTTGGGCATTGCTATCTAATGCTTCACCAGACAATCTATCTAGAGTTGATATGTTGTCATCATTCCATGCTTTGAAATTTCATTAAGTGCTTGCCCTCCAAGCCCATGTCCATCCTCTTTTTGTTCACAAAGTGTTTGAACTTGTCTCTCAATCTTAATCAATTAGTTTTACTATATTATTTGTCTCGCTCTTTTATTAAACTTTGCTCAGGTAGTCACCTTCAGTTCCCACTGAAAATAAAAAATCTATTTCCTACTTACCATATGTTTTCCCTCAGTGTAGGAGAATGGCTATAGGCATTCAATGGGAACTTTACTTTGAAAAATGGTATGAAGACGATGTTGAATATAATCATATTTGATTGATTTTGTAAGATTTGTATTCAACTTTGACTGTTGCTGTAGAGTACTTTTATTTGATTGCTTGTTATCTGTGGCTCTTCTAGAGAGTTTACATATGGTAAAAAGCTGCATTTTGCAAAACATGGAGATGCCGGGGAATGAACTCGGTGCAAAGCAAAGCATGTGCTCTACCACTGAGCTACATCCCCTAGGAGCTGCTATTTTCTTATGCACAAGTGATTGCAGCTTTACATTTCACTAGAGATTTACTACTTTTCAGTGTTATTAGGGATATCTTAGAAGATGGAAGTATAACCATTATACCATGCTTGACTTCAAGGACTTTATGGTTTTCATGGCTGATGAGAATGCATGGAGATGCCCATTCCGAACATTGGAATGCTCTTAAAGTTCTCCATCAGAGACTGGTTTATCATCAGAATCCCCTACTTTTACTAATGAATGGTGTAGATATTGATCAAGTTTTGCTAACTAGAGGGCTTTCTTACATTCTGTTTGGTCATCAGTGTCAGAATTTAGTAGAAGGGCACAAAGGATGCATGCTATGACTGCCTCTTGGGCTTGCTAGCTAATGCTTCACCAGACAATCTATCTAGAGTTGATATGTTGTCATCATTCCATGCTTTGAAATTTCATTAAGTGCTTGCCCTCCAAGCCCATGTCCATCCTCTTTTTGTTCACAAAGTGTTTGAACTTGTCTCTCAATCTTAATCAATTAGTTTTACTATATTATTTGTCTCGCTCTTTTATTAAACTTTGCTCGGGTAGTCGCCTTCAGTTCCCACTGAAAATAAAAAATCTATTTCCTACTTACTATATGTTTTCCCACAGTGTAGGAGAATGACAATAGGCATTCAATGGGAACTTTACTTTGAAAAATGGTATGAAGACGTTGTTGAATATAATCATATTTGATTGATTTTTTATGATTTGTATTCAAGTTTGACTATTGCTGTAGAGAACTTTTATTGGATTGCTTGTTATCTGTGGCTCTTCTAGAGAGTTTACATATGGTAAAAAGCTGCATTTTGCAAAACATGGAGATGCCGGGTATTGAACCCGGGGCCTCATACATGCAAAGCATGCGCTCTACCACTGAGCTACATCCCCTTAGAATTGCTATGTTTTTATGCACAAGTGATTGCAGCTTTACATTTCACTAGAGATTTACTACTTTTCAGTGTTATTAGGGATATCTTAGAAGATGGAAGTATAACCATTATACCATGCTTGACTTCAAGGAATTTATGGTTTTCATGTCTGATGAGAATGCAAGTAGATGCCCATTCCGAACATTGGAATGCTCTTAAAGTTCTCCATCAAAGACTGGTTTATCATCAGAATCCCCTACTTTTACTAATGAATGGTGTGGATATTGAACAAGATTTGCTAACTAGAGGGCTTTCTTACATTCTCTTTGGTCATCAGTGTCAGAACTTAGTAGAAGTGCACAAAGGATGCATGCTATGATTGCCTCTTGGGCATTGCTATCTAATGCTTCACCAGACAATCTATCTAGAGTTGATATGTTGTCATCATTCCATGCTTTGAAATTTCATTAAGTGCTTGCCCTCCAAGCCCATGTCCATCCTCTTTTTGTTCACAAAGTGTTTGAACTTGTCTCTCAATCTTAATCAATTAGTTTTGCTATATTATTTGTCTCGCTCTTTTATTAAACTTTGCTCGGGTAGTCGCCTTCAGTTCCAACTGAAAATAAAAAAACTATTTCATACTTACCATATGTTTTCCCTCAGTGTAGGAGAATGGCAATAGGCATTCAATGGGAACTTTACTTTGAAAAATGGAATGAAGACAATGTTGAATATAAACATAGTTGATTGATTTTTTATGATTTGTATTCAACTTTGACTATTGCTGTAGAGTACTTTTATTGGTTTGCCTGTTATCTGTGGCTCTTCTAGAGAGTTTACATATGGTAAAAAGCTGTATTTTGCAAAACATGGAGATGCCGGGGAATGAACTCGGTGCAAAGCAAAGCATGCGCTCTACCACTGAGCTACATCCCCTAGGAGCTGCTATTTTCTTATGCACAAGTGATTACAGCTTTACATTTCACTAGAGATTTACTACTTTTCAGTGTTATTAGGGACATCTTAGAGGATGGAAGGATAACCATTATACCTTGCTGGATTTCAAGGACTTTATGGTTTTCATGGCTGATGAGAATGCAAGGAGATGCCCATTCCGAACATTGGAATGCTCTTAAAGTTCTCCATCAGAGACTGGTTTATCATCAGAATCCCCTACTTTTACTAATGAATGGTGTAGATATTGATCAAGTTTTGCTAACTAGAGGGCTTTCTTACATTCTGTTTGGTCATCAGTGTCAGAATTTAGTAGAAGGGCACAAAGGATGCATGCTATGACTGCCTCTTGGGCTTGCTAGCTAATGCTTCACCAGACAATCTATCTAGAGTTGATATGTTGTCATCATTCCATGCTTTGAAATTTCATTAAGTTCTTGCCCTCCAAGCCCATGTCCATCCTCTTTTTGTTCACAAAGTGTTTGAACTTGTCTCTCAATCTTAATCAATTAGTTTTACTATATTATTTGTCTCGCTCTTTTATTAAACTTTGCTCAGGTAGTCACCTTCAGTTCCCACTGAAAATAAAAAATCTATTTCCTACTTACCATATGTTTTCCCTCAGTGTAGGAGAATGGCTATAGGCATTCAATGGGAACTTTACTTTGAAAAATGGTATGAAGACGATGTTGAATATAATCATATTTGATTGATTTTGTAAGATTTGTATTCAACTTTGACTGTTGCTGTAGAGTACTTTTATTTGATTGCTTGTTATCTGTGGCTCTTCTAGAGAGTTTACATATGGTAAAAAGCTGCATTTTGCAAAACATGGAGATGCCGGGGAATGAACTCGGTGCTAAGCAAAGCATGTGCTCTACCACTGAGCTACATCCCCTAGGAGCTGCTATTTTCTTATGCACAAGTGATTGCAGCTTTACATTTCACTAGAGATTTACTACTTTTCAGTGTTATTAGGGATATCTTAGAAGATGGAAGTATAACCATTATACCATGCTTGACTTCAAGGACTTTATGGTTTTCATGGCTGATGAGAATGCATGGAGATGCCCATTCCGAACATTGGAATGCTCTTAAAGTTCTCCATCAGAGACTGGTTTATCATCAGAATCCCCTACTTTTACTAATGAATGGTGTAGATATTGATCAAGTTTTGCTAACTAGAGGGCTTTCTTACATTCTGTTTGGTCATCAGTGTCAGAATTTAGTAGAAGGGCACAAAGGATGCATGCTATGACTGCCTCTTGGGCTTGCTAGCTAATGCTTCACCAGACAATCTATCTAGAGTTGATATGTTGTCATCATTCCATGCTTTGAAATTTCATTAAGTGCTTGCCCTCCAAGCCCATGTCCATCCTCTTTTTGTTCACAAAGTGTTTGAACTTGTCTCTCAATCTTAATCAATTAGTTTTACTATATTATTTGTCTCGCTCTTTTATTAAACTTTGCTCGGGTAGTCGCCTTCAGTTCCCACTGAAAATAAAAAATCTATTTCCTACTTACTATATGTTTTCCCACAGTGTAGGAGAATGACAATAGGCATTCAATGGGAACTTTACTTTGAAAAATGGTATGAAGACGATGTTGAATATAATCATATTTGATTGATTTTTTATGATTTGTATTCAAGTTTGACTATTGCTGTAGAGAACTTTTATTGGATTGCTTGTTATCTGTGGCTCTTCTAGAGAGTTTACATATGGTAAAAAGCTGTATTTTGCAAAACATGGAGATGCCGGGGAATGAACTCGGTGCAAAGCAAAGCATGCGCTCTACCACTGAGCTACATCCCCTAGGAGCTGCTATTTTCTTATGCACAAGTGATTACAGCTTTACATTTCACTAGAGATTTACTACTTTTCAGTGTTATTAGGGACATCTTAGAGGATAGAAGTATAACCATTATACCATGCTTGACTTCAAGGACTTTATGGTTTTCATGGCTGATGAGAATGCAAGGAGATGCCCATTCCGAACATTGGAATGCTCATAAAGTTCTCCATCAGAGACTGGTTTATCATCAGAATCCCCTACTTTTACTAATGAATGGTGTAGATATTGATCAAATTTTGCTAACTAGAGGGCTTTCTTACATTCTGTTTGGTCATCAGTGTCAGAATTTAGTAGAAGGGCACAAAGGATGCATGCTATGACTGCCTCTTGGGCTTGCTAGCTAATGCTTCACCAGACAATCTATCTAGAGTTGATATGTTGTCATCATTCCATGCTTTGAAATTTCATTAAGTGCTTGCCCTCCAAGCCCATGTCCATCCTCTTTTTGTTCACAAAGTGTTTGAACTTGTCTCTCAATCTTAATCAATTAGTTTTACTATATTATTTGTCTCGCTCTTTTATTAAACTTTGCTCGGGTAGTCGCCTTCAGTTCCCACTGAAAATAAAAAATCTATTTCCTACTTACTATATGTTTTCCCTCAGTGTAGGAGAATGGCAATAGGCATTCAATGGGAACTTTACTTTGAAAAATGGAATGAAGACAATGTTGAATATAATCATAGTTGATTGATTTTTTATGATTTGTATTCAACTTTGACTATTGCTGTAGAGTACTTTTATTGGTTTGCCTGTTATCTGTGGCTCTTCTAGAGAGTTTACATATGGTAAAAAGTTGTATTTTGCAAAACATGGAGATGCCGGGGATAGAACCTGGGGCCTCATACATGCAAAGCATGCGCTCTACCACTGAGCTACATCCCCTTAGAATTGCTATGTTCTTATGCACAAATGATTGCAGCTTTACATTTCACTAGAGATTTACTACTTTTCAGTGTTATTTTGGATATCTTAGAAGATGGAAGTATAACCATTATACCATGCTTGACTTCAAGGAATTTATGGTTTTCATGTCTGATGAGAATGCAAGTAGATGCCCATTCCGAACATTGGAATGCTCTTAAAGTTCTCCATCAGAGACTGGTTTATCATCAGAATCCCCTACTTTTACTAATGAATGGTGTGGATATTGAACAAGATTAGCTAACTAGAGGGCTTTCTTACATTCTCTTTGGTCATCAGTGTCAGAACTTAGTAGAAGTGCACAAAGGATGCATGCTATGATTGCCTCTTGGGCATTGCTATCTAATGCTTCACCAGACAATCTATCTAGAGTTGATATGTTGTCATCATTCCATGCTTTGAAATTTCATTAAGTGCTTGCCCTCCAAGCCCATGTCCATCCTCTTTTTGTTCACAAAGTGTTTGAACTTGTCTCTCAATCTTAATCAATTAGTTTTGCTATATTATTTGTCTCGCTCTTTTATTAAACTTTGCTCGGGTAGTCGCCTTCAGTTCCAACTGAAAATAAAAAAACTATTTCATACTTACCATATGTTTTCCCTCAGTGTAGGAGAATGGCAATAGGCATTCAATGGGAACTTTACTTTGAAAAATGGAATGAAGACAATGTTGAATATAATCATATTTGATTGATTTTTTAAGATTTGTATTCAACTTTGACTGTTGCTGTAGAGTACTTTTATTTGATTGCTTGTTATCTGTGGCTCTTCTAGAGAGTTTACATATGGTAAAAAGCTGCATTTTGCAAAACATGGAGATGCCGGGGAATGAACTCGGTGCAAAGCAAAGCATGTGCTCTACCACTGAGCTACATCCCCTTAGAATTGCTATGTTCTTATGCACAAGTGATTGCAGCTTTACATTTCACTAAAGATTTACTACTTTTCAGTGTTATTTTGGATATCTTAGAAGATGGAAGTATAACCATTATACCATGCTTGACTTCAAGGAATTTATGGTTTTCATGTCTGATGAGAATGCAAGTAGATGCCCATTCCGAACATTGGAATGCTCTTAAAGTTCTCCATCAGAGACTGGTTTATCATCAGAATCCCCTACTTTTACTAATGAATGGTGTAGATATTGATCAAGTTTTGCTAACTAGAGGGCTTTCTTACATTCTGTTTGGTCATCAGTGTCAGAATTTAGTAGAAGGGCACAAAGGATGCATGCTATGACTGCCTCTTGGGCTTGCTAGCTAATGCTTCACCAGACAATCTATCTAGAGTTGATATGTTGTCATCATTCCATGCTTTGAAATTTCATTAAGTGCTTGCCCTCCAAGCCCATGTCCATCCTCTTTTTGTTCACAAAGTGTTTGAACTTGTCTCTCAATCTTAATCAATTAGATTTACTATATTATTTGTCTCGCTCTTTTATTAAACTTTGCTCAGGTAGTCACCTTCAGTTCCCACTGAAAATAAAAAATCTATTTCCTACTTACCATATGTTTTCCCTCAGTGTAGGAGAATGGCTATAGGCATTCAATGGGAACTTTACTTTGAAAAATGGTATGAAGACGATGTTGAATATAATCATATTTGATTGATTTTTTAAGATTTGTATTCAACTTTGACTATTGCTGTAGAGTACTTTTATTGGTTTGCTTGTTATCTGTGGCTCTTCTAGAGAGTTTACATATGGTAAAAATCTGCATTTTGCAAAACATGGAGATGCCGGGGAATGAACTCCGTGCAAAGCAAAGCATGTGCTCTACCACTGAGCTACATCCCCTAGGAGCTGCTATTTTCTTATGCACAAGTGATTGCAGCTTTACATTTCACTAGAGATTTACTACTTTTCAGTGTTATTAGGGACATCTTAGAGGATGGAAGAATAACCATTATACCATGCTTGACTTCAAGGACTTTATGGTTTTCATGGCTGATGAGAATGCAAGGAGATGCCCATTCCAAACATTGGAATGCTCTTAAAGTTCTCCATCAGAGACTGGTTTATCATCAGAATCCCCTACTTTTACTAATGAATGGTGTAGATATTGATCAAGTTTTGCTAACTAGAGGGCATTCTTACATTCTGTTTGGTCATCAGTGTCAGAATTTAGTAGAAGGGCACAAAGGATGCATGCTATGACTGCCTCTTGGGCACTGCTAACTAATGCTTCACCAGACAATCTATCTAGAGTTGATATGTTGTCATCATTCCATGCTTTGAAATTTCATTAAGTGCTTGCCCTCCAAGCCCTTGTCCATCCTCTTTTTGTTCACAAAGTGTTTGAACTTGTCTCTCAATCTTAATCAATTAGTTTTACTATATTATTTGTCTCGCTCTTTTATTAAACTTTGCTCAGGTAGTCGCCTTCAGTTCCAACTGAAAATAAAAAAACTATTTCATACTTACCATATGTTTTCCCTCAGTGTAGGAGAATGGTAATAGGCATTCAATGGGAACTTTACTTTGAAAAATGGAATGAAGACAATGTTGAATATAATCATAGTTGATTGATTTTTTATGATTTGTATTCAACTTTGACTATTGCTGTAGAGTACTTTTATTGGTTTGCCTGTTATCTGTGGCTCTTCTAGAGAGTTTACATATGGTAAAAAGCTGTATTTTGCAAAACATGGAGATGCTGGGGATAGAACCTGGGGCCTCATACATGCAAAGCATGCGCTCTACCACTGAGCTACATCCCCTAGGAGCTGCTATGTTCTTATGCACAAGTGATTACAGCTTTACATTTCACTAGAGATTTACTACTTTTCAGTGTTATTAGGGACATCTTAGAGGATGGAAGGATAACCATTATACCTTGCTGGATTTCAAGGACTTTATGGTTTTCATGGCTGATGAGAATGCAAGGAGATGCCCATTCCAAACATTGGAATGCTCTTAAAGTTCTCCATCAGAGACTGGTTTATCATCAGAATCCCCTACTTTTACTAATGAATGGTGTAGATATTGATCAAGTTTTGCTAACTAGAGGGCTTTCTTACATTCTGTTTGGTCATCAGTGTCAGAATTTAGTAGAAGGGCACAAAGGATGCATGCTATGACTGCCTCTTGGGCTTGCTAGCTAATGCTTCACCAGACAATCTATCTAGAGTTGATATGTTGTCATCATTCCATGCTTTGAAATTTCATTAAGTGCTTGCCCTCCAAGCCCATGTCCATCCTCTTTTTGTTCACAAAGTGTTTGAACTTGTCTCTCAATCTTAATCAATTAGTTTTACTATATTATTTGTCTCGCTCTTTTATTAAACTTTGCTCAGGTAGTCACCTTCAGTTCCCACTGAAAATAAAAAATCTATTTCCTACTTACCATATGTTTTCCCTCAGTGTAGGAGAATGGCTATAGGCATTCAATGGGAACTTTACTTTGAAAAATGGTATGAAGACGATGTTGAATATAATCATATTTGATTGATTTTTTAAGATTTGTATTCAACTTTGACTATTGCTGTAGAGTACTTTTATTGGTTTGCTTGTTATCTGTGGCTCTTCTAGAGAGTTTACATATGGTAAAAATCTGCATTTTGCAAAACATGGAGATGCCGGGGAATGAACTCCGTGCAAAGCAAAGCATGTGCTCTACCACTGAGCTACATCCCCTAGGAGCTGCTATTTTCTTATGCACAAGTGATTGCAGCTTTACATTTCACTAGAGATTTACTACTTTTCAGTGTTATTAGGGACATCTTAGAGGATGGAAGAATAACCATTATACCATGCTTGACTTCAAGGACTTTATGGTTTTCATGGCTGATGAGAATGCAAGGAGATGCCCATTCCAAACATTGGAATGCTCTTAAAGTTCTCCATCAGAGACTGGTTTATCATCAGAATCCCCTACTTTTACTAATGAATGGTGTAGATATTGATCAAGTTTTGCTAACTAGAGGGCATTCTTACATTCTGTTTGGTCATCAGTGTCAGAATTTAGTAGAAGGGCACAAATGATGCATGCTATGACTGCCTCTTGGGCACTGCTAACTAATGCTTCACCAGACAATCTATCTAGAGTTGATATGTTGTCATCATTCCATGCTTTGAAATTTCATTAAGTGCTTGCCCTCCAAGCCCTTGTCCATCCTCTTTTTGTTCACAAAGTGTTTGAACTTGTCTCTCAATCTTAATCAATTAGTTTTACTATATTATTTGTCTCGCTCTTTTATTAAACTTTGCTCAGGTAGTCGCCTTCAGTTCCCACTGAAAATAAAAAATCTATTTCCTACTTACCATATGTTTTCCCTCAGTGTAGGAGAATGGCAATAGGCATTCAATGGGAACTTTACTTTGAAAAATGGAATGAAGACAATGTTGAATATAATCATAGTTGATTGATTTTTTCTGATTTGTATTCAACTTTGACTATTGCTGTAGAGTACTTTTATTGGTTTGCCTGTTATTTGTGGCTCTTCTAGAGAGTTTACATATGGTAAAAAGTTGTATTTTGCAAAACATGGAGATGCCGGGGATAGAACCTGGGGCTTCATACATGCAAAGCATGCGCTCTACCACTGAGCTACATCCCCTTAGAATTGCTATGTTCTTATGCACAAGTGATTGCAGCTTTACATTTCACTAGAGATTTACTACTTTTCAGTGTTATTTTGGATATCTTAGAAGATGGAAGTATAACCATTATACCATGCTTGACTTCAAGGAATTTATGGTTTTCATGTCTGATGAGAATGCAAGTAGATGCCCATTCCGAACATTGGAATGCTCTTAAAGTTCTCCATCAGAGACTGGTTTATCATCAGAATCCCCTACTTTTACTAATGAATGGTGTGGATATTGAACAAGATTTGCTAACTAGAGGGCTTTCTTACATTCTCTTTGGTCATCAGTGTCAGAACTTAGTAGAAGTGCACAAAGGATGCATGCTATGAAAGCCTCTTGGGCATTGCTATCTAATGCTTCACCAGACAATCTATCTAGAGTTGATATGTTGTCATCATTCCATGCTTTGAAATTTCATTAAGTGCTTGCCCTCCAAGCCCATGTCCATCCTCTTTTTGTTCACAAAGTGTTTGAACTTGTCTCTCAATCTTAATCAATTAGTTTTGCTATATTATTTGTCTCGCTCTTTTATTAAACTTTGCTCGGGTAGTCGCCTTCAGTTCCAACTGAAAATAAAAAAACTATTTCATACTTACCATATGTTTTCACTCAGTGTAGGAGAATGGCAATAGGCATTCAATGGGAACTTTACTTTGAAAAATGGAATGAAGACAATGTTGAATATAATCATATTTGATTGATTTTTTAAGATTTGTATTCAACTTTGACTGTTGCTGTAGAGTACTTTTATTTGATTGCTTGTTATCTGTGGCTCTTCTAGAGAGTTTACATATGGTAAAAAGCTGCATTTTGCAAAACATGGAGATGCCGGGGAATGAACTCGGTGCAAAGCAAAGCATGTGCTCTACCACTGAGCTACATCCCCTTAGAATTGCTATGTTCTTATGCACAAGTGATTGCAGCTTTACATTTCACTAAAGATTTACTACTTTTCAGTGTTATTTTGGATATCTTAGAAGATGGAAGTATAACCATTATACCATGCTTGACTTCAAGGAATTTATGGTTTTCATGTCTGATGAGAATGCAAGTAGATGCCCATTCCGAACATTGGAATGCTCTTAAAGTTCTCCATCAGAGACTGGTTTATCATCAGAATCCCCTACTTTTACTAATGAATGGTGTAGATATTGATCAAGTTTTGCTAACTAGAGGGCTTTCTTACATTCTGTTTGGTCATCAGTGTCAGAATTTAGTAGAAGGGCACAAAGGATGCATGCTATGACTGCCTCTTGGGCTTGCTAGCTAATGCTTCACCAGACAATCTATCTAGAGTTGATATGTTGTCATCATTCCATGCTTTGAAATTTCATTAAGTGCTTGCCCTCCAAGCCCATGTCCATCCTCTTTTTGTTCACAAAGTGTTTGAACTTGTCTCTCAATCTTAATCAATTAGTTTTACTATATTATTTGTCTCGCTCTTTTATTAAACTTTGCTCAGGTAGTCACCTTCAGTTCCCACTGAAAATAAAAAATCTATTTCCTACTTACCATATGTTTTCCCTCAGTGTAGGAGAATGGCTATAGGCATTCAATGGGAACTTTACTTTGAAAAATGGTATGAAGACGATGTTGAATATAATCATATTTGATTGATTTTTTAAGATTTGTATTCAACTTTGACTATTGCTGTAGAGTACTTTTATTGGTTTGCTTGTTATCTGTGGCTCTTCTAGAGAGTTTACATATGGTAAAAATCTGCATTTTGCAAAACATGGAGATGCCGGGGAATGAACTCCGTGCAAAGCAAAGCATGTGCTCTACCACTGAGCTACATCCCCTAGGAGCTGCTATTTTCTTATGCACAAGTGATTGCAGCTTTACATTTCACTAGAGATTTACTACTTTTCAGTGTTATTAGGGACATCTTAGAGGATGGAAGAATAACCATTATACCATGCTTGACTTCAAGGACTTTATGGTTTTCATGGCTGATGAGAATGCAAGGAGATGCCCATTCCAAATATTGGAATGCTCTTAAAGTTCTCCATCAGAGACTGGTTTATCATCAGAATCCCCTACTTTTACTAATGAATGGTGTAGATATTGATCAAGTTTTGCTAACTAGAGGGCATTCTTACATTCTGTTTGGTCATCAGTGTCAGAATTTAGTAGAAGGGCACAAAGGATGCATGCTATGACTGCCTCTTGGGCACTGCTAACTAATGCTTCACCAGACAATCTATCTAGAGTTGATATGTTGTCATCATTCCATGCTTTGAAATTTCATTAAGTGCTTGCCCTCCAAGCCCTTGTCCATCCTCTTTTTGTTCACAAAGTGTTTGAACTTGTCTCTCAATCTTAATCAATTAGTTTTACTATATTATTTGTCTCGCTCTTTTATTAAACTTTGCTCAGGTAGTCGCCTTCAGTTCCAACTGAAAATAAAAAAACTATTTCATACTTACCATATGTTTTCCCTCAGTGTAGGAGAATGGTAATAGGCATTCAATGGGAACTTTACTTTGAAAAATGGAATGAAGACAATGTTGAATATAATCATAGTTGATTGATTTTTTATGATTTGTATTCAACTTTGACTATTGCTGTAGAGTACTTTTATTGGTTTGCCTGTTATCTGTGGCTCTTCTAGAGAGTTTACATATGGTAAAAAGCTGTATTTTGCAAAACATGGAGATGCTGGGGATAGAACCTGGGGCCTCATACATGCAAAGCATGCGCTCTACCACTGAGCTACATCCCCTAGGAGCTGCTATGTTCTTATGCACAAGTGATTACAGCTTTACATTTCACTAGAGATTTACTACTTTTCAGTGTTATTAGGGACATCTTAGAGGATGGAAGGATAACCATTATACCTTGCTGGATTTCAAGGACTTTATGGTTTTCATGGCTGATGAGAATGCAAGGAGATGCCCATTCCAAACATTGGAATGCTCTTAAAGTTCTCCATCAGAGACTGGTTTATCATCAGAATCCCCTACTTTTACTAATGAATGGTGTAGATATTGATCAAGTTTTGCTAACTAGAGGGCTTTCTTACATTCTGTTTGGTCATCAGTGTCAGAATTTAGTAGAAGGGCACAAAGGATGCATGCTATGACTGCCTCTTGGGCTTGCTAGCTAATGCTTCACCAGACAATCTATCTAGAGTTGATATGTTGTCATCATTCCATGCTTTGAAATTTCATTAAGTGCTTGCCCTCCAAGCCCATGTCCATCCTCTTTTTGTTCACAAAGTGTTTGAACTTGTCTCTCAATCTTAATCAATTAGTTTTACTATATTATTTGTCTCGCTCTTTTATTAAACTTTGCTCAGGTAGTCACCTTCAGTTCCCACTGAAAATAAAAAATCTATTTCCTACTTACCATATGTTTTCCCTCAGTGTAGGAGAATGGCTATAGGCATTCAATGGGAACTTTACTTTGAAAAATGGTATGAAGACGATGTTGAATATAATCATATTTGATTGATTTTTTAAGATTTGTATTCAACTTTGACTATTGCTGTAGAGTACTTTTATTGGTTTGCTTGTTATCTGTGGCTCTTCTAGAGAGTTTACATATGGTAAAAATCTGCATTTTGCAAAACATGGAGATGCCGGGGAATGAACTCCGTGCAAAGCAAAGCATGTGCTCTACCACTGAGCTACATCCCCTAGGAGCTGCTATTTTCTTATGCACAAGTGATTGCAGCTTTACATTTCACTAGAGATTTACTACTTTTCAGTGTTATTAGGGACATCTTAGAGGATGGAAGAATAACCATTATACCATGCTTGACTTCAAGGACTTTATGGTTTTCATGGCTGATGAGAATGCAAGGAGATGCCCATTCCAAACATTGGAATGCTCTTAAAGTTCTCCATCAGAGACTGGTTTATCATCAGAATCCCCTACTTTTACTAATGAATGGTGTAGATATTGATCAAGTTTTGCTAACTAGAGGGCATTCTTACATTCTGTTTGGTCATCAGTGTCAGAATTTAGTAGAAGGGCACAAAGGATGCATGCTATGACTGCCTCTTGGGCACTGCTAACTAATGCTTCACCAGACAATCTATCTAGAGTTGATATGTTGTCATCATTCCATGCTTTGAAATTTCATTAAGTGCTTGCCCTCCAAGCCCTTGTCCATCCTCTTTTTGTTCACAAAGTGTTTGAACTTGTCTCTCAATCTTAATCAATTAGTTTTACTATATTATTTGTCTCGCTCTTTTATTAAACTTTGCTCAGGTAGTCGCCTTCAGTTCCCACTGAAAATAAAAAATCTATTTCCTACTTACCATATGTTTTCCCTCAGTGTAGGAGAATGGCAATAGGCATTCAATGGGAACTTTACTTTGAAAAATGGAATGAAGACAATGTTGAATATAATCATAGTTGATTGATTTTTTCTGATTTGTATTCAACTTTGACTATTGCTGTAGAGTACTTTTATTGGTTTGCCTGTTATTTGTGGCTCTTCTAGAGAGTTTACATATGGTAAAAAGTTGTATTTTGCAAAACATGGAGATGCCAGGGATAGAACCTGGGGCTTCATACATGCAAAGCATGCGCTCTACCACTGAGCTACATCCCCTTAGAATTGCTATGTTCTTATGCACAAGTGATTGCAGCTTTACATTTCACTAGAGATTTACTACTTTTCAGTGTTATTTTGGATATCTTAGAAGATGGAAGTATAACCATTATACCATGCTTGACTTCAAGGAATTTATGGTTTTCATGTCTGATGAGAATGCAAGTAGATGCCCATTCCGAACATTGGAATGCTCTTAAAGTTCTCCATCAGAGACTGGTTTATCATCAGAATCCCCTACTTTTACTAATGAATGGTGTGGATATTGAACAAGATTTGCTAACTAGAGGGCTTTCTTACATTCTCTTTGGTCATCAGTGTCAGAACTTAGTAGAAGTGCACAAAGGATGCATGCTATGAAAGCCTCTTGGGCATTGCTATCTAATGCTTCACCAGACAATCTATCTAGAGTTGATATGTTGTCATCATTCCATGCTTTGAAATTTCATTAAGTGCTTGCCCTCCAAGCCCATGTCCATCCTCTTTTTGTTCACAAAGTGTTTGAACTTGTCTCTCAATCTTAATCAATTAGTTTTGCTATATTATTTGTCTCGCTCTTTTATTAAACTTTGCTCGGGTAGTCGCCTTCAGTTCCAACTGAAAATAAAAAAACTATTTCATACTTACCATATGTTTTCCCTCAGTGTAGGAGAATGGCAATAGGCATTCAATGGGAACTTTACTTTGAAAAATGGAATGAAGACAATGTTGAATATAATCATATTTGATTGATTTTTTAAGATTTGTATTCAACTTTGACTGTTGCTGTAGAGTACTTTTATTTGATTGCTTGTTATCTGTGGCTCTTCTAGAGAGTTTACATATGGTAAAAAGCTGCATTTTGCAAAACATGGAGATGCCGGGGAATGAACTCGGTGCAAAGCAAAGCATGTGCTCTACCACTGAGCTACATCCCCTAGGAGCTGCTATTTTCTTATGCACAAGTGATTGCAGCTTTACATTTCACTAGAGATTTACTACTTTTCAGTGTTATTAGGGACATCTTAGAGGATGGAAGAATAACCATTATACCATGCTTGACTTCAAGGACTTTATGGTTTTCATGGCTGATGAGAATGCAAGGAGATGCCCATTCCAAACATTGGAATGCTCTTAAAGTTCTCCATCAGAGACTGGTTTATCATCAGAATCCCCTACTTTTACTAATAAATGGTGTAGATATTGATCAAGTTTTGCTAACTAGAGGGCATTCTTACAATCTGTTTGGTCATCAGTGTCAGAATTTAGTAGAAAGGCACAATGGATGCATGCTATGACTGCCTCTTGGGCATTGCTAACTAATGCTTCACCAGACAATCTATCTAGAGTTGATATGTTGTCATCATTCCATGCTTTGAAATTTCATTAAGTGCTTGCCCTCCAAGCCCTTGTCCATCCTCTTTTTGTTCACAAAGTGTTTGAACTTGTCTCTCAATCTTAATCAATTAGTTTTATTATATTATTTGTCTCGCTCTTTTATTAAACTTTGCTCAGGTAGTCGCCTTCAGTTCCCACTGAAAATAAAAAATCTATTTCCTACTTACCATATGTTTTCCCTCAGTGTAGGAGAATGGCAATAGGCATTCAATGGGAACTTTACTTTGAAAAATGGTATGAAGACGATGTTGAATATAATCATATTTGATTGATTTTTTATGATTTGTGTTCAACTTTGACTATTGCTGTAGAGTACTTTTATTGGATTGCTTGTTATCTGTGGCTCTTCTAGAGAGTTTACATATGGTAAAAAGCTGCATTTTGCAAAACATGGAGATGCCGGGTATTGAACCCGGGGCCTCATACATGCAAAGCATGCGCTCTACCACTGAGCTACATCCCCTTAGAATTGCTATGTTCTTATGCACAAGTGATTGCAGCTTTACATTTCACTAGAGATTTACTACTTTTCAGTGTTATTAGGGATATCTTAGAAGATGGAAGTATAACCATTATACCATGCTTGACTTCAAGGACTTTATGGTTTTCATGGCTGATGAGAATGCAAGGAGATGCCCATTCCGAACATTGGAATGCTCTTAAAGTTCTCCATCAGAGACTGGTTTATCATCAGAATCCCCTACTTTTACTAATGAATGGTGTAGATATTGATCAAATTTTGCTAACTAGAGGGCTTTCTTACATTCTGTTTGGTCATCAGTGTCAGAATTTAGTAGAAGGGCACAAAGGATGCATGCTATGACTGCCTCTTGGGCTTGCTAGCTAATGCTTCACCAGACAATCTATCTAGAGTTGATATGTTGTCATCATTCCATGCTTTGAAATTTCATTAAGTGCTTGCCCTCCAAGCCCATGTCCATCCTCTTTTTGTTCACAAAGTGTTTGAACTTGTCTCTCAATCTTAATCAATTAGTTTTACTATATTATTTGTCTCGCTCTTTTATTAAACTTTGCTCGGGTAGTCGCCTTCAGTTCCCACTGAAAATAAAAAATCTATTTCCTACTTACTATATGTTTTCCCTCAGTGTAGGAGAATGGCAATAGGCATTCAATGGGAACTTTACTTTGAAAAATGGAATGAAGACAATGTTGAATATAATCATAGTTGATTGATTTTTTATGATTTGTATTCAACTTTGACTATTGCTGTAGAGTACTTTTATTGGTTTGCCTGTTATCTGTGGCTCTTCTAGAGAGTTTACATATGGTAAAAAGTTGTATTTTGCAAAACATGGAGATGCCGGGGATAGAACCTGGGGCCTCATACATGCAAAGCTTGCGCTCTACCACTGAGCTACATCCCCTTAGAATTGCTATGTTCTTATGCACAAGTGATTGCAGCTTTACATTTCACTAGAGATTTACTACTTTTCAGTGTTATTTTGGATATCTTAGAAGATGGAAGTATAACCATTATACCATGCTTGACTTCAAGGAATTTATGGTTTTCATGTCTGATGAGAATGCAAGTAGATGCCCATTCCGAACATTGGAATGCTCTTAAAGTTCTCCATCAGAGACTGGTTTATCATCAGAATCCCCTACTTTTACTAATGAATGGTGTGGATATTGAACAAGATTTGCTAACTAGAGGGCTTTCTTACATTCTCTTTGGTCATCAGTGTCAGAACTTAGTAGAAGTGCACAAAGGATGCATGCTATGATTGCCTCTTGGGCATTGCTATCTAATGCTTCACCAGACAATCTATCTAGAGTTGATATGTTGTCATCATTCCATGCTTTGAAATTTCATTAAGTGCTTGTCCTCCAAGCCAATGTCCATCCTCTTTTTGTTCACAAAGTGTTTGAACTTGTCTCTGAATCTTAATATATTAGTTTTGCTATATTATTTGTCTCGCTCTTTTATTAAACTTTGCTCGTGTAGTCGCCTTCAGTTCCCACTGAAAATAAAAAAACTATTTCATACTTACCATATGTTTTCCCTCAGTGTAGGAGAATGGCAATAGGCATTCAATGGGAACTTTACTTTGAAAAATGGAATGAAGACAATGTTGAATATAATCATAGTTGATTGATTTTTTCTGATTTGTATTCAACTTTGACTATTGCTGTAGAGTACTTTTATTGGTTTGCCTGTTATCTGTGGCTCTTCTAGAGAGTTTACATATGGTAAAAAGTTGTATTTTGCAAAACATGGAGATGCCGGGGATAGAACCTGGGGCCTCATACATGCAAAGCATGCGCTCTACCACTGAGCTACATCCCCTTAGAATTGCTATGTTCTTATGCACAAGTGATTGCAGCTTTACATTTCACTAGAGATTTACTACTTTTCAGTGTTATTTTGGATATCTTAGAAGATGGAAGTATAACCATTATACCATGCTTGACTTCAAGGAATTTATGGTTTTCATGTCTGATGAGAATGCAAGTAGATGCCCATTCCGAACATTGGAATGCTCTTAAAGTTCTCCATCAGAGACTGGTTTATCATCAGAATCCCCTACTTTTACTAATGAATGGTGTGGATATTGAACAAGATTTGCTAACTAGAGGGCTTTCTTACATTCTCTTTGGTCATCAGTGTCAGAACTTAGTAGAAGTGCACAAAGGATGCATGCTATGATTGCCTCTTGGGCATTGCTATCTAATGCTTCACCAGACAATCTATCTAGAGTTGATATGTTGTCATCATTCCATGCTTTGAAATTTCATTAAGTGCTTGCCCTCCAAGCCCATGTCCATCCTCTTTTTGTTCACAAAGTGTTTGAACTTGTCTCTCAATCTTAATCAATTAGTTTTGCTATATTATTTGTCTCGCTCTTTTATTAAACTTTGCTCGGGTAGTCGCCTTCAGTTCCAACTGAAAATAAAAAAACTATTTCATACTTACCATATGTTTTCCCTCAGTGTAGGAGAATGGTAATAGGCATTCAATGGGAACTTTACTTTGAAAAATGGAATGAAGACAATGTTGAATATAATCATAGTTGATTGATTTTTTATGATTTGTATTCAACTTTGACTATTGCTGTAGAGTACTTTTATTGGTTTGCCTGTTATCTGTGGCTCTTCTAGAGAGTTTACATATGGTAAAAAGCTGTATTTTGCAAAACATGGAGATGCCGGGGATAGAACCTGGGGCCTCATACATGCAAAGCATGCGCTCTACCACTGAGCTACATCCCCTAGGAGCTGCTATGTTCTTATGCACAAGTGATTACAGCTTTACATTTCACTAGAGATTTACTACTTTTCAGTGTTATTAGGGACATCTTAGAGGATGGAAGGATAACCATTATACCTTGCTGGATTTCAAGGACTTTATGGTTTTCATGGCTGATGAGAATGCAAGGAGATGCCCATTCCAAACATTGGAATGCTCTTAAAGTTCTCCATCAGAGACTGGTTTATCATCAGAATCCCCTACTTTTACTAATGAATGGTGTAGATATTGATCAAGTTTTGCTAACTAGAGGGCTTTCTTACATTCTGTTTGGTCATCAGTGTCAGAATTTAGTAGAAGGGCACAAAGGATGCATGCTATGACTGCCTCTTGGGCACTGCTAACTAATGCTTCACCAGACAATCTATCTAGAGTTGATATGTTGTCATCATTCCATGCTTTGAAATTTCATTAAGTGCTTGCCCTCCAAGCCCTTGTCCATCCTCTTTTTGTTCACAAAGTGTTTGAACTTGTCTCTCAATCTTAATCAATTAGTTTTACTATATTATTTGTCTCGCTCTTTTATTAAACTTTGCTCAGGTAGTCGCCTTCAGTTCCCACTGAAAATAAAAAATCTATTTCCTACTTACCATATGTTTTCCATCAGTGTAGGAGAATGGCAATAGGCATTCAATGGGAACTTTACTTTGAAAAATGGAATGAAGACAATGTTGAATATAATCATAGTTGATTGATTTTTTCTGATTTGTATTCAACTTTGACTATTGCTGTAGAGTACTTTTATTGGTTTGCCTGTTATCTGTGGCTCTTCTAGAGAGTTTACATATGGTAAAAAGTTGTATTTTGCAAAACATGGAGATGCCGGGGATAGAACCTGGGGCCTCATACATGCAAAGCATGCGCTCTACCACTGAGCTACATCCCCTTAGAATTGCTATGTTCTTATGCACAAGTGATTGCAGCTTTACATTTCACTAGAGATTTACTACTTTTCAGTGTTATTTTGGATATCTTAGAAGATGGAAGTATAACCATTATACCATGCTTGACTTCAAGGAATTTATGGTTTTCATGTCTGATGAGAATGCAAGTAGATGCCCATTCCGAACATTGGAATGCTCTTAAAGTTCTCCATCAGAGACTGGTTTATCATCAGAATCCCCTACTTTTACTAATGAATGGTGTAGATATTGATCAAGTTTTGCTAACTAGAGGGCTTTCTTACATTCTGTTTGGTCATCAGTGTCAGAATTTAGTAGAAGGGCACAAAGGATGCATGCTATGACTGCCTCTTGGGCTTGCTAGCTAATGCTTCACCAGACAATCTATCTAGAGTTGATATGTTGTCATCATTCCATGCTTTGAAATTTCATTAAGTGCTTGCCCTCCAAGCCCATGTCCATCCTCTTTTTGTTCACAAAGTGTTTGAACTTGTCTCTCAATCTTAATCAATTAGTTTTACTATATTATTTGTCTCGCTCTTTTATTAAACTTTGCTCAGGTAGTCACCTTCAGTTCCCACTGAAAATAAAAAATCTATTTCCTACTTACCATATGTTTTCCCTCAGTGTAGGAGAATGGCTATAGGCATTCAATGGGAACTTTTCTTTGAAAAATGGTATGAAGACGATGTTGAATATAATCATATTTGATTGATTTTTTAAGATTTGTATTCAACTTTGACTATTGCTGTAGAGTACTTTTATTGGTTTGCTTGTTATCTGTGGCTCTTCTAGAGAGTTTACATATGGTAAAAATCTGCATTTTGCAAAACATGGAGATGCCGGGGAATGAACTCCGTGCAAAGCAAAGCATGTGCTCTACCACTGAGCTACATCCCCTAGGAGCTGCTATTTTCTTATGCACAAGTGATTGCAGCTTTACATTTCACTAGAGATTTACTACTTTTCAGTGTTATTAGGGACATCTTAGAGGATGGAAGAATAACCATTATACCATGCTTGACTTCAAGGACTTTATGGTTTTCATGGCTGATGAGAATGCAAGGAGATGCCCATTCCAAACATTGGAATGCTCTTAAAGTTCTCCATCAGAGACTGGTTTATCATCAGAATCCCCTACTTTTACTAATGAATGGTGTAGATATTGATCAAGTTTTGCTAACTAGAGGGCATTCTTACATTCTGTTTGGTCATCAGTGTCAGAATTTAGTAGAAGGGCACAAAGGATGCATGCTATGACTGCCTCTTGGGCACTGCTAACTAATGCTTCACCAGACAATCTATCTAGAGTTGATATGTTGTCATCATTCCATGCTTTGAAATTTCATTAAGTGCTTGCCCTCCAAGCCCTTGTCCATCCTCTTTTTGTTCACAAAGTGTTTGAACTTGTCTCTCAATCTTAATCAATTAGTTTTACTATATTATTTGTCTCGCTCTTTTATTAAACTTTGCTCAGGTAGTCGCCTTCAGTTCCAACTGAAAATAAAAAAACTATTTCATACTTACCATATGTTTTCCCTCAGTGTAGGAGAATGGTAATAGGCATTCAATGGGAACTTTACTTTGAAAAATGGAATGAAGACAATGTTGAATATAATCATAGTTGATTGATTTTTTATGATTTGTATTCAACTTTGACTATTGCTGTAGAGTACTTTTATTGGTTTGCCTGTTATCTGTGGCTCTTCTAGAGAGTTTACATATGGTAAAAAGCTGTATTTTGCAAAACATGGAGATGCTGGGGATAGAACCTGGGGCCTCATACATGCAAAGCATGCGCTCTACCACTGAGCTACATCCCCTAGGAGCTGCTATGTTCTTATGCACAAGTGATTACAGCTTTACATTTCACTAGAGATTTACTACTTTTCAGTGTTATTAGGGACATCTTAGAGGATGGAAGGATAACCATTATACCTTGCTGGATTTCAAGGACTTTATGGTTTTCATGGCTGATGAGAATGCAAGGAGATGCCCATTCCAAACATTGGAATGCTCTTAAAGTTCTCCATCAGAGACTGGTTTATCATCAGAATCCCCTACTTTTACTAATGAATGGTGTAGATATTGATCAAGTTTTGCTAACTAGAGGGCTTTCTTACATTCTGTTTGGTCATCAGTGTCAGAATTTAGTAGAAGGGCACAAAGGATGCATGCTATGACTGCCTCTTGGGCTTGCTAGCTAATGCTTCACCAGACAATCTATCTAGAGTTGATATGTTGTCATCATTCCATGCTTTGAAATTTCATTAAGTGCTTGCCCTCCAAGCCCATGTCCATCCTCTTTTTGTTCACAAAGTGTTTGAACTTGTCTCTCAATCTTAATCAATTAGTTTTACTATATTATTTGTCTCGCTCTTTTATTAAACTTTGCTCAGGTAGTCACCTTCAGTTCCCACTGAAAATAAAAAATCTATTTCCTACTTACCATATGTTTTCCCTCAGTGTAGGAGAATGGCTATAGGCATTCAATGGGAACTTTACTTTGAAAAATGGTATGAAGACGATGTTGAATATAATCATATTTGATTGATTTTTTAAGATTTGTATTCAACTTTGACTATTGCTGTAGAGTACTTTTATTGGTTTGCTTGTTATCTGTGGCTCTTCTAGAGAGTTTACATATGGTAAAAATCTGCATTTTGCAAAACATGGAGATGCCGGGGAATGAACTCCGTGCAAAGCAAAGCATGTGCTCTACCACTGAGCTACATCCCCTAGGAGCTGCTATTTTCTTATGCACAAGTGATTGCAGCTTTACATTTCACTAGAGATTTACTACTTTTCAGTGTTATTAGGGACATCTTAGAGGATGGAAGAATAACCATTATACCATGCTTGACTTCAAGGACTTTATGGTTTTCATGGCTGATGAGAATGCAAGGAGATGCCCATTCCAAACATTGGAATGCTCTTAAAGTTCTCCATCAGAGACTGGTTTATCATCAGAATCCCCTACTTTTACTAATGAATGGTGTAGATATTGATCAAGTTTTGCTAACTAGAGGGCATTCTTACATTCTGTTTGGTCATCAGTGTCAGAATTTAGTAGAAGGGCACAAAGGATGCATGCTATGACTGCCTCTTGGGCACTGCTAACTAATGCTTCACCAGACAATCTATCTAGAGTTGATATGTTGTCATCATTCCATGCTTTGAAATTTCATTAAGTGCTTGCCCTCCAAGCCCTTGTCCATCCTCTTTTTGTTCACAAAGTGTTTGAACTTGTCTCTCAATCTTAATCAATTAGTTTTACTATATTATTTGTCTCGCTCTTTTATTAAACTTTGCTCAGGTAGTCGCCTTCAGTTCCCACTGAAAATAAAAAATCTATTTCCTACTTACCATATGTTTTCCCTCAGTGTAGGAGAATGGCAATAGGCATTCAATGGGAACTTTACTTTGAAAAATGGAATGAAGACAATGTTGAATATAATCATAGTTGATTGATTTTTTCTGATTTGTATTCAACTTTGACTATTGCTGTAGAGTACTTTTATTGGTTTGCCTGTTATTTGTGGCTCTTCTAGAGAGTTTACATATGGTAAAAAGTTGTATTTTGCAAAACATGGAGATGCCGGGGATAGAACCTGGGGCTTCATACATGCAAAGCATGCGCTCTACCACTGAGCTACATCCCCTTAGAATTGCTATGTTCTTATGCACAAGTGATTGCAGCTTTACATTTCACTAGAGATTTACTACTTTTCAGTGTTATTTTGGATATCTTAGAAGATGGAAGTATAACCATTATACCATGCTTGACTTCAAGGAATTTATGGTTTTCATGTCTGATGAGAATGCAAGTAGATGCCCATTCCGAACATTGGAATGCTCTTAAAGTTCTCCATCAGAGACTGGTTTATCATCAGAATCCCCTACTTTTACTAATGAATGGTGTGGATATTGAACAAGATTTGCTAACTAGAGGGCTTTCTTACATTCTCTTTGGTCATCAGTGTCAGAACTTAGTAGAAGTGCACAAAGGATGCATGCTATGAAAGCCTCTTGGGCATTGCTATCTAATGCTTCACCAGACAATCTATCTAGAGTTGATATGTTGTCATCATTCCATGCTTTGAAATTTCATTAAGTGCTTGCCCTCCAAGCCCATGTCCATCCTCTTTTTGTTCACAAAGTGTTTGAACTTGTCTCTCAATCTTAATCAATTAGTTTTGCTATATTATTTGTCTCGCTCTTTTATTAAACTTTGCTCGGGTAGTCGCCTTCAGTTCCAACTGAAAATAAAAAAACTATTTCATACTTACCATATGTTTTCCCTCAGTGTAGGAGAATGGCAATAGGCATTCAATGGGAACTTTACTTTGAAAAATGGAATGAAGACAATGTTGAATATAATCATATTTGATTGATTTTTTAAGATTTGTATTCAATTTTGACTGTTGCTGTAGAGTACTTTTATTTGATTGCTTGTTATCTGTGGCTCTTCTAGAGAGTTTACATATGGTAAAAAGCTGCATTTTGCAAAACATGGAGATGCCGGGGAATGAACTCGGTGCAAAGCAAAGCATGTGCTCTACCACTGAGCTACATCCCCTAGGAGCTGCTATTTTCTTATGCACAAGTGATTGCAGCTTTACATTTCACTAGAGATTTACTACTTTTCAGTGTTATTAGGGACATCTTAGAGGATGGAAGAATAACCATTATACCATGCTTGACTTCAAGGACTTTATGGTTTTCATGGCTGATGAGAATGCAAGGAGATGCCCATTCCAAACATTGGAATGCTCTTAAAGTTCTCCATCAGAGACTGGTTTATCATCAGAATCCCCTACTTTTACTAATGAATGGTGTAGATATTGATCAAGTTTTGCTAACTAGAGGGCATTCTTACATTCTGTTTGGTCATCAGTGTCAGAATTTAGTAGAAAGGCACAAAGGATGCATGCTATGACTGCCTCTTGGGCATTGCTAACTAATGCTTCACCAGACAATCTATCTAGAGTTGATATGTTGTCATCATTCCATGCTTTGAAATTTCATTAAGTGCTTGCCCTCCAAGCCCATGTCCATCCTCTTTTTGTTCACAAAGTGTTTGAACTTGTCTCTCAATCTTAATCAATTAGTTTTACTATATTATTTGTCTCGCTCTTTTATTAAACTTTGCTCGGGTAGTCGCCTTCAGTTCCCACTGAAAATAAAAAATCTATTTCCTACTTACTATATGTTTTCCCTCAGTGTAGGAGAATGGCAATAGGCATTCAATGGGAACTTTACTTTGAAAAATGGAATGAAGACAATGTTGAATATAATCATAGTTGATTGATTTTTTATGATTTGTATTCAACTTTGACTATTGCTGTAGAGTACTTTTATTGGTTTGCCTGTTATCTGTGGCTCTTCTAGAGAGTTTACATATGGTAAAAAGTTGTATTTTGCAAAACATGGAGATGCCGGGGATAGAACCTGGGGCCTCATACATGCAAAGCTTGCGCTCTACCACTGAGCTACATCCCCCTAGAATTGCTATGTTCTTATGCACAAGTGATTGCAGCTTTACATTTCACTAGAGATTTACTACTTTTCAGTGTTATTTTGGATATCTTAGAAGATGGAAGTATAACCATTATACCATGCTTGACTTCAAGGAATTTATGGTTTTCATGTCTGATGAGAATGCAAGTAGATGCCCATTCCGAACATTGGAATGCTCTTAAAGTTCTCCATCAGAGACTGGTTTATCATCAGAATCCCCTACTTTTACTAATGAATGGTGTGGATATTGAACAAGATTTGCTAACTAGAGGGCTTTCTTACATTCTCTTTGGTCATCAGTGTCAGAACTTAGTAGAAGTGCACAAAGGATGCATGCTATGATTGCCTCTTGGGCATTGCTATCTAATGCTTCACCAGACAATCTATCTAGAGTTGATATGTTGTCATCATTCCATGCTTTGAAATTTCATTAAGTGCTTGTCCTCCAAGCCAATGTCCATCCTCTTTTTGTTCACAAAGTGTTTGAACTTGTCTCTGAATCTTAATATATTAGTTTTGCTATATTATTTGTCTCGCTCTTTTATTAAACTTTGCTCGTGTAGTCGCCTTCAGTTCCCACTGAAAATAAAAAAACTATTTCATACTTACCATATGTTTTCCCTCAGTGTAGGAGAATGGCAATAGGCATTCAATGGGAACTTTACTTTGAAAAATGGAATGAAGACAATGTTGAATATAATCATAGTTGATTGATTTTTTCTGATTTGTATTCAACTTTGACTATTGCTGTAGAGTACTTTTATTGGTTTGCCTGTTATCTGATGCTCTTCTAGAGAGTTTACATATGGTAAAAAGTTGTATTTTGCAAAACATGGAGATGCCGGGGATAGAACCTGGGGCCTCATACATGCAAAGCATGCGCTCTACCACTGAGCTACATCCCCTTAGAATTGCTATGTTCTTATGCACAAGTGATTGCAGCTTTACATTTCACTAGAGATTTACTACTTTTCAGTGTTATTTTGGATATCTTAGAAGATGGAAGTATAACCATTATACCATGCTTGACTTCAAGGAATTTATGGTTTTCATGTCTGATGAGAATGCAAGTAGATGCCCATTCCGAACATTGGAATGCTCTTAAAGTTCTCCATCAGAGACTGGTTTATCATCAGAATCCCCTACTTTTACTAATGAATGGTGTGGATATTGAACAAGATTTGCTAACTAGAGGGCTTTCTTACATTCTCTTTGGTCATCAGTGTCAGAACTTAGTAGAAGTGCACAAAGGATGCATGCTATGATTGCCTCTTGGGCATTGCTATCTAATGCTTCACCAGACAATCTATCTAGAGTTGATATGTTGTCATCATTCCATGCTTTGAAATTTCATTAAGTGCTTGCCCTCCAAGCCCATGTCCATCCTCTTTTTGTTCACAAAGTGTTTGAACTTGTCTCTCAATCTTAATCAATTAGTTTTGCTATATTATTTGTCTCGCTCTTTTATTAAACTTTGCTCGGGTAGTCGCCTTCAGTTCCAACTGAAAATAAAAAAACTATTTCATACTTACCATATGTTTTCCCTCAGTGTAGGAGAATGGTAATAGGCATTCAATGGGAACTTTACTTTGAAAAATGGAATGAAGACAATGTTGAATATAATCATAGTTGATTGATTTTTTATGATTTGTATTCAACTTTGACTATTGCTGTAGAGTACTTTTATTGGTTTGCCTGTTATCTGTGGCTCTTCTAGAGAGTTTACATATGGTAAAAAGCTGTATTTTGCAAAACATGGAGATGCCGGGGATAGAACCTGGGGCCTCATACATGCAAAGCATGCGCTCTACCACTGAGCTACATCCCCTAGGAGCTGCTATGATCTTATGCACAAGTGATTACAGCTTTACATTTCACTAGAGATTTACTACTTTTCAGTGTTATTAGGGACATCTTAGAGGATGGAAGGATAACCATTATACCTTGCTGGATTTCAAGGACTTTATGGTTTTCATGGCTGATGAGAATGCAAGGAGATGCCCATTCCAAACATTGGAATGCTCTTAAAGTTCTCCATCAGAGACTGGTTTATCATCAGAATCCCCTACTTTTACTAATGAATGGTGTAGATATTGATCAAGTTTTGCTAACTAGAGGGCTTTCTTACATTCTGTTTGGTCATCAGTGTCAGAATTTAGTAGAAGGGCACAAAGGATGCATGCTATGACTGCCTCTTGGGCACTGCTAACTAATGCTTCACCAGACAATCTATCTAGAGTTGATATGTTGTCATCATTCCATGCTTTGAAATTTCATTAAGTGCTTGCCCTCCAAGCCCTTGTCCATCCTCTTTTTGTTCACAAAGTGTTTGAACTTGTCTCTCAATCTTAATCAATTAGTTTTACTATATTATTTGTCTCGCTCTTTTATTAAACTTTGCTCAGGTAGTCGCCTTCAGTTCCCACTGAAAATAAAAAATCTATTTCCTACTTACCATATGTTTTCCATCAGTGTAGGAGAATGGCAATAGGCATTCAATGGGAACTTTACTTTGAAAAATGGAATGAAGACAATGTTGAATATAATCATAGTTGATTGATTTTTTCTGATTTGTATTCAACTTTGACTATTGCTGTAGAGTACTTTTATTGGTTTGCCTGTTATCTGTGGCTCTTCTAGAGAGTTTACATATGGTAAAAAGTTGTATTTTGCAAAACATGGAGATGCCGGGGATAGAACCTGGGGCCTCATACATGCAAAGCATGCGCTCTACCACTGAGCTACATCCCCTTAGAATTGCTATGTTCTTATGCACAAGTGATAGCAGCTTTACATTTCACTAGAGATTTACTACTTTTCAGTGTTATTAGGGACATCTTAGAGGATGGAAGGATAACCATTATACCTTGCTGGATTTCAAGGACTTTATGGTTTTCATGGCTGATGAGAATGCAAGGAGATGCCCATTCCAAACATTGGAATGCTCTTAAAGTTCTCCATCAGAGACTGGTTTATCATCAGAATCCCCTACTTTTACTAATGAATGGTGTAGATATTGATCAAGTTTTGCTAACTAGAGGGCTTTCTTACATTCTGTTTGGTCATCAGTGTCAGAATTTAGTAGAAGGGCACAAAGGATGCATGCTATGACTGCCTCTTGGGCACTGCTAACTAATGCTTCACCAGACAATCTATCTAGAGTTGATATGTTGTCATCATTCCATGCTTTGAAATTTCATTAAGTGCTTGCCCTCCAAGCCCTTGTCCATCCTCTTTTTGTTCACAAAGTGTTTGAACTTGTCTCTCAATCTTAATCAATTAGTTTTACTATATTATTTGTCTCGCTCTTTTATTAAACTTTGCTCAGGTAGTCGCCTTCAGTTCCCACTGAAAATAAAAAATCTATTTCCTACTTACCATATGTTTTCCATCAGTGTAGGAGAATGGCAATAGGCATTCAATGGGAACTTTACTTTGAAAAATGGAATGAAGACAATGTTGAATATAATCATTGTTGATTGATTTTTTCTGATTTGTATTCAACTTTGACTATTGCTGTAGAGTACTTTTATTGGTTTGCCTGTTATCTGTGGCTCTTCTAGAGAGTTTACATATGGTAAAAAGTTGTATTTTGCAAAACATGGAGATGCCGGGGATAGAACCTGGGGCCTCATACATGCAAAGCATGCGCTCTACCACTGAGCTACATCCCCTTAGAATTGCTATGTTCTTATGCACAAGTGATTGCAGCTTTACATTTCACTAGAGATTTACTACTTTTCAGTGTTATTTTGGATATCTTAGAACATGGAAGTATAACCATTATACCATGCTTGACTTCAAGGAATTTATGGTTTTCATGTCTGATGAGAATGCAAGTAGATGCCCATTCCGAACATTGGAATGCTCTTAAAGTTCTCCATCAGAGACTGGTTTATCATCAGAATCCCCTACTTTTACTAATGAATGGTGTGGATATTGAACAAGATTTGCTAACTAGAGGGCTTTCTTACATTCTCTTTGGTCATCAGTGTCAGAACTTAGTAGAAGTGCACAAAGGATGCATGCTATGATTGCCTCTTGGGCATTGCTATCTAATGCTTCACCAGACAATCTATCTAGAGTTGATATGTTGTCATCATTCCATGCTTTGAAATTTCATTAAGTGCTTGCCCTCCAAGCCCATGTCCATCCTCTTTTTGTTCACAAAGTGTTTGAACTTGTCTCTCAATCTTAATCTTTTAGTTTTGCTATATTATTTGTCTCGCTCTTTTATTAAACTTTGCTCGGGTAGTCGCCTTCAGTTCCAACTGAAAATAAAAAAACTATTTCATACTTACCATATGTTTTCCCTCAGTGTAGGAGAATGGTAATAGGCATTCAATGGGAACTTTACTTTGAAAAATGGAATGAGGACAATGTTGAATATAATCATAGTTGATTGATTTTTTATGATTTGTATTCAACTTTGACTATTGCTGTAGAGTACTTTTATTGGTTTGCCTGTTATCAGTGGCTCTTCTAGAGAGTTTACATATGGTAAAAAGCTGTATTTTGCAAAACATGGAGATGCCGGGGATAGAACCTGGGGCCTCATACATGCAAAGCATGCGCTCTACCACTGAGCTACATCCCCTAGGAGCTGCTATGTTCTTATGCACAAGTGATTACAGCTTTACATTTCACTAGAGATTTACTACTTTTCAGTGTTATTAGGGACATCTTAGAGGATGGAAGGATAACCATTATACCTTGCTGGATTTCAAGGACTTTATGGTTTTCATGGCTGATGAGAATGCAAGGAGATGCCCATTCCAAACATTGGAATGCTCTTAAAGTTCTCCATCAGAGACTGGTTTATCATCAGAATCCCCTACTTTTACTAATGAATGGTGTAGATATTGATCAAGTTTTGCTAACTAGAGGGCTTTCTTACATTCTGTTTGGTCATCAGTGTCAGAATTTAGTAGAAGGGCACAAAGGATGCATGCTATGACTGCCTCTTGGGCACTGCTAACTAATGCTTCACCAGACAATCTATCTAGAGTTGATATGTTGTCATCATTCCATGCTTTGAAATTTCATTAAGTGCTTGCCCTCCAAGCCCTTGTCCATCCTCTTTTTGTTCACAAAGTGTTTGAACTTGTCTCTCAATCTTAATCAATTAGTTTTACTATATTATTTGTCTCGCTCTTTTATTAAACTTTGCTCAGGTAGTCGCCTTCAGTTCCCACTGAAAATAAAAAATCTATTTCCTACTTACCATATGTTTTCCCTCAGTGTAGGAGAATGGCAATAGGCATTCAATGGGAACTTTACTTTGAAAAATGGAATGAAGACAATGTTGAATATAATCATAGTTGATTGATTTTTTCTGATTTGTATTCAACTTTGACTATTGCTGTAGAGTACTTTTATTGGTTTGCCTATTATCTGTGGCTCTTCTAGAGAGTTTACATATGGTAAAAAGTTGTATTTTGCAAAACATGGAGATGCTGGGGATAGAACCTGGGGCCTCATACATGCAAAGCATGCGCTCTACCACTGAGCTACATCCCCTTAGAATTGCTATGTTCTTATGCACAAGTGATTGCAGCTTTACATTTCACTAGAGATTTACTACTTTTCAGTGTTATTTTGGATATCTTAGAAGATGGAAGTCTAACCATTATACCATGCTTGACTTCAAGGAATTTATGGTTTTCATGTCTGATGAGAATGCAAGTAGATGCCCATTCCGAACATTGGAATGCTCTTAAAGTTCTCCATCAGAGACTGGTTTATCATCAGAATCCCCTACTTTTACTAATGAATGGTGTGGATATTGAACAAGATTTGCTAACTAGAGGGCTTTCTTACATTCTCTTTGGTCATCAGTGTCAGAACTTAGTAGAAGTGCACAAAGGATGCATGCTATGATTGCCTCTTGGGCATTGCTATCTAATGCTTCACCAGACAATCTATCTAGAGTTGATATGTTGTCATCATTCCATGCTTTGAAATTTCATTAAGTGCTTGCCCTCCAAGCCCATGTCCATCCTCTTTTTGTTCACAAAGTGTTTGAACTTGTCTCTCAATCTTAATCAATTAGTTTTGCTATATTATTTGTCTCGCTCTTTTATTAAACTTTGCTCGGGTAGTCGCCTTCAGTTCCAACTGAAAATAAAAAAACTATTTCATACTTACCATATGTTTTCCCTCAGTGTAGGAGAATGGCAATAGGCATTCAATGGGAACTTTACTTTGAAAAATGGAATGAAGACAATGTTGAATATAATCATATTTGATTGATTTTTTAAGATTTGTATTCAACTTTGACTGTTGCTGTAGAGTACTTTTATTTGATTGCTTGTTATCTGTGGCTCTTCTAGAGAGTTTACATATGGTAAAAAGCTGCATTTTGCAAAACATGGAGATGCCGGGGAATGAACTCGGTGCAAAGCAAAGCATGTGCTCTACCACTGAGCTACATCCCCTTAGAATTGCTATGTTCTTATGCACAAGTGATTGCAGCTTTACATTTCACTAGAGATTTACTACTTTTCAGTGTTATTTTGGATATCTTAGAAGATGGAAGTATAACCATTATACCATGCTTGACTTCAAGGAATTTATGGTTTTCATGTCTGATGAGAATGCAAGTAGATGCCCATTCCGAACATTGGAATGCTCTTAAAGTTCTCCATCAGAGACTGGTTTATCATCAGAATCCCCTACTTTTACTAATGAATGGTGTGGATATTGAACAAGATTTGCTAACTAGAGGGCTTTCTTACATTCTCTTTGGTCATCAGTGTCAGAACTTAGTAGAAGTGCACAAAGGATGCATGCTATGATTGCCTCTTGGGCATTGCTATCTAATGCTTCACCAGACAATCTATCTAGAGTTGATATGTTGTCATCATTCCATGCTTTGAAATTTCATTAAGTGCTTGCCCTCCAAGCCCATGTCCATCCTCTTTTTGTTCACAAAGTGTTTGAACTTGTCTCTCAATCTTAATCAATTAGTTTTGCTATATTATTTGTCTCGCTCTTTTATTAAACTTTGCTCGGGTAGTCGCCTTCAGTTCCAACTGAAAATAAAAAAACTATTTCATACTTACCATATGTTTTCCCTCAGTGTAGGAGAATGGCAATAGGCATTCAATGGGAACTTTACTTTGAAAAATGGAATGAAGACAATGTTGAATATAATCATATTTGATTGATTTTTTAAGATTTGTATTCAACTTTGACTGTTGCTGTAGAGTACTTTTATTTGATTGCTTGTTATCTGTGGCTCTTCTAGAGAGTTTACATATGGTAAAAAGCTGCATTTTGCAAAACATGGAGATGCCGGGGAATGAACTCGGTGCAAAGCAAAGCATGTGCTCTACCACTGAGCTACATCCCCTAGGAGCTGCTATTTTCTTATGCACAAGTGATTGCAGCTTTACATTTCACTAGAGATTTACTACTTTTCAGTGTTATTAGGGACATCTTAGAGGATGGAAGAATAACCATTATACCATGCTTGACTTCAAGGACTTTATGGTTTTCATGGCTGATGAGAATGCAAGGAGATGCCCATTCCAAACATTGGAATGCTCTTAAAGTTCTCCATCAGAGACTGGTTTATCATCAGAATCCCCTACTTTTACTAATGAATGGTGTAGATATTGATCAAGTTTTGCTAACTAGAGGGCATTCTTACATTCTGTTTGGTCATCAGTGTCAGAATTTAGTAGAAGGGCACAAAGGATGCATGCTATGACTGCCTCTTGGGCATTGCTAACTAATGCTTCACCAGACAATCTATCTAGAGTTGATATGTTGTCATCATTCCATGCTTTGAAATTTCATTAAGTGCTTGCCCTCCAAGCCCTTGTCCATCCTCTTTTTGTTCACAAAGTGTTTGAACTTGTCTCTCAATCTTAATCAATTAGTTTTATTATATTATTTGTCTCGCTCTTTTATTAAACTTTGCTCAGGTAGTCGCCTTCAGTTCCCACTGAAAATAAAAAATCTATTTCCTACTTACCATATGTTTTCCCTCAGTGTAGGAGAATGGCAATAGGCATTCAATGGGAACTTTACTTTGAAAAATGGTATGAAGACGATGTTGAATATAATCATATTTGATTGATTCTTTATGATTTGTATTCAACTTTGACTATTGCTGTAGAGTACTTTTATTGGATTGCTTGTTATCTGTGGCTCTTCTAGAGAGTTTACATATGGTAAAAAGCTGCATTTTGCAAAACATGGAGATGCCGGGTATTGAACCCGGGGCCTCATACATGCAAAGCATGCGCTCTACCACTGAGCTACATCCCCTTAGAATTGCTATGTTCTTATGCACAAGTGATTGCAGCTTTACATTTCACTAGAGATTTACTACTTTTCAGTGTTATTAGGGATATCTTAGAAGATGGAAGTATAACCATTATACCATGCTTGACTTCAAGGACTTTATGGTTTTCATGGCTGATGAGAATGCATGGAGATGCCCATTCCGAACATTGGAATGCTCTTAAAGTTCTCCATCAGAGACTGGTTTATCATCAGAATCCCCTACTTTTACTAATGAATGGTGTGGATATTGAACAAGATTTGCTAACTAGAGGGCTTTCTTACATTCTCTTTGGTCATCAGTGTCAGAACTTAGTAGAAGTGCACAAAGGATGCATGCTATGATTGCCTCTTGGGCATTGCTATCTAATGCTTCACCAGACAATCTATCTAGAGTTGATATGTTGTCATCATTCCATGCTTTGAAATTTCATTAAGTGCTTGCCCTCCAAGCCCATGTCCATCCTCTTTTTGTTCACAAAGTGTTTGAACTTGTCTCTCAATCTTAATCAATTAGTTTTGCTATATTATTTGTCTCGCTCTTTTATTAAACTTTGCTCGGGTAGTCGCCTTCAGTTCCAACTGAAAATAAAAAAACTATTTCATACTTACTATATGTTTTCCCTCAGTGTAGGAGAATGGCAATAGGCATTCAATGGGAACTTTACTTTGAAAAATGGAATGAAGACAATGTTGAATATAATCATATTTGATTGATTTTTTAAGATTTGTATTCAACTTTGACTGTTGCTGTAGAGTACTTTTATTTGATTGCTTGTTATCTGTGGCTCTTCTAGAGAGTTTACATATGGTAAAAAGCTGCATTTTGCAAAACATGGAGATGCCGGGGAATGAACTCGGTGCAAAGCAAAGCATGTGCTCTACCACTGAGCTACATCCCCTTAGAATTGCTATGTTCTTATGCACAAGTGATTGCAGCTTTACATTTCACTAGAGATTTACTACTTTTCAGTGTTATTTTGGATATCTTAGAAGATGGAAGTATAACCATTATACCATGCTTGACTTCAAGGAATTTATGGTTTTCATGTCTGATGAGAATGCAAGTAGATGCCCATTCCGAACATTGGAATGCTCTTAAAGTTCTCCATCAGAGACTGGTTTATCATCAGAATCCCCTACTTTTACTAATGAATGGTGTGGATATTGAACAAGATTTGCTAACTAGAGGGCTTTCTTACATTCTCTTTGGTCATCAGTGTCAGAACTTAGTAGAAGTGCACATAGGATGCATGCTATGATTGCCTCTTGGGCATTGCTATCTAATGCTTCACCAGACAATCTATCTAGAGTTGATATGTTGTCATCATTCCATGCTTTGAAATTTCATTAAGTGCTTGCCCTCCAAGCCCATGTCCATCCTCTTTTTGTTCACAAAGTGTTTGAACTTGTCTCTCAATCTTAATCAATTAGTTTTGCTATATTATTTGTCTCGCTCTTTTATTAAACTTTGCTCGGGTAGTCGCCTTCAGTTCCAACTGAAAATAAAAAAACTATTTCATACTTACCATATGTTTTCCCTCAGTGTAGGAGAATGGTAATAGGCATTCAATGGGAACTTTACTTTGAAAAATGGAATGAAGACAATGTTGAATATAATCATAGTTGATTGATTTTTTATGATTTGTATTCAACTTTGACTATTGCTGTAGAGTACTTTTATTGGTTTGCCTGTTATCTGTGGCTCTTCTAGAGAGTTTACATATGGTAAAAAGCTGTATTTTGCAAAACATGGAGATGCCAGGGAATGAATTCGGTGCAAAGCAAAGCATGCGCTCTACCACTGAGCTACATCCCCTAGGAGCTGCTATTTTCTTATGCACAAGTGATTACAGCTTTACATTTCACTAGAGATTTACTACTTTTCAGTGTTATTAGGGACATCTTAGAGGATGGAAGGATAACCATTATACCTTGCTGGATTTCAAGGACTTTATGGTTTTCATGGCTGATGAGAATGCAAGGAGATGCCCATTCCAAACATTGGAATGCTCTTAAAGTTCTCCATCAGAGACTGGTTTATCATCAGAATCCCCTACTTTTACTAATGAATGGTGTAGATATTGATCAAGTTTTGCTAACTAGAGGGCTTTCTTACATTCTGTTTGGTCATCAGTGTCAGAATTTAGTAGAAGGGCACAAAGGATGCATGCTATGACTGCCTCTTGGGCTTGCTAGCTAATGCTTCACCAGACAATCTATCTAGAGTTGATATGCTGTCATCATTCCATGCTTTGAAATTTCATTAAGTGCTTGCCCTCCAAGCCCATGTCCATCCTCTTTTTGTTCACAAAGTGTTTGAACTTGTCTCTCAATCTTAATCAATTAGTTTTACTATATTATTTGTCTCGCTCTTTTATTAAACTTTGCTCAGGTAGTCACCTTCAGTTCCCACTGAAAATAAAAAATCTATTTCCTACTTACCATATGTTTTCCCTCAGTGTAGGAGAATGGTTATAGGCATTCAATGGGAACTTTACTTTGAAAAATGGTATGAAGACGATGTTGAATATAATCATATTTGATTGATTTTTTAAGATTTGTATTCAACTTTGACTATTGCTGTAGAGTACTTTTATTGGTTTGCTTGTTATCTGTGGCTCTTCTAGAGAGTTTACATATGGTAAAAAGCTGCATTTTGCAAAACATGGAGATGCCGGGGAATGAACTCCGTGCAAAGCAAAGCATGTGCTCTACCACTGAGCTACATCCCCTAGGAGCTGCTATTTTCTTATGCACAAGTGATTGCAGCTTTACATTTCACTAGAGATTTACTACTTTTCAGTGTTATTAGGGACATCTTAGAGGATGGAAGAATAACCATTATACCATGCTTGACTTCAAGGACTTTATGGTTTTCATGGCTGATGAGAATGCAAGGAGATGCCCATTCCAAACATTGGAATGCTCTTAAAGTTCTCCATCAGAGACTGGTTTATCATCAGAATCCCCTACTTTTACTAATGAATGGTGTTGATATTGATCAAGTTTTGCTAACTAGAGGGCATTCTTACATTCTGTTTGGTCATCAGTGTCAGAATTTAGTAGAAGGGCACAAAGGATGCATGCTATGACTGCCTCTTGGGCACTGCTAACTAATGCTTCACCAGACAATCTATCTAGAGTTGATATGTTGTCATCATTCCATGCTTTGAAATTTCATTAAGTGCTTGCCCTCCAAGCCCTTGTCCATCCTCCTTTTGTTCACAAAGTGTTTGAACTTGTCTCTCAATCTTAATCAATTAGTTTTACTATATTATTTGTCTCGCTCTTTTATTAAACTTTGCTCAGGTAGTCGCCTTCAGTTCCCACTGAAAATAAAAAATCTATTTCCTACTTACCATATGTTTTCCCTCAGTGTAGGAGAATGGCAATAGGCATTCAATGGGAACTTTACTTTGAAAAATGGAATGAAGACAATGTTGAATATAATCATATTTTATTGATTTTTTAAGATTTGTATTCAACTTTGACTGTTGCTGTAGAGTACTTTTATTTGATTGCTTGTTATCTGTGGCTCTTCTAGAGAGTTTACATATGGTAAAAAGCTGCATTTTGCAAAACATGGAGATGCCGGGGAATGAACTCGGTGCAAAGCAAAGCATGTGCTCTACCACTGAGCTACATCCCCTAGGAGCTGCTATTTTCTTATGCACAAGTGATTGCAGCTTTACATTTCACTAGAGATTTACTACTTTTCAGTGTTATTAGGGACATCTTAGAGGATGGAAGAATAACCATTATACCATGCTTGACTTCAAGGACTTTATGGTTTTCATGGCTGATGAGAATGCAAGGAGATGCCCATTCCAAACATTGGAATGCTCTTAAAGTTCTCCATCAGAGACTGGTTTATCATCAGAATCCCCTACTTTTACTAATGAATGGTGTAGATATTGATCAAGTTTTGCTAACTAGAGGGCATTCTTACATTCTGTTTGGTCATCAGTGTCAGAATTTAGTAGAAGGGCACAAAGGATGCATGCTATGACTGCCTCTTGGGCACTGCTAACTAATGCTTCACCAGACAATCTATCTAGAGTTGATATGTTGTCATCATTCCATGCTTTGAAATTTCATTAAGTGCTTGCCCTCCAAGCCCTTGTCCATCCTCTTTTTGTTCACAAAGTGTTTGAACTTGTCTCTCAATCTTAATCAATTAGTTTTACTATATTATTTGTCTCGCTCTTTTATTAAACTTTGCTCAGGTAGTCGCCTTCAGTTCCCACTGAAAATAAAAAATCTATTTCCTACTTACCATATGTTTTCCCTCAGTGTAGGAGAATGGCAATAGGCATTCAATGGGAACTTTACTTTGAAAAATGGAATGAAGACAATGTTGAATATAATCATAGTTGATTGATTTTTTCTGATTTGTATTCAACTTTGACTATTGCTGTAGAGTACTTTTATTGGTTTGCCTGTTATCTGTGGCTCTTCTAGAGAGTTTACATATGGTAAAAAGTTGTATTTTGCAAAACATGGAGATGCCGGGGATAGAACCTGGAGCTTCATACATGCAAAGCATGCGCTCTACCACTGAGCTACATCCCCTTAGAATTGCTATGTTCTTATGCACAAGTGATTGCAGCTTTACATTTCACTAGAGATTTACTACTTTTCAGTGTTATTTTGGATATCTTAGAAGATGGAAGTATAACCATTATACCATGCTTGACTTCAAGGAATTTATGGTTTTCATGTCTGATGAGAATGCAAGTAGATGCCCATTCCGAACATTGGAATGCTCTTAAAGTTCTCCATCAGAGACTGGTTTATCATCAGAATCCCCTACTTTTACTAATGAATGGTGTGGATATTGAACAAGATTTGCTAACTAGAGGGCTTTCTTACATTCTCTTTGGTCATCAGTGTCAGAACTTAGTAGAAGTGCACAAAGGATGCATGCTATGAAAGCCTCTTGGGCATTGCTATCTAATGCTTCACCAGACAATCTATCTAGAGTTGATATGTTGTCATCATTCCATGCTTTGAAATTTCATTAAGTGCTTGCCCTCCAAGCCCATGTCCATCCTCTTTTTGTTCACAAAGTGTTTGAACTTGTCTCTCAATCTTAATCAATTAGTTTTGCTATATTATTTGTCTCGCTCTTTTATTAAACTTTGCTCGGGTAGTCGCCTTCAGTTCCAACTGAAAATAAAAAAACTATTTCATACTTACCATATGTTTTCCCTCAGTGTAGGAGAATGGCAATAGGCATTCAATGGGAACTTTACTTTGAAAAATGGAATGAAGACAATGTTGAATATAATCATATTTGATTGATTTTTTAAGATTTGTATTCAACTTTGACTGTTGCTGTAGAGTACTTTTATTTGATTGCTTGTTATCTGTGGCTCTTCTAGAGAGTTTACATATGGTAAAAAGCTGCATTTTGCAAAACATGGAGATGCCGGGGAATGAACTCGGTGCAAAGCAAAGCATGTGCTCTACCACTGAGCTACATCCCCTAGGAGCTGCTATTTTCTTATGCACAAGTGATTGCAGCTTTACATTTCACTAGAGATTTACTACTTTTCAGTGTTATTAGGGACATCTTAGAGGATGGAAGAATAACCATTATACCATGCTTGACTTCAAGGACTTTATGGTTTTCATGGCTGATGAGAATGCAAGGAGATGCCCATTCCAAACATTGGAATGCTCTTAAAGTTCTCCATCAGAGACTGGTTTATCATCAGAATCCCCTACTTTTACTAATGAATGGTGTAGATATTGATCAAGTTTTGCTAACTAGAGGGCATTCTTACATTCTGTTTGGTCATCAGTGTCAGAATTTAGTAGAAAGGCACAAAGGATGCATGCTATGACTGCCTCTTGGGCATTGCTAACTAATGCTTCACCAGACAATCTATCTAGAGTTGATATGTTGTCATCATTCCATGCTTTGAAATTTAATTAAGTGCTTGCCCTCCAAGCCCTTGTCCATCCTCTTTTTGTTCACAAAGTGTTTGAACTTGTCTCTCAATCTTAATCAATTAGTTTTAGTATATTATTTGTCTCGCTCTTTTATTAAACTTTGCTCAGGTAGTCGCCTTCAGTTCCCACTGAAAATAAAAAATCTATTTCCTACTTACCATATGTTTTCCCTCAGTGTAGGAGAATGGCAATAGGCATTCAATGGGAACTTTACTTTGAAAAATGGTATGAAGACGATGTTGAATATAATCATATTTGATTGATTCTTTATGATTTGTGTTCAACTTTGACTATTGCTGTAGAGTACTTTTATTGGATTGCTTGTTATCTGTGGCTCTTCTAGAGAGTTTACATATGGTAAAAAGCTGCATTTTGCAAAACATGGAGATGCTGGGTATTGAACCCGGGGCCTCATACATGCAAAGCATGCGCTCTACCACTGAGCTACATCCCCTTAGAATTGCTATGTTCTTATGCACAAGTGATTGCAGCTTTACATTTCACTAGAGATTTACTACTTTTCAGTGTTATTAGGGATATCTTAGAAGATGGAAGTATAACCATTATACCATGCTTGACTTCAAGGACTTTATGGTTTTCATGGCTGATGAGAATGCAAGGAGATGCCCATTCCGAACATTGGAATGCTCTTAAAGTTCTCCATCAGAGACTGGTTTATCATCAGAATCCCCTACTTTTACTAATGAATGGTGTAGATATTGATCAAATTTTGCTAACTAGAGGGCTTTCTTACATTCTGTTTGGTCATCAGTGTCAGAATTTAGTAGAAGGGCACAAAGGATGCATGCTATGACTGCCTCTTGGGCTTGCTAGCTAATGCTTCACCAGACAATCTATCTAGAGTTGATATGTTGTCATCATTCCATGCTTTGAAATTTCATTAAGTGCTTGCCCTCCAAGCCCATGTCCATCCTCTTTTTGTTCACAAAGTGTTTGAACTTGTCTCTCAATCTTAATCAATTAGTTTTACTATATTATTTGTCTCGCTCTTTTATTAAACTTTGCTCGGGTAGTCGCCTTCAGTTCCCACTGAAAATAAAAAATCTATTTCCTACTTACTATATGTTTTCCCTCAGTGTAGGAGAATGGCAATAGGCATTCAATGGGAACTTTACTTTGAAAAATGGAATGAAGACAATGTTGAATATAATCATAGTTGATTGATTTTTTATGATTTGTATTCAACTTTGACTATTGCTGTAGAGTACTTTTATTGGTTTGCCTGTTATCTGTGGCTCTTCTAGAGAGTTTACATATGGTAAAAAGTTGTATTTTGCAAAACATGGAGATGCCGGGGATAGAACCTGGGGCCTCATACATGCAAAGCATGCGCTCTACCACTGAGCTACATCCCCTTAGAATTGCTATGTTCTTATGCACAAGTGATTGCAGCTTTACATTTCACTAGAGATTTACTACTTTTCAGTGTTATTTTGGATATCTTAGAAGATGGAAGTCTAACCATTATACCATGCTTGACTTCAAGGAATTTATGGTTTTCATGTCTGATGAGAATGCAAGTAGATGCCCATTCCGAACATTGGAATGCTCTTAAAGTTCTCCATCAGAGACTGGTTTATCATCAGAATCCCCTACTTTTACTAATGAATGGTGTGGATATTGAACAAGATTTGCTAACTAGAGGGCTTTCTTACATTCTCTTTGGTCATCAGTGTCAGAACTTAGTAGAAGTGCACAAAGGATGCATGCTATGATTGCCTCTTGGGCATTGCTATCTAATGCTTCACCAGACAATCTATCTAGAGTTGATATGTTGTCATCATTCCATGCTTTGAAATTTCATTAAGTGCTTGCCCTCCAAGCCCATGTCCATCCTCTTTTTGTTCACAAAGTGTTTGAACTTGTCTCTCAATCTTAATCAATTAGTTTTGCTATATTATTTGTCTCGCTCTTTTATTAAACTTTGCTCGGGTAGTCGCCTTCAGTTCCAACTGAAAATAAAAAAACTATTTCATACTTACCATATGTTTTCCCTCAGTGTAGGAGAATGGCAATAGGCATTCAATGGGAACTTTACTTTGAAAAATGGAATGAAGACAATGTTGAATATAATCATATTTGATTGATTTTTTAAGATTTGTATTCAACTTTGACTGTTGCTGTAGAGTACTTTTATTTGATTGCTTGTTATCTGTGGCTCTTCTAGAGAGTTTACATATGGTAAAAAGCTGCATTTTGCAAAACATGGAGATGCCGGGGAATGAACTCGGTGCAAAGCAAAGCATGTGCTCTACCACTGAGCTACATCCCCTTAGAATTGCTATGTTCTTATGCACAAGTGATTGCAGCTTTACATTTCACTAGAGATTTACTACTTTTCAGTGTTATTTTGGATATCTTAGAAGATGGAAGTATAACCATTATACCATGCTTGACTTCAAGGAATTTATGGTTTTCATGTCTGATGAGAATGCAAGTAGATGCCCATTCCGAACATTGGAATGCTCTTAAAGTTCTCCATCAGAGACTGGTTTATCATCAGAATCCCCTACTTTTACTAATGAATGGTGTGGATATTGAACAAGATTTGCTAACTAGAGGGCTTTCTTACATTCTCTTTGGTCATCAGTGTCAGAACTTAGTAGAAGTGCACAAAGGATGCATGCTATGATTGCCTCTTGGGCATTGCTATCTAATGCTTCACCAGACAATCTATCTAGAGTTGATATGTTGTCATCATTCCATGCTTTGAAATTTCATTAAGTGCTTGCCCTCCAAGCCCATGTCCATCCTCTTTTTGTTCACAAAGTGTTTGAACTTGTCTCTCAATCTTAATCAATTAGTTTTGCTATATTATTTGTCTCGCTCTTTTATTAAACTTTGCTCGGGTAGTCGCCTTCAGTTCCAACTGAAAATAAAAAAACTATTTCATACTTACCATATGTTTTCCCTCAGTGTAGGAGAATGGCAATAGGCATTCAATGGGAACTTTACTTTGAAAAATGGAATGAAGACAATGTTGAATATAATCATATTTGATTGATTTTTTAAGATTTGTATTCAACTTTGACTGTTGCTGTAGAGTACTTTTATTTGATTGCTTGTTATCTGTGGCTCTTCTAGAGAGTTTACATATGGTAAAAAGCTGCATTTTGCAAAACATGGAGATGCCGGGGAATGAACTCGGTGCAAAGCAAAGCATGTGCTCTACCACTGAGCTACATCCCCTAGGAGCTGCTATTTTCTTATGCACAAGTGATTGCAGCTTTACATTTCACTAGAGATTTACTACTTTTCAGTGTTATTAGGGACATCTTAGAGGATGGAAGAATAACCATTATACCATGCTTGACTTCAAGGACTTTATGGTTTTCATGGCTGATGAGAATGCAAGGAGATGCCCATTCCAAACATTGGAATGCTCTTAAAGTTCTCCATCAGAGACTGGTTTATCATCAGAATCCCCTACTTTTACTAATGAATGGTGTAGATATTGATCAAGTTTTGCTAACTAGAGGGCATTCTTACATTCTGTTTGGTCATCAGTGTCAGAATTTAGTAGAAGGGCACAAAGGATGCATGCTATGACTGCCTCTTGGGCATTGCTAACTAATGCTTCACCAGACAATCTATCTAGAGTTGATATGTTGTCATCATTCCATGCTTTGAAATTTCATTAAGTGCTTGCCCTCCAAGCCCTTGTCCATCCTCTTTTTGTTCACAAAGTGTTTGAACTTGTCTCTCAATCTTAATCAATTAGTTTTATTATATTATTTGTCTCGCTCTTTTATTAAACTTTGCTCAGGTAGTCGCCTTCAGTTCCCACTGAAAATAAAAAATCTATTTCCTACTTACCATATGTTTTCCCTCAGTGTAGGAGAATGGCAATAGGCATTCAATGGGAACTTTACTTTGAAAAATGGTATGAAGACGATGTTGAATATAATCATATTTGATTGATTCTTTATGATTTGTATTCAACTTTGACTATTGCTGTAGAGTACTTTTATTGGATTGCTTGTTATCTGTGGCTCTTCTAGAGAGTTTACATATGGTAAAAAGCTGCATTTTGCAAAACATGGAGATGCCGGGTATTGAACCCGGGGCCTCATACATGCAAAGCATGCGCTCTACCACTGAGCTACATCCCCTTAGAATTGCTATGTTCTTATGCACAAGTGATTGCAGCTTTACATTTCACTAGAGATTTACTACTTTTCAGTGTTATTAGGGATATCTTAGAAGATGGAAGTATAACCATTATACCATGCTTGACTTCAAGGACTTTATGGTTTTCATGGCTGATGAGAATGCATGGAGATGCCCATTCCGAACATTGGAATGCTCTTAAAGTTCTCCATCAGAGACTGGTTTATCATCAGAATCCCCTACTTTTACTAATGAATGGTGTGGATATTGAACAAGATTTGCTAACTAGAGGGCTTTCTTACATTCTCTTTGGTCATCAGTGTCAGAACTTAGTAGAAGTGCACAAAGGATGCATGCTATGATTGCCTCTTGGGCATTGCTATCTAATGCTTCACCAGACAATCTATCTAGAGTTGATATGTTGTCATCATTCCATGCTTTGAAATTTCATTAAGTGCTTGCCCTCCAAGCCCATGTCCATCCTATTTTTGTTCACAAAGTGTTTGAACTTGTCTCTCAATCTTAATCAATTAGTTTTGCTATATTATTTGTCTCGCTCTTTTATTAAACTTTGCTCGGGTAGTCGCCTTCAGTTCCAACTGAAAATAAAAAATCTATTTCCTACTTACTATATGTTTTCCCTCAGTGTAGGAGAATGGCAATAGGCATTCAATGGGAACTTTACTTTGAAAAATGGAATGAAGACAATGTTGAATATAATCATAGTTGATTGATTTTTTATGATTTGTATTCAACTTTGACTATTGCTGTAGAGTACTTTTATTGGTTTGCCTGTTATCTGTGGCTCTTCTAGAGAGTTTACATATGGTAAAAAGTTGTATTTTGCAAAACATGGAGATGCCGGGGATAGAACCTGGGGCCTCATACATGCAAAGCATGCGCTCTACCACTGAGCTACATCCCCTTAGAATTGCTATGTTCTTATGCACAAGTGATTGCAGCTTTACATTTCACTAGAGATTTACTACTTTTCAGTGTTATTTTGGATATCTTAGAAGATGGAAGTATAACCATTATACCATGCTTGACTTCAAGGAATTTATGGTTTTCATGTCTGATGAGAATGCAAGTAGATGCCCATTCCGAACATTGGAATGCTCTTAAAGTTCTCCATCAGAGACTGGTTTATCATCAGAATCCCCTACTTTTACTAATGAATGGTGTGGATATTGAACAAGATTTGCTAACTAGAGGGCTTTCTTACATTCTCTTTGGTCATCAGTGTCAGAACTTAGTAGAAGTGCACAAAGGATGCATGCTATGATTGCCTCTTGGGCATTGCTATCTAATGCTTCACCAGACAATCTATCTAGAGTTGATATGTTGTCATCATTCCATGCTTTGAAATTTCATTAAGTGCTTGCCCTCCAAGCCCATGTCCATCCTCTTTTTGTTCACAAAGTGTTTGAACTTGTCTCTCAATCTTAATCAATTAGTTTTGCTATATTATTTGTCTCGCTCTTTTATTAAACTTTGCTCGGGTAGTCGCCTTCAGTTCCAACTGAAAATAAAAAAACTATTTCATACTTACCATATGTTTTCCCTCAGTGTAGGAGAATGGCAATAGGCATTCAATGGGAACTTTACTTTGAAAAATGGAATGAAGACAATGTTGAATATAATCATATTTGATTGATTTTTTAAGATTTGTATTCAACTTTGACTGTTGCTGTAGAGTACTTTTATTTGATTGCTTGTTATCTGTGGCTCTTCTAGAGAGTTTACATATGGTAAAAAGCTGCATTTTGCAAAACATGGAGATGCCGGGGAATGAACTCGGTGCAAAGCAAAGCATGTGCTCTACCACTGAGCTACATACCCTTAGAATTGCTATGTTCTTATGCACAAGTGATTGCAGCTTTACATTTCACTAGAGATTTACTACTTTTCAGTGTTATTTTGGATATCTTAGAAGATGGAAGTATAACCATTATACCATGCTTGACTTCAAGGAATTTATGGTTTTCATGTCTGATGAGAATGCAAGTAGATGCCCATTCCGAACATTGGAATGCTCTTAAAGTTCTCCATCAGAGACTGGTTTATCATCAGAATCCCCTACTTTTACTAATGAATGGTGTGGATATTGAACAAGATTTGCTAACTAGAGGGCTTTCTTACATTCTCTTTGGTCATCAGTGTCAGAACTTAGTAGAAGTGCACAAAGGATGCATGCTATGATTGCCTCTTGGGCATTGCTATCTAATGCTTCACCAGACAATCTATCTAGAGTTGATATGTTGTCATCATTCCATGCTTTGAAATTTCATTAAGTGCTTGCCCTCCAAGCCCATGTCCATCCTCTTTTTGTTCACAAAGTGTTTGAACTTGTCTCTCAATCTTAATCAATTAGTTTTGCTATATTATTTGTCTCGCTCTTTTATTAAACTTTGCTCGGGTAGTCGCCTTCAGTTCCAACTGAAAATAAAAAAACTATTTCATACTTACCATATGTTTTCCCTCAGTGTAGGAGAATGGCAATAGGCATTCAATGGGAACTTTACTTTGAAAAATGGAATGAAGACAATGTTGAATATAATCATATTTGATTGATTTTTTAAGATTTGTATTCAACTTTGACTGTTGCTGTAGAGTACTTTTATTTGATTGCTTGTTATCTGTGGCTCTTCTAGAGAGTTTACATATGGTAAAAAGCTGCATTTTGCAAAACATGGAGATGCCGGGGAATGAACTCGGTGCAAAGCAAAGCATGTGCTCTACCACTGAGCTACATCCCCTAGGAGCTGCTATTTTCTTATGCACAAGTGATTGCAGCTTTACATTTCACTAGAGATTTACTACTTTTCAGTGTTATTAGGGACATCTTAGAGGATGGAAGAATAACCATTATACCATGCTTGACTTCAAGGACTTTATGGTTTTCATGGCTGATGAGAATGCAAGGAGATGCCCATTCCAAACATTGGAATGCTCTTAAAGTTCTCCATCAGAGACTGGTTTATCATCAGAATCCCCTACTTTTACTAATGAATGGTGTAGATATTGATCAAGTTTTGCTAACTAGAGGGCATTCTTACATTCTGTTTGGTCATCAGTGTCAGAATTTAGTAGAAGGGCACAAAGGATGCATGCTATGACTGCCTCTTGGGCATTGCTAACTAATGCTTCACCAGACAATCTATCTAGAGTTGATATGTTGTCATCATTCCATGCTTTGAAATTTCATTAAGTGCTTGCCCTCCAAGCCCATGTCCATCCTCTTTTTGTTCACAAAGTGTTTGAACTTGTCTCTCAATCTTAATCAATTAGTTTTGCTATATTATTTGTCTCGCTCTTTTATTAAACTTTGCTCGGGTAGTCGCCTTCAGTTCCAACTGAAAATAAAAAAACTATTTCATACTTACCATATGTTTTCCCTCAGTGTAGGAGAATTGCAATAGGCATTCAATGGGAACTTTACTTTGAAAAATGGAATGAAGACAATGTTGAATATAATCATATTTGATTGATTTTTTAAGATTTGTATTCAACTTTGACTGTTGCTGTAGAGTACTTTTATTTGATTGCTTGTTATCTGTGGCTCTTCTAGAGAGTTTACATATGGTAAAAAGCTGCATTTTGCAAAACATGGAGATGCCGGGGAATGAACTCGGTGCAAAGCAAAGCATGTGCTCTACCACTGAGCTACATCCCCTTAGAATTGCTATGTTCTTATGCACAAGTGATTGCAGCTTTACATTTCACTAGAGATTTACTACTTTTCAGTGTTATTTTGGATATCTTAGAAGATGGAAGTATAACCATTATACCATGCTTGACTTCAAGGAATTTATGGTTTTCATGTCTGATGAGAATGCAAGTAGATGCCCATTCCGAACATTGGAATGCTCTTAAAGTTCTCCATCAGAGACTGGTTTATCATCAGAATCCCCTACTTTTACTAATGAATGGTGTGGATATTGAACAAGATTTGCTAACTAGAGGGCTTTCTTACATTCTCTTTGGTCATCAGTGTCAGAACTTAGTAGAAGTGCACAAAGGATGCATGCTATGATTGCCTCTTGGGCATTGCTATCTAATGCTTCACCAGACAATCTATCTAGAGTTGATATGTTGTCATCATTCCATGCTTTGAAATTTCATTAAGTGCTTGCCCTCCAAGCCCATGTCCATCCTCTTTTTGTTCACAAAGTGTTTGAACTTGTCTCTCAATCTTAATCAATTAGTTTTGCTATATTATTTGTCTCGCTCTTTTATTAAACTTTGCTCGGGTAGTCGCCTTCAGTTCCAACTGAAAATAAAAAAACTATTTCATACTTACCATATGTTTTCCCTCAGTGTAGGAGAATGGCAATAGGCATTCAATGGGAACTTTACTTTGAAAAATGGAATGAAGACAATGTTGAATATAATCATATTTGATTGATTTTTTAAGATTTGTATTCAACTTTGACTGTTGCTGTAGAGTACTTTTATTTGATTGCTTGTTATCTGTGGCTCTTCTAGAGAGTTTACATATGGTAAAAAGCTGCATTTTGCAAAACATGGAGATGCCGGGGAATGAACTCGGTGCAAAGCAAAGCATGTGCTCTACCACTGAGCTACATCCCCTAGGAGCTGCTATTTTCTTATGCACAAGTGATTGCAGCTTTACATTTCACTAGAGATTTACTACTTTTCAGTGTTATTAGGGACATCTTAGAGGATGGAAGAATAACCATTATACCATGCTTGACTTCAAGGACTTTATGGTTTTCATGGCTGATGAGAATGCAAGGAGATGCCCATTCCAAACATTGGAATGCTCTTAAAGTTCTCCATCAGAGACTGGTTTATCATCAGAATCCCCTACTTTTACTAATGAATGGTGTAGATATTGATCAAGTTTTGCTAACTAGAGGGCATTCTTACATTCTGTTTGGTCACCAGTGTCAGAATTTAGTAGAAGGGCACAAAGGATGCATGCTATGACTGCCTCTTGGGCATTGCTAACTAATGCTTCACCAGACAATCTATCTAGAGTTGATATGTTGTCATCATTCCATGCTTTGAAATTTCATTAAGTGCTTGCCCTCCAAGCCCTTGTCCATCCTCTTTTTGTTCACAAAGTGTTTGAACTTGTCTCTCAATCTTAATCAATTAGTTTTATTATATTATTTGTCTCGCTCTTTTATTAAACTTTGCTCAGGTAGTCGCCTTCAGTTCCCACTGAAAATAAAAAATCTATTTCCTACTTACCATATGTTTTCCCTCAGTGTATGAGAATGGCAATAGGCATTCAATGGGAACTTTACTTTGAAAAATGGTATGAAGACGATGTTGAATATAATCATATTTGATTGATTCTTTATGATTTGTATTCAACTTTGACTATTGCTGTAGAGTACTTTTATTGGATTGCTTGTTATCTGTGGCTCTTCTAGAGAGTTTACATATGGTAAAAAGCTGCATTTTGCAAAACATGGAGATGCCGGGTATTGAACCCGGGGCCTCATACATGCAAAGCATGCGCTCTACCACTGAGCTACATCCCCTTAGAATTGCTATGTTCTTATGCACAAGTGATTGCAGCTTTACATTTCACTAGAGATTTACTACTTTTCAGTGTTATTAGGGATATCTTAGAAGATGGAAGTATAACCATTATACCATGCTTGACTTCAAGGACTTTATGGTTTTCATGGCTGATGAGAATGCATGGAGATGCCCATTCCGAACATTGGAATGCTCTTAAAGTTCTCCATCAGAGACTGGTTTATCATCAGAATCCCCTACTTTTACTAATGAATGGTGTGGATATTGAACAAGATTTGCTAACTAGAGGGCTTTCTTACATTCTCTTTGGTCATCAGTGTCAGAACTTAGTAGAAGTGCACAAAGGATGCATGCTATGATTGCCTCTTGGGCATTGCTATCTAATGCTTCACCAGACAATCTATCTAGAGTTGATATGTTGTCATCATTCCATGCTTTGAAATTTCATTAAGTGCTTGCCCTCCAAGCCCATGTCCATCCTCTTTTTGTTCACAAAGTGTTTGAACTTGTCTCTCAATCTTAATCAATTAGTTTTGCTATATTATTTGTCTCGCTCTTTTATTAAACTTTACTCGGGTAGTCGCCTTCAGTTCCAACTGAAAATAAAAAAACTATTTCATACTTACTATATGTTTTCCCTCAGTGTAGGAGAATGGCAATAGGCATTCAATGGGAACTTTACTTTGAAAAATGGAATGAAGACAATGTTGAATATAATCATATTTGATTGATTTTTTAAGATTTGTATTCAACTTTGACTGTTGCTGTAGAGTACTTTTATTTGATTGCTTGTTATCTGTGGCTCTTCTAGAGAGTTTACATATGGTAAAAAGCTGCATTTTGCAAAACATGGAGATGCCGGGGAATGAACTCGGTGCAAAGCAAAGCATGTGCTCTACCACTGAGCTACATCCCCTTAGAATTGCTATGTTCTTATGCACAAGTGATTGCAGCTTTACATTTCACTAGAGATTTACTACTTTTCAGTGTTATTTTGGATATCTTAGAAGATGGAAGTATAACCATTATACCATGCTTGACTTCAAGGAATTTATGGTTTTCATGTCTGATGAGAATGCAAGTAGATGCCCATTCCGAACATTGGAATGCTCTTAAAGTTCTCCATCAGAGACTGGTTTATCATCAGAATCCCCTACTTTTACTAATGAATGGTGTGGATATTGAACAAGATTTGCTAACTAGAGGGCTTTCTTACATTCTCTTTGGTCATCAGTGTCAGAACTTAGTAGAAGTGCACAAAGGATGCATGCTATGATTGCCTCTTGGGCATTGCTATCTAATGCTTCACCAGACAATCTATCTAGAGTTGATATGTTGTCATCATTCCATGCTTTGAAATTTCATTAAGTGCTTGCCCTCCAAGCCCATGTCCATCCTCTTTTTGTTCACAAAGTGTTTGAACTTGTCTCTCAATCTTAATCAATTAGTTTTGCTATATTATTTGTCTCGCTCTTTTATTAAACTTTGCTCGGGTAGTCGCCTTCAGTTCCAACTGAAAATAAAAAAACTATTTCATACTTACCATATGTTTTCCCTCAGTGTAGGAGAATGGTAATAGGCATTCAATGGGAACTTTACTTTGAAAAATGGAATGAAGACAATGTTGAATATAATCATAGTTGATTGATTTTTTATGATTTGTATTCAACTTTGACTATTGCTGTAGAGTACTTTTATTGGTTTGCCTGTTATCTGTGGCTCTTCTAGAGAGTTTACATATGGTAAAAAGCTGTATTTTGCAAAACATGGAGATGCCAGGGAATGAATTCGGTGCAAAGCAAAGCATGCGCTCTACCACTGAGCTACATCCCCTAGGAGCTGCTATTTTCTTATGCACAAGTGATTACAGCTTTACATTTCACTAGAGATTTACTACTTTTCAGTGTTATTAGGGACATCTTAGAGGATGGAAGGATAACCATTATACCTTGCTGGATTTCAAGGACTTTATGGTTTTCATGGCTGATGAGAATGCAAGGAGATGCCCATTCCAAACATTGGAATGCTCTTAAAGTTCTCCATCAGAGACTGGTTTATCATCAGAATCCCCTACTTTTACTAATGAATGGTGTAGATATTGATCAAGTTTTGCTAACTAGAGGGCTTTCTTACATTCTGTTTGGTCATCAGTGTCAGAATTTAGTAGAAGGGCACAAAGGATGCATGCTATGACTGCCTCTTGGGCTTGCTAGCTAATGCTTCACCAGACAATCTATCTAGAGTTGATATGCTGTCATCATTCCATGCTTTGAAATTTCATTAAGTGCTTGCCCTCCAAGCCCATGTCCATCCTCTTTTTGTTCACAAAGTGTTTGAACTTGTCTCTCAATCTTAATCAATTAGTTTTACTATATTATTTGTCTCGCTCTTTTATTAAACTTTGCTCAGGTAGTCACCTTCAGTTCCCACTGAAAATAAAAAATCTATTTCCTACTTACCATATGTTTTCCCTCAGTGTAGGAGAATGGTTATAGGCATTCAATGGGAACTTTACTTTGAAAAATGGTATGAAGACGATGTTGAATATAATCATATTTGATTGATTTTTTAAGATTTGTATTCAACTTTGACTATTGCTGTAGAGTACTTTTATTGGTTTGCTTGTTATCTGTGGCTCTTCTAGAGAGTTTACATATGGTAAAAAGCTGCATTTTGCAAAACATGGAGATGCCGGGGAATGAACTCCGTGCAAAGCAAAGCATGTGCTCTACCACTGAGCTACATCCCCTAGGAGCTGCTATTTTCTTATGCACAAGTGATTGCAGCTTTACATTTCACTAGAGATTTACTACTTTTCAGTGTTATTAGGGACATCTTAGAGGATGGAAGAATAACCATTATACCATGCTTGACTTCAAGGACTTTATGGTTTTCATGGCTGATGAGAATGCAAGGAGATGCCCATTCCAAACATTGGAATGCTCTTAAAGTTCTCCATCAGAGACTGGTTTATCATCAGAATCCCCTACTTTTACTAATGAATGGTGTTGATATTGATCAAGTTTTGCTAACTAGAGGGCATTCTTACATTCTGTTTGGTCATCAGTGTCAGAATTTAGTAGAAGGGCACAAAGGATGCATGCTATGACTGCCTCTTGGGCACTGCTAACTAATGCTTCACCAGACAATCTATCTAGAGTTGATATGTTGTCATCATTCCATGCTTTGAAATTTCATTAAGTGCTTGCCCTCCAAGCCCTTGTCCATCCTCCTTTTGTTCACAAAGTGTTTGAACTTGTCTCTCAATCTTAATCAATTAGTTTTACTATATTATTTGTCTCGCTCTTTTATTAAACTTTGCTCAGGTAGTCGCCTTCAGTTCCCACTGAAAATAAAAAATCTATTTCCTACTTACCATATGTTTTCCCTCAGTGTAGGAGAATGGCAATAGGCATTCAATGGGAACTTTACTTTGAAAAATGGAATGAAGACAATGTTGAATATAATCATAGTTGATTGATTTTTTCTGATTTGTATTCAACTTTGACTATTGCTGTAGAGTACTTTTATTGGTTTGCCTAATATCTGTGGCTCTTCTAGAGAGTTTACATATGGTAAAAAGTTGTATTTTGCAAAACATGGAGATGCCGGGGATAGAACCTGGGGCCTCATACATGCAAAGCATGCGCTCTACCACTGAGCTACATCCCCTTAGAATTGCTATGTTCTTATGCACAAGTGATTGCAGCTTTACATTTCACTAGAGATTTACTACTTTTCAGTGTTATTTTGGATATCTTAGAAGATGGAAGTATAACCATTATACCATGCTTGACTTCAAGGAATTTATGGTTTTCATGTCTGATGAGAATGCAAGTAGATGCCCATTCCGAACATTGGAATGCTCTTAAAGTTCTCCATCAGAGACTGGTTTATCATCAGAATCCCCTACTTTTACTAATGAATGGTGTGGATATTGAACAAGATTTGCTAACTAGAGGGCTTTCTTACATTCTCTTTGGTCATCAGTGTCAGAACTTAGTAGAAGTGCACAAAGGATGCATGCTATGATTGCCTCTTGGGCATTGCTATCTAATGCTTCACCAGACAATCTATCTAGAGTTGATATGTTGTCATCATTCCATGCTTTGAAATTTCATTAAGTGCTTGCCCTCCAAGCCCATGTCCATCCTCTTTTTGTTCACAAAGTGTTTGAACTTGTCTCTCAATCTTAATCAATTAGTTTTGCTATATTATTTGTCTCGCTCTTTTATTAAACTTTGCTCGGGTAGTCGCCTTCAGTTCCAACTGAAAATAAAAAAACTATTTCATACTTACCATATGTTTTCCCTCAGTGTAGGAGAATGGCAATAGGCATTCAATGGGAACTTTACTTTGAAAAATGGAATGAAGACAATGTTGAATATAATCATATTTGATTGATTTTTTAAGATTTGTATTCAACTTTGACTGTTGCTGTAGAGTACTTTTATTTGATTGCTTGTTATCTGTGGCTCTTCTAGAGAGTTTACATATGGTAAAAAGCTGCATTTTGCAAAACATGGAGATGCCGGGGAATGAACTCGGTGCAAAGCAAAGCATGTGCTCTACCACTGAGCTACATCCCCTTAGAATTGCTATGTTCTTATGCACAAGTGATTGCAGCTTTACATTTCACTAGAGATTTACTACTTTTCAGTGTTATTTTGGATATCTTAGAAGATGGAAGTATAACCATTATACCATGCTTGACTTCAAGGAATTTATGGTTTTCATGTCTGATGAGAATGCAAGTAGATGCCCATTCCGAACATTGGAATGCTCTTAAAGTTCTCCATCAGAGACTGGTTTATCATCAGAATCCCCTACTTTTACTAATGAATGGTGTGGATATTGAACAAGATTTGCTAACTAGAGGGCTTTCTTACATTCTCTTTGGTCATCAGTGTCAGAACTTAGTAGAAGTGCACAAAGGATGCATGCTATGATTGCCTCTTGGGCATTGCTATCTAATGCTTCACCAGACAATCTATCTAGAGTTGATATGTTGTCATCATTCCATGCTTTGAATTTCATTAAGTGCTTGCCCTCCAAGCCCATGTCCATCCTCTTTTTGTTCACAAAGTGTTTGAACTTGTCTCTCAATCTTAATCAATTAGTTTTGCTATATTATTTGTCTCGCTCTTTTATTAAACTTTGCTCGGGTAGTCGCCTTCAGTTCCAACTGAAAATAAAAAAACTATTTCATACTTACCATATGTTTTCCCTCAGTGTAGGAGAATGGTAATAGGCATTCAATGGGAACTTTACTTTGAAAAATGGAATGAAGACAATGTTGAATATAATCATAGTTGATTGATTTTTTATGATTTGTATTCAACTTTGACTATTGCTGTAGAGTACTTTTATTGGTTTGCCTGTTATCTGTGGCTCTTCTAGAGAGTTTACATATGGTAAAAAGCTGTATTTTGCAAAACATGGAGATGCCGGGGAATGAACTCGGTGCAAAGCAAAGCATGCGCTCTACCACTGAGCTACATCCCCTAGGAGCTGCTATTTTCTTATGCACAAGTGATTACATCTTTACATTTCACTAGAGATTTACTACTTTTCAGTGTTATTAGGGACATCTTAGAGGATGGAAGGATAACCATTATACCTTGCTGGATTTCAAGGACTTTATGGTTTTCATGGCTGATGAGAATGCAAGGAGATGCCCATTCCAAACATTGGAATGCTCTTAAAGTTCTCCATCAGAGACTGGTTTATCATCAGAATCCCTTACTTTTACTAATGAATGGTGTAGATATTGATCAAGTTTTGCTAACTAGAGGGCTTTCTTACATTCTGTTTGGTCATCAGTGTCAGAATTTAGTAGAAGGGCAGAAAGGATGCATGCTATGACTGCCTCTTGGGCTTGCTAGCTAATGCTTCACCAGACAATCTATCTAGAGTTGATATGTTGTCATCATTCCATGCTTTGAAATTTCATTAAGTGCTTGCCCTCCAAGCCCTTGTCCATCCTCCTTTTGTTCACAAAGTGTTTGAACTTGTCTCTCAATCTTAATCAATTAGTTTTACTATATTATTTGTCTCGCTCTTTTATTAAACTTTGCTCAGGTAGTCGCCTTCAGTTCCCACTGAAAATAAAAAATCTATTTCCTACTTACCATATGTTTTCCCTCAGTGTAGGAGAATGGCAATAGGCATTCAATGGGAACTTTACTTTGAAAAATGGAATGAAGACAATGTTGAATATAATCATAGTTGATTGATTTTTTCTGATTTGTATTCAACTTTGACTATTGCTGTAGAGTACTTTTATTGGTTTGCCTAATATCTGTGGCTCTTCTAGAGAGTTTACATATGGTAAAAAGTTGTATTTTGCAAAACATGGAGATGCCGGGGATAGAACCTGGGGCCTCATACATGCAAAGCATGCGCTCTACCACTGAGCTACATCCCCTTAGAATTGCTATGTTCTTATGCACAAGTGATTGCAGCTTTACATTTCACTAGAGATTTACTACTTTTCAGTGTTATTTTGGATATCTTAGAAGATGGAAGTATAACCATTATACCATGCTTGACTTCAAGGAATTTATGGTTTTCATGTCTGATGAGAATGCAAGTAGATGCCCATTCCGAACATTGGAATGCTCTTAAAGTTCTCCATCAGAGACTGGTTTATCATCAGAATCCCCTACTTTTACTAATGAATGGTGTGGATATTGAACAAGATTTGCTAACTAGAGGGCTTTCTTACATTCTCTTTGGTCATCAGTGTCAGAACTTAGTAGAAGTGCACAAAGGATGCATGCTATGATTGCCTCTTGGGCATTGCTATCTAATGCTTCACCAGACAATCTATCTAGAGTTGATATGTTGTCATCATTCCATGCTTTGAAATTTCATTAAGTGCTTGCCCTCCAAGCCCATGTCCATCCTCTTTTTGTTCACAAAGTGTTTGAACTTGTCTCTCAATCTTAATCAATTAGTTTTGCTATATTATTTGTCTCGCTCTTTTATTAAACTTTGCTCGGGTAGTCGCCTTCAGTTCCAACTGAAAATAAAAAAACTATTTCATACTTACCATATGTTTTCCCTCAGTGTAGGAGAATGGCAATAGGCATTCAATGGGAACTTTACTTTGAAAAATGGAATGAAGACAATGTTGAATATAATCATATTTGATTGATTTTTTAAGATTTGTATTCAACTTTGACTGTTGCTGTAGAGTACTTTTATTTGATTGCTTGTTATCTGTGGCTCTTCTAGAGAGTTTACATATGGTAAAAAGCTGCATTTTGCAAAACATGGAGATGCCGGGGAATGAACTCGGTGCAAAGCAAAGCATGTGCTCTACCACTGAGCTACATCCCCTTAGAATTGCTATGTTCTTATGCACAAGTGATTGCAGCTTTACATTTCACTAGAGATTTACTACTTTTCAGTGTTATTTTGGATATCTTAGAAGATGGAAGTATAACCATTATACCATGCTTGACTTCAAGGAATTTATGGTTTTCATGTCTGATGAGAATGCAAGTAGATGCCCATTCCGAACATTGGAATGCTCTTAAAGTTCTCCATCAGAGACTGGTTTATCATCAGAATCCCCTACTTTTACTAATGAATGGTGTGGATATTGAACAAGATTTGCTAACTAGAGGGCTTTCTTACATTCTCTTTGGTCATCAGTGTCAGAACTTAGTAGAAGTGCACAAAGGATGCATGCTATGATTGCCTCTTGGGCATTGCTATCTAATGCTTCACCAGACAATCTATCTAGAGTTGATATGTTGTCATCATTCCATGCTTTGAATTTCATTAAGTGCTTGCCCTCCAAGCCCATGTCCATCCTCTTTTTGTTCACAAAGTGTTTGAACTTGTCTCTCAATCTTAATCAATTAGTTTTGCTATATTATTTGTCTCGCTCTTTTATTAAACTTTGCTCGGGTAGTCGCCTTCAGTTCCAACTGAAAATAAAAAAACTATTTCATACTTACCATATGTTTTCCCTCAGTGTAGGAGAATGGTAATAGGCATTCAATGGGAACTTTACTTTGAAAAATGGAATGAAGACAATGTTGAATATAATCATAGTTGATTGATTTTTTATGATTTGTATTCAACTTTGACTATTGCTGTAGAGTACTTTTATTGGTTTGCCTGTTATCTGTGGCTCTTCTAGAGAGTTTACATATGGTAAAAAGCTGTATTTTGCAAAACATGGAGATGCCGGGGAATGAACTCGGTGCAAAGCAAAGCATGCGCTCTACCACTGAGCTACATCCCCTAGGAGCTGCTATTTTCTTATGCACAAGTGATTACATCTTTACATTTCACTAGAGATTTACTACTTTTCAGTGTTATTAGGGACATCTTAGAGGATGGAAGGATAACCATTATACCTTGCTGGATTTCAAGGACTTTATGGTTTTCATGGCTGATGAGAATGCAAGGAGATGCCCATTCCAAACATTGGAATGCTCTTAAAGTTCTCCATCAGAGACTGGTTTATCATCAGAATCCCTTACTTTTACTAATGAATGGTGTAGATATTGATCAAGTTTTGCTAACTAGAGGGCTTTCTTACATTCTGTTTGGTCATCAGTGTCAGAATTTAGTAGAAGGGCAGAAAGGATGCATGCTATGACTGCCTCTTGGGCTTGCTAGCTAATGCTTCACCAGACAATCTATCTAGAGTTGATATGTTGTCATCATTCCATGCTTTGAAATTTCATTAAGTGCTTGCCCTCCAAGCCCATGTCCATCCTCTTTTTGTTCACAAAGTGTTTGAACTTGTCTCTCAATCTTAATCAATTAGTTTTACTATATTATTTGTCTCGCTCTTTTATTAAACTTTGCTCAGGTAGTCAAATTCAGTTCCCACTGAAAATAAAAAATCTATTTCCTACTTACCATATGTTTTCCCTCAGTGTAGGAGAATGGCTATAGGCATTCAATGGGAACTTTACTTTGAAAAATGGTATGAAGACGATGTTGAATATAATCATATTTGATTGATTTTTTAAGATTTGTATTCAACTTTGACTATTGCTGTAGAGTACTTTTATTGGTTTGCTTGTTATCTGTGGCTCTTCTAGAGAGTTTACATATGGTAAAAAGCTGCATTTTGCAAAACATGGAGATGCCGGGGAATGAACTCCGTGCAAAGCAAAGCATGTGCTCTACCACTGAGCTACATCCCCTAGGAGCTGCTATTTTCTTATGCACAAGTGATTGCAGCTTTACATTTCACTAGAGATTTACTACTTTTCAGTGTTATTAGGGACATCTTAGAGGATGGAAGAATAACCATTATACCATGCTTGACTTCAAGGACTTTATGGTTTTCATGGCTGATGAGAATGCAAGGAGATGCCCATTCCAAACATTGGAATGCTCTTAAAGTTCTCCATCAGAGACTGGTTTATCATCAGAATCCCCTACTTTTACTAATGAATGGTGTAGATATTGATCAAGTTTTGCTAACTAGAGGGCATTCTTACATTCTGTTTGGTCATCAGTGTCAGAATTTAGTAGAAGGGCACAAAGGATGCATGCTATGACTGCCTCTTGGGCACTGCTAACTAATGCTTCACCAGACAATCTATCTAGAGTTGATATGTTGTCATCATTCCATGCTTTGAAATTTCATTAAGTGCTTGCCCTCCAAGCCCTTGTCCATCCTCTTTTTGTTCACAAAGTGTTTGAACTTGTCTCTCAATCTTAATCAATTAGTTTTACTATATTATTTGTCTCGCTCTTTTATTAAACTTTGCTCAGGTAGTCGCCTTCAGTTCCCACTGAAAATAAAAAATCTATTTCCTACTTACCATATGTTTTCCCTCAGTGTAGGAGAATGGCAATAGGCATTCAATGGGAACTTTACTTTGAAAAATGGAATGAAGACAATGTTGAATATAATCATATTTGATTGATTTTTTAAGATTTGTATTCAACTTTGACTGTTGCTGTAGAGTACTTTTATTTGATTGCTTGTTATCTGTGGCTCTTCTAGAGAGTTTACATATGGTAAAAAGCTGCATTTTGCAAAACATGGAGATGCCGGGGAATGAACTCGGTGCAAAGCAAAGCATGTGCTCTACCACTGAGCTACATCCCCTAGGAGCTGCTATTTTCTTATGCACAAGTGATTGCAGCTTTACATTTCACTAGAGATTTACTACTTTTCAGTGTTATTAGGGACATCTTAGAGGATGGAAGAATAACCATTATACCATGCTTGACTTCAAGGACTTTATGGTTTTAATGGCTGATGAGAATGCAAGGAGATGCCCATTCCAAACATTGGAATGCTCTTAAAGTTCTCCATCAGAAACTGGTTTATCATCAGAATCCCCTACTTTTACTAATGAATGGTGTAGATATTGATCAAGTTTTGCTAACTAGAGGGCTTTCTTACATTCTGTTTGGTCATCAGTGTCAGAATTTAGTAGAAGGGCACAAAGGATGCATGCTATGACTGCCTCTTGGGCTTGCTAGCTAATGCTTCACCAGACAATCTATCTAGAGTTGATATGTTGTCATCATTCCATGCTTTGAAATTTCATTAAGTGCTTGCCCTCCAAGCCCATGTCCATCCTCTTTTTGTTCACAAAGTGTTTGAACTTGTCTCTCAATCTTAATCAATTAGTTTTACTATATTATTTGTCTCGCTCTTTTATTAAACTTTGCTCAGGTAGTCACCTTCAGTTCCCACTGAAAATAAAAAATCTATTTCCTACTTACCATATGTTTTCCCTCAGTGTAGGAGAATGGCTATAGGCATTCAATGGGAACTTTACTTTGAAAAATGGTATGAAGACGATGTTGAATATAATCATATTTGATTGATTTTTTAAGATTTGTATTCAACTTTGACTGTTTCTGTAGAGTACTTTTATTTGATTGCTTGTTATCTGTGGCTCTTCTAGAGAGTTTACATATGGTAAAAAGCTGCATTTTGCAAAACATGGAGATGCCGGGGAATGAACTCGGTGCAAAGCAAAGCATGTGCTCTACCACTGAGCTACATCCCCTAGGAGCTGCTATTTTCTTATGCACAAGTGATTGCAGCTTTACATTTCACTAGAGATTTACTACTTTTCAGTGTTATTAGGGACATCTTAGAGGATGGAAGAATAACCATTATACCATGCTTGACTTCAAGGACTTTATGGTTTTCATGGCTGATGAGAATGCATGGAGATGCCCATTCCAAACATTGGAATGCTCTTAAAGTTCTCCATCAGAGACTGGTTTATCATCAGAATCTTCTACTTTTACTAATGAATGGTGTAGATATTGATCAAGTTTTGCTGACTAGAGGGCATTCTTACATTCTGTTTGGTCATCAGTGTCAGAATTTAGTAGAAGGGCACAAAGGATGCATGCTATGACTGCCTCTTGGGCACTGCTAACTAATGCTTCACCAGACAATCTATCTAGAGTTGATATGTTGTCATCATTCCATGCTTTGAAATTTCATTAAGTGCTTGCCCTCCAAGCCCTTGTCCATCCTCTTTATGTTCACAAAGTGTTTGAACTTGTCTCTCAATCTTAATCAATTAGTTTTACTATATTATTTGTCTCGCTCTTTTATTAAACTTTGCTCAGGTAGTCGCCTTCAGTTCCCACTGAAAATAAAAAATCTATTTCCTACTTACCATATGTTTTCCCTCAGTGTAGGAGAATGGCAATAGGCATTCAATGGGAACTTTACTTTGAAAAATGGTATGAAGACGATGTTGAATATAATCATATTTGATTGATTTTTTATGATTTGTGTTCAACTTTGACTATTGCTGTAGAGTACTTTTATTGGATTGCTTGTTATCTGTGGCTATTCTAGAGAGTTTACATATGGTAAAAAGCTGCATTTTGCAAAACATGGAGATGCCGGGTATTGAACCCGGGGCCTCATACATGCAAAGCATGCGCTCTACCACTGAGCTACATCCCCTTAGAATTGCTATGTTCTTATGCACAAGTGATTGCAGCTTTACATTTCACTAGAGATTTACTCCTTTTCAGTGTTATTAGGGATATCTTAGAAGATGGAAGTATAACCATTATACCATGCTTGACTTCAAGGACTTTATGGTTTTCATGGCTGATGAGAATGCATGGAGATGCCCATTCCGAACTTTGGAATGCTCTTAAAGTTCTCCATCAGAGACTGGTTTATCATCAGAATCCCCTACTTTTACTAATGAATGGTGTAGATATTGATCAAGTTTTGCTAACTAGAGGGCTTTCTTACATTCTGTTTGATCATCAGTGTCAGAATTTAGTAGAAGGGCACAAAGGATGCATGCTATGACTGCCTCTTGGGCTTGCTAGCTAATGCTTCACCAGACAATCTATCTAGAGTTGATAAGTTGTCATCATTCCATGCTTTGAAATTTCATTAAGTGCTTGCCCTCCAAGCCCATGTCCATCCTCTTTTTGTTCACAAAGTGTTTGAACTTGTCTCTCAATCTTAATCAATTAGTTTTACTATATTATTTGTCTCGCTCTTTTATTAAACTTTGCTCGGGTAGTCGCCTTCAGTTCCCACTGAAAATAAAAAATCTATTTCCTACTTACTATATGTTTTCCCACAGTGTAGGAGAATGACAATAGGCATTCAATGGGAACTTTACTTTGAAAAATGGTATGAAGACGATGTTGAATATAATCATATTTGATTGATTTTTTATGATTTGTATTCAACTTTGACTATTGCTGTAGAGAACTTTTATTGGATTGCTTGTTATCTGTGGCTCTTCTAGAGAGTTTACATATGGTAAAAAGCTGCATTTTGCAAAACATGGAGATGCCGGGTATTGAACCCGGGCCCTCATACATGCAAAGCATGCGCTCTACCACTGAGCTACATCACCTTAGAATTGCTATGTTTTTATGCACAAGTGTTTGCAGCTTTACATTTCACTAGAGATTTACTACTTTTCAGTGTTATTAGGGATATCTTAGAAGATGGAAGTATAACCATTATACCATGCTTGACTTCAAGGAATTTATGGTTTTCATGTCTGATGAGAATGCAAGTAGATGCCCATTCCGAACATTGGAATGCTCTTAAAGTTCTCCATCAGAGACTGGTTTATCATCAGAATCCCCTACTTTTACTAATGAATGGTGTGGATATTGAACAAGATTTGCTAACTAGAGGGCTTTCTTACATTCTCTTTGGTCATCAGTGTCAGAACTTAGTAGAAGTGCACAAAGGATGCATGCTATGATTGCCTCTTGGGCATTGCTATCTAATGCTTCACCAGACAATCTATCTAGAGTTGATATGTTGTCATCATTCCATGCTTTGAATTTCATTAAGTGCTTGCCCTCCAAGCCAATGTCCATCCTCTTTTTGTTCACAAAGTGTTTGAACTTGTCTCTCAATCTTAATCTTTTAGTTTTGCTATATTATTTGTCTTGCTCTTTTATTAAACTTTGCTCGGGTAGTCGCCTTCAGTTCCCACTGAAAATAAAAAAACTATTTCATACTTACCATATGTTTTCCCTCAGTGTAGGAGAATGGCAATAGGCATTCAATGGGAACTTTACTTTGAAAAATGGAATGAAAACAATGTTGAATATAATCATATTTGATTGATTTTTTAAAATTTGTATTCAACTTTGACTGTTGCTGTAGAGTACTTTTATTTGATTGCTTGTTATCTGTGGCTCTTCTAGAGAGTTTACATATGGTAAAAAGCTGCATTTTGCAAAACATGGAGATGCCGGGGAATGAACTCGGTGCAAAGCAAAGCATGTGCTCTACCACTGAGCTACATCCCCTAGGAGCTGCTATTTTCTTATGCACAAGTGATTGCAGCTTTACATTTCACTAGAGATTTACTACTTTTCAGTGTTATTAGGGACATCTTAGAGGATGGAAGAATAACCATTATACCATGCTTGACTTCAAGGACTTTATGGTTTTCATGGCTGATGAGAATGCAAGGAGATGTCCATTCCAAACATTGGAATGCTCTTAAAGTTCTCCATCAGAGACTGGTTTATCATCAGAATCCCCTACTTTTACTAATGAATGGTGTAGATATTGATCAAGTTTTGCTAACTAGAGGGCATTCTTACATTCTGTTTGGTCATCAGTGTCAGAATTTAGTAGAAGGGCACAAAGGATGCATGCTATGACTGCCTCTTGGGCTTGCTAGCTAATGCTTCACCAGACAATCTATCTAGAGTTGATATGTTGTCATCATTCCATGCTTTGAAATTTCATTAAGTGCTTGCCCTCCAAGCCCATGTCCATCCTCTTTTTGTTCACAAAGTGTTTGAACTTGTCTCTCAATCTTAATCAATTAGTTTTACTATATTATTTGTCTCACACTTTTATTAAACTTTGCTCGGGTTGTAACCTTCAGTTCCCACTGAAAATAAAAAATCTATTTCCTACTTACTATATTGTTTTCCCACAGTGTAGGAGAATGACAATAGGCATTCAATGGGAACTTTACTTTGAAAAATGGTATGAAGACGATGTTGAATATAATCATATTTGATTGATTTTTTATGATTTGTATTCAACTTTGACTATTGCTGTAGAGAACTTTTATTGGATTGCTTGTTATCTGTGGCTCTTCTAGAGAGTATGGTAAAAAGCTGCATTTTGCAAAACATGGAGATGCCGGGTATTGAACCCGGGGCCTCATACATGCAAAGCATGCGCTCTACCACTGAGCTACATCCCCTTAGAATTGCTATGTTTTTATGCACAAGTGATTGCAGCTTTACATTTCACTAGAGATTTACTACTTTTCAGTGTTATTAGTGATATCTTAGAAGATGGAAGTATAACCATTATACCATGCTTGACTTCAAGGAATTTATGGTTTTCATGTCTGATGAGAATGCAAGTAGATGCCCATTCCGAACATTGGAATGCTCTTAAAGTTCTCCATCAGAGACTGGTTTATCATCAGAATCCCCTACTTTTACTAATGAATGGTGTGGATATTGAACAAGATTTGCTAACTAGAGGGCTTTCTTACATTCTCTTTGGTCATCAGTGTCAGAACTTAGTAGAAGTGCACAAAGGATGCATGCTATGATTGCCTCTTGGGCATTGCTATCTAATGCTTCACCAGACAATCTATCTAGAGTTGATATGTTGTCATCATTCCATGCTTTGAAATTTCATTAAGTGCTTGCCCTCCAAGCCCATGTCCATCCTCTTTTTGTTCACAAAGTGTTTGAACTTGTCTCTCAATCTTAATCAATTAGTTTTGCTATATTATTTGTCTCGCTCTTTTATTAAACTTTGCTCGGGTAGTCGCCTTCAGTTCCAACTGAAAATAAAAAAACTATTTCATACTTACCATATGTTTTCCCTCAGTGTAGGAGAATGGCAATAGGCATTCAATGGGAACTTTACTTTGAAAAATGGAATGAAGACAATGTTGAATATAATCATATTTGATTGATTTTTTAAGATTTGTATTCAACTTTGACTGTTGCTGTAGAGTACTTTTATTTGATTGCTTGTTATCTGTGGCTCTTCTAGAGAGTTTACATATGGTAAAAAGCTGCATTTTGCAAAACATGGAGATGCCGGGGAATGAACTCGGTGCAAAGCAAAGCATGTGCTCTACCACTGAGCTACATCCCCTTAGAATTGCTATGTTCTTATGCACAAGTGATTGCAGCTTTACATTTCACTAGAGATTTACTACTTTTCAGTGTTATTTTGGATATCTTAGAAGATGGAAGTATAACCATTATACCATGCTTGACTTCAAGGAATTTATGGTTTTCATGTCTGATGAGAATGCAAGTAGATGCCCATTCCGAACATTGGAATGCTCTTAAAGTTCTCCATCAGAGACTGGTTTATCATCAGAATCCCCTACTTTTACTAATGAATGGTGTGGATATTGAACAAGATTTGCTAACTAGAGGGCTTTCTTACATTCTCTTTGGTCATCAGTGTCAGAACTTAGTAGAAGTGCACAAAGGATGCATGCTATGATTGCCTCTTGGGCATTGCTATCTAATGCTTCACCAGACAATCTATCTAGAGTTGATATGTTGTCATCATTCCATGCTTTGAATTTCATTAAGTGCTTGCCCTCCAAGCCCATGTCCATCCTCTTTTTGTTCACAAAGTGTTTGAACTTGTCTCTCAATCTTAATCAATTAGTTTTACTATATTATTTGTCTCGCTCTTTTATTAAACTTTGCTCAGGTAGTCGCCTTCAGTTCCCACTGAAAATAAAAAATCTATTTCCTACTTACCATATGTTTTCCCTCAGTGTAGGAGAATGGCAATAGGCATTCAATGGGAACTTTACTTTGAAAAATGGAATGAAGACAATGTTGAATATAATCATATTTGATTGATTTTTTAAGATTTGTATTCAACTTTGACTGTTGCTGTAGAGTACTTTTATTTGATTGCTTGTTATCTGTGGCTCTTCTAGAGAGTTTACATATGGTAAAAAGCTGCATTTTGCAAAACATGGAGATGCCGGGGAATGAACTCGGTGCAAAGCAAAGCATGTGCTCTACCACTGAGCTACATCCCCTAGGAGCTGCTATTTTCTTATGCACAAGTGATTGCAGCTTTACATTTCACTAGAGATTTACTACTTTTCAGTGTTATTAGGGACATCTTAGAGGATGGAAGAATAACCATTATACCATGCTTGACTTCAAGGACTTTATGGTTTTAATGGCTGATGAGAATGCAAGGAGATGCCCATTCCAAACATTGGAATGCTCTTAAAGTTCTCCATCAGAAACTGGTTTATCATCAGAATCCCCTACTTTTACTAATGAATGGTGTAGATATTGATCAAGTTTTGCTAACTAGAGGGCTTTCTTACATTCTGTTTGGTCATCAGTGTCAGAATTTAGTAGAAGGGCACAAAGGATGCATGCTATGACTGCCTCTTGGGCTTGCTAGCTAATGCTTCACCAGACAATCTATCTAGAGTTGATATGTTGTCATCATTCCATGCTTTGAAATTTCATTAAGTGCTTGCCCTCCAAGCCCATGTCCATCCTCTTTTTGTTCACAAAGTGTTTGAACTTGTCTCTCAATCTTAATCAATTAGTTTTACTATATTATTTGTCTCGCTCTTTTATTAAACTTTGCTCAGGTAGTCACCTTCAGTTCCCACTGAAAATAAAAAATCTATTTCCTACTTACCATATGTTTTCCCTCAGTGTAGGAGAATGGCTATAGGCATTCAATGGGAACTTTACTTTGAAAAATGGTATGAAGACGATGTTGAATATAATCATATTTGATTGATTTTTTAAGATTTGTATTCAACTTTGACTGTTTCTGTAGAGTACTTTTATTTGATTGCTTGTTATCTGTGGCTCTTCTAGAGAGTTTACATATGGTAAAAAGCTGCATTTTGCAAAACATGGAGATGCCGGGGAATGAACTCGGTGCAAAGCAAAGCATGTGCTCTACCACTGAGCTACATCCCCTAGGAGCTGCTATTTTCTTATGCACAAGTGATTGCAGCTTTACATTTCACTAGAGATTTACTACTTTTCAGTGTTATTAGGGACATCTTAGAGGATGGAAGAATAACCATTATACCATGCTTGACTTCAAGGACTTTATGGTTTTCATGGCTGATGAGAATGCATGGAGATGCCCATTCCAAACATTGGAATGCTCTTAAAGTTCTCCATCAGAGACTGGTTTATCATCAGAATCTTCTACTTTTACTAATGAATGGTGTAGATATTGATCAAGTTTTGCTGACTAGAGGGCATTCTTACATTCTGTTTGGTCATCAGTGTCAGAATTTAGTAGAAGGGCACAAAGGATGCATGCTATGACTGCCTCTTGGGCACTGCTAACTAATGCTTCACCAGACAATCTATCTAGAGTTGATATGTTGTCATCATTCCATGCTTTGAAATTTCATTAAGTGCTTGCCCTCCAAGCCCTTGTCCATCCTCTTTATGTTCACAAAGTGTTTGAACTTGTCTCTCAATCTTAATCAATTAGTTTTACTATATTATTTGTCTCGCTCTTTTATTAAACTTTGCTCAGGTAGTCGCCTTCAGTTCCCACTGAAAATAAAAAATCTATTTCCTACTTACCATATGTTTTCCCTCAGTGTAGGAGAATGGCAATAGGCATTCAATGGGAACTTTACTTTGAAAAATGGTATGAAGACGATGTTGAATATAATCATATTTGATTGATTTTTTATGATTTGTGTTCAACTTTGACTATTGCTGTAGAGTACTTTTATTGGATTGCTTGTTATCTGTGGCTATTCTAGAGAGTTTACATATGGTAAAAAGCTGCATTTTGCAAAACATGGAGATGCCGGGTATTGAACCCGGGGCCTCATACATGCAAAGCATGCGCTCTACCACTGAGCTACATCCCCTTAGAATTGCTATGTTCTTATGCACAAGTGATTGCAGCTTTACATTTCACTAGAGATTTACTCCTTTTCAGTGTTATTAGGGATATCTTAGAAGATGGAAGTATAACCATTATACCATGCTTGACTTCAAGGACTTTATGGTTTTCATGGCTGATGAGAATGCATGGAGATGCCCATTCCGAACTTTGGAATGCTCTTAAAGTTCTCCATCAGAGACTGGTTTATCATCAGAATCCCCTACTTTTACTAATGAATGGTGTAGATATTGATCAAGTTTTGCTAACTAGAGGGCTTTCTTACATTCTGTTTGATCATCAGTGTCAGAATTTAGTAGAAGGGCACAAAGGATGCATGCTATGACTGCCTCTTGGGCTTGCTAGCTAATGCTTCACCAGACAATCTATCTAGAGTTGATAAGTTGTCATCATTCCATGCTTTGAAATTTCATTAAGTGCTTGCCCTCCAAGCCCATGTCCATCCTCTTTTTGTTCACAAAGTGTTTGAACTTGTCTCTCAATCTTAATCAATTAGTTTTACTATATTATTTGTCTCGCTCTTTTATTAAACTTTGCTCGGGTAGTCGCCTTCAGTTCCCACTGAAAATAAAAAATCTATTTCCTACTTACTATATGTTTTCCCACAGTGTAGGAGAATGACAATAGGCATTCAATGGGAACTTTACTTTGAAAAATGGTATGAAGACGATGTTGAATATAATCATATTTGATTGATTTTTTATGATTTGTATTCAACTTTGACTATTGCTGTAGAGAACTTTTATTGGATTGCTTGTTATCTGTGGCTCTTCTAGAGAGTTTACATATGGTAAAAAGCTGCATTTTGCAAAACATGGAGATGCCGGGTATTGAACCCGGGCCCTCATACATGCAAAGCATGCGCTCTACCACTGAGCTACATCACCTTAGAATTGCTATGTTTTTATGCACAAGTGTTTGCAGCTTTACATTTCACTAGAGATTTACTACTTTTCAGTGTTATTAGGGATATCTTAGAAGATGGAAGTATAACCATTATACCATGCTTGACTTCAAGGAATTTATGGTTTTCATGTCTGATGAGAATGCAAGTAGATGCCCATTCCGAACATTGGAATGCTCTTAAAGTTCTCCATCAGAGACTGGTTTATCATCAGAATCCCCTACTTTTACTAATGAATGGTGTGGATATTGAACAAGATTTGCTAACTAGAGGGCTTTCTTACATTCTCTTTGGTCATCAGTGTCAGAACTTAGTAGAAGTGCACAAAGGATGCATGCTATGATTGCCTCTTGGGCATTGCTATCTAATGCTTCACCAGACAATCTATCTAGAGTTGATATGTTGTCATCATTCCATGCTTTGAATTTCATTAAGTGCTTGCCCTCCAAGCCAATGTCCATCCTCTTTTTGTTCACAAAGTGTTTGAACTTGTCTCTCAATCTTAATCTTTTAGTTTTGCTATATTATTTGTCTTGCTCTTTTATTAAACTTTGCTCGGGTAGTCGCCTTCAGTTCCCACTGAAAATAAAAAAACTATTTCATACTTACCATATGTTTTCCCTCAGTGTAGGAGAATGGCAATAGGCATTCAATGGGAACTTTACTTTGAAAAATGGAATGAAAACAATGTTGAATATAATCATATTTGATTGATTTTTTAAAATTTGTATTCAACTTTGACTGTTGCTGTAGAGTACTTTTATTTGATTGCTTGTTATCTGTGGCTCTTCTAGAGAGTTTACATATGGTAAAAAGCTGCATTTTGCAAAACATGGAGATGCCGGGGAATGAACTCGGTGCAAAGCAAAGCATGTGCTCTACCACTGAGCTACATCCCCTAGGAGCTGCTATTTTCTTATGCACAAGTGATTGCAGCTTTACATTTCACTAGAGATTTACTACTTTTCAGTGTTATTAGGGACATCTTAGAGGATGGAAGAATAACCATTATACCATGCTTGACTTCAAGGACTTTATGGTTTTCATGGCTGATGAGAATGCAAGGAGATGTCCATTCCAAACATTGGAATGCTCTTAAAGTTCTCCATCAGAGACTGGTTTATCATCAGAATCCCCTACTTTTACTAATGAATGGTGTAGATATTGATCAAGTTTTGCTAACTAGAGGGCATTCTTACATTCTGTTTGGTCATCAGTGTCAGAATTTAGTAGAAGGGCACAAAGGATGCATGCTATGACTGCCTCTTGGGCTTGCTAGCTAATGCTTCACCAGACAATCTATCTAGAGTTGATATGTTGTCATCATTCCATGCTTTGAAATTTCATTAAGTGCTTGCCCTCCAAGCCCATGTCCATCCTCTTTTTGTTCACAAAGTGTTTGAACTTGTCTCTCAATCTTAATCAATTAGTTTTACTATATTATTTGTCTCACACTTTTATTAAACTTTGCTCGGGTTGTAACCTTCAGTTCCCACTGAAAATAAAAAATCTATTTCCTACTTACTATATTGTTTTCCCACAGTGTAGGAGAATGACAATAGGCATTCAATGGGAACTTTACTTTGAAAAATGGTATGAAGACGATGTTGAATATAATCATATTTGATTGATTTTTTATGATTTGTATTCAACTTTGACTATTGCTGTAGAGAACTTTTATTGGATTGCTTGTTATCTGTGGCTCTTCTAGAGAGTATGGTAAAAAGCTGCATTTTGCAAAACATGGAGATGCCGGGTATTGAACCCGGGGCCTCATACATGCAAAGCATGCGCTCTACCACTGAGCTACATCCCCTTAGAATTGCTATGTTTTTATGCACAAGTGATTGCAGCTTTACATTTCACTAGAGATTTACTACTTTTCAGTGTTATTAGTGATATCTTAGAAGATGGAAGTATAACCATTATACCATGCTTGACTTCAAGGAATTTATGGTTTTCATGTCTGATGAGAATGCAAGTAGATGCCCATTCCGAACATTGGAATGCTCTTAAAGTTCTCCATCAGAGACTGGTTTATCATCAGAATCCCCTACTTTTACTAATGAATGGTGTGGATATTGAACAAGATTTGCTAACTAGAGGGCTTTCTTACATTCTCTTTGGTCATCAGTGTCAGAACTTAGTAGAAGTGCACAAAGGATGCATGCTATGATTGCCTCTTGGGCATTGCTATCTAATGCTTCACCAGACAATCTATCTAGAGTTGATATGTTGTCATCATTCCATGCTTTGAAATTTCATTAAGTGCTTGCCCTCCAAGCCCATGTCCATCCTCTTTTTGTTCACAAAGTGTTTGAACTTGTCTCTCAATCTTAATCAATTAGTTTTGCTATATTATTTGTCTCGCTCTTTTATTAAACTTTGCTCGGGTAGTCGCCTTCAGTTCCAACTGAAAATAAAAAAACTATTTCATACTTACCATATGTTTTCCCTCAGTGTAGGAGAATGGCAATAGGCATTCAATGGGAACTTTACTTTGAAAAATGGAATGAAGACAATGTTGAATATAATCATATTTGATTGATTTTTTAAGATTTGTATTCAACTTTGACTGTTGCTGTAGAGTACTTTTATTTGATTGCTTGTTATCTGTGGCTCTTCTAGAGAGTTTACATATGGTAAAAAGCTGCATTTTGCAAAACATGGAGATGCCGGGGAATGAACTCGGTGCAAAGCAAAGCATGTGCTCTACCACTGAGCTACATCCCCTTAGAATTGCTATGTTCTTATGCACAAGTGATTGCAGCTTTACATTTCACTAGAGATTTACTACTTTTCAGTGTTATTTTGGATATCTTAGAAGATGGAAGTATAACCATTATACCATGCTTGACTTCAAGGAATTTATGGTTTTCATGTCTGATGAGAATGCAAGTAGATGCCCATTCCGAACATTGGAATGCTCTTAAAGTTCTCCATCAGAGACTGGTTTATCATCAGAATCCCCTACTTTTACTAATGAATGGTGTGGATATTGAACAAGATTTGCTAACTAGAGGGCTTTCTTACATTCTCTTTGGTCATCAGTGTCAGAACTTAGTAGAAGTGCACAAAGGATGCATGCTATGATTGCCTCTTGGGCATTGCTATCTAATGCTTCACCAGACAATCTATCTAGAGTTGATATGTTGTCATCATTCCATGCTTTGAATTTCATTAAGTGCTTGCCCTCCAAGCCCATGTCCATCCTCTTTTTGTTCACAAAGTGTTTGAACTTGTCTCTCAATCTTAATCAATTAGTTTTGCTATATTATTTGTCTCGCTCTTTTATTAAACTTTGCTCGGGTAGTCGCCTTCAGTTCCAACTGAAAATAAAAAAACTATTTCATACTTACCATATGTTTTCCCTCAGTGTAGGAGAATGGTAATAGGCATTCAATGGGAACTTTACTTTGAAAAATGGAATGAAGACAATGTTGAATATAATCATAGTTGATTGATTTTTTATGATTTGTATTCAACTTTGACTATTGCTGTAGAGTACTTTTATTGGTTTGCCTGTTATCTGTGGCTCTTCTAGAGAGTTTACATATGGTAAAAAGCTGTATTTTGCAAAACATGGAGATGCCGGGGAATGAACTCGGTGCAAAGCAAAGCATGCGCTCTACCACTGAGCTACATCCCCTAGGAGCTGCTATTTTCTTATGCACAAGTGATTACATCTTTACATTTCACTAGAGATTTACTACTTTTCAGTGTTATTAGGGACATCTTAGAGGATGGAAGGATAACCATTATACCTTGCTGGATTTCAAGGACTTTATGGTTTTCATGGCTGATGAGAATGCAAGGAGATGCCCATTCCAAACATTGGAATGCTCTTAAAGTTCTCCATCAGAGACTGGTTTATCATCAGAATCCCTTACTTTTACTAATGAATGGTGTAGATATTGATCAAGTTTTGCTAACTAGAGGGCTTTCTTACATTCTGTTTGGTCATCAGTGTCAGAATTTAGTAGAAGGGCAGAAAGGATGCATGCTATGACTGCCTCTTGGGCTTGCTAGCTAATGCTTCACCAGACAATCTATCTAGAGTTGATATGTTGTCATCATTCCATGCTTTGAAATTTCATTAAGTGCTTGCCCTCCAAGCCCATGTCCATCCTCTTTTTGTTCACAAAGTGTTTGAACTTGTCTCTCAATCTTAATCAATTAGTTTTACTATATTATTTGTCTCGCTCTTTTATTAAACTTTGCTCAGGTAGTCAAATTCAGTTCCCACTGAAAATAAAAAATCTATTTCCTACTTACCATATGTTTTCCCTCAGTGTAGGAGAATGGCTATAGGCATTCAATGGGAACTTTACTTTGAAAAATGGTATGAAGACGATGTTGAATATAATCATATTTGATTGATTTTTTAAGATTTGTATTCAACTTTGACTATTGCTGTAGAGTACTTTTATTGGTTTGCTTGTTATCTGTGGCTCTTCTAGAGAGTTTACATATGGTAAAAAGCTGCATTTTGCAAAACATGGAGATGCCGGGGAATGAACTCCGTGCAAAGCAAAGCATGTGCTCTACCACTGAGCTACGTCCCCTAGGAGCTGCTATTTTCTTATGCACAAGTGATTGCAGCTTTACATTTCACTAGAGATTTACTACTTTTCAGTGTTATTAGGGACATCTTAGAGGATGGAAGAATAACCATTATACCATGCTTGACTTCAAGGACTTTATGGTTTTCATGGCTGATGAGAATGCAAGGAGATGCCCATTCCAAACATTGGAATGCTCTTAAAGTTCTCCATCAGAGACTGGTTTATCATCAGAATCCCCTACTTTTACTAATGAATGGTGTAGATATTGATCAAGTTTTGCTAACTAGAGGGCATTCTTACATTCTGTTTGGTCATCAGTGTCAGAATTTAGTAGAAGGGCACAAAGGATGCATGCTATGACTGCCTCTTGGGCACTGCTAACTAATGCTTCACCAGACAATCTATCTAGAGTTGATATGTTGTCATCATTCCATGCTTTGAAATTTCATTAAGTGCTTGCCCTCCAAGCCCTTGTCCATCCTCTTTTTGTTCACAAAGTGTTTGAACTTGTCTCTCAATCTTAATCAATTAGTTTTACTATATTATTTGTCTCGCTCTTTTATTAAACTTTGCTCAGGTAGTCGCCTTCAGTTCCCACTGAAAATAAAAAATCTATTTCCTACTTACCATATGTTTTCCCTCAGTGTAGGAGAATGGCAATAGGCATTCAATGGGAACTTTACTTTGAAAAATGGAATGAAGACAATGTTGAATATAATCATATTTGATTGATTTTTTAAGATTTGTATTCAACTTTGACTGTTGCTGTAGAGTACTTTTATTTGATTGCTTGTTATCTGTGGCTCTTCTAGAGAGTTTACATATGGTAAAAAGCTGCATTTTGCAAAACATGGAGATGCCGGGGAATGAACTCGGTGCAAAGCAAAGCATGTGCTCTACCACTGAGCTACATCCCCTAGGAGCTGCTATTTTCTTATGCACAAGTGATTGCAGCTTTACATTTCACTAGAGATTTACTACTTTTCAGTGTTATTAGGGACATCTTAGAGGATGGAAGAATAACCATTATACCATGCTTGACTTCAAGGACTTTATGGTTTTCATGGCTGATGAGAATGCAAGGAGATGCCCATTCCAAACATTGGAATGCTCTTAAAGTTCTCCATCAGAAACTGGTTTATCATCAGAATCCCCTACTTTTACTAATGAATGGTGTAGATATTGATCAAGTTTTGCTAACTAGAGGGCTTTCTTACATTCTGTTTGGTCATCAGTGTCAGAATTTAGTAGAAGGGCACAAAGGATGCATGCTATGACTGCCTCTTGGGCTTGCTAGCTAATGCTTCACCAGACAATCTATCTAGAGTTGATATGTTGTCATCATTCCATGCTTTGAAATTTCATTAAGTGCTTGCCCTCCAAGCCCATGTCCATCCTCTTTTTGTTCACAAAGTGTTTGAACTTGTCTCTCAATCTTAATCAATTAGTTTTACTATATTATTTGTCTCGCTCTTTTATTAAACTTTGCTCAGGTAGTCACCTTCAGTTCCCACTGAAAATAAAAAATCTATTTCCTACTTACCATATGTTTTCCCTCAGTGTAGGAGAATGGCTATAGGCATTCAATGGGAACTTTACTTTGAAAAATGGTATGAAGACGATGTTGAATATAATCATATTTGATTGATTTTTTAAGATTTGTATTCAACTTTGACTGTTTCTGTAGAGTACTTTTATTTGATTGCTTGTTATCTGTGGCTCTTCTAGAGAGTTTACATATGGTAAAAAGCTGCATTTTGCAAAACATGGAGATGCCGGGGAATGAACTCGGTGCAAAGCAAAGCATGTGCTCTACCACTGAGCTACATCCCCTAGGAGCTGCTATTTTCTTATGCACAAGTGATTGCAGCTTTACATTTCACTAGAGATTTACTACTTTTCAGTGTTATTAGGGACATCTTAGAGGATGGAAGAATAACCATTATACCATGCTTGACTTCAAGGACTTTATGGTTTTCATGGCTGATGAGAATGCAAGGAGATGCCCATTCCAAACATTGGAATGCTCTTAAAGTTCTCCATCAGAGACTGGTTTATCATCAGAATCTTCTACTTTTACTAATGAATGGTGTAGATATTGATCAAGTTTTGCTGACTAGAGGGCATTCTTACATTCTGTTTGGTCATCAGTGTCAGAATTTAGTAGAAAGGCACAAAGGATGCATGCTATGACTGCCTCTTGGGCACTGCTAACTAATGCTTCACCAGACAATCTATCTAGAGTTGATATGTTGTCATCATTCCATGCTTTGAAATTTCATTAAGTGCTTGCCCTCCAAGCCCTTGTCCATCCTCTTTATGTTCACAAAGTGTTTGAACTTGTCTCTCAATCTTAATCAATTAGTTTTACTATATTATTTGTCTCGCTCTTTTATTAAACTTTGCTCAGGTAGTCGCCTTCAGTTCCCACTGAAAATAAAAAATCTATTTCCTACTTACCATATGTTTTCCCTCAGTGTAGGAGAATGGCAATAGGCATTCAATGGGAACTTTACTTTGAAAAATGGTATGAAGACGATGTTGAATATAATCATATTTGATTGATTTTTTATGATTTGTGTTCAACTTTGACTATTGCTGTAGAGTACTTTTATTGGTTTGCTTGTTATCTGTGGCTCTTCTAGAGAGTTTACATATGGTAAAAAGCTGCATTTTGCAAAACATGGAGATGCCGGGGAATGAACTCCGTGCAAAGCAAAGCATGTGCTCTACCACTGAGCTACGTCCCCTAGGAGCTGCTATTTTCTTATGCACAAGTGATTGCAGCTTTACATTTCACTAGAGATTTACTACTTTTCAGTGTTATTAGGGACATCTTAGAGGATGGAAGAATAACCATTATACCATGCTTGACTTCAAGGACTTTATGGTTTTCATGGCTGATGAGAATGCAAGGAGATGCCCATTCCAAACATTGGAATGCTCTTAAAGTTCTCCATCAGAGACTGGTTTATCATCAGAATCCCCTACTTTTACTAATGAATGGTGTAGATATTGATCAAGTTTTGCTAACTAGAGGGCATTCTTACATTCTGTTTGGTCATCAGTGTCAGAATTTAGTAGAAGGGCACAAAGGATGCATGCTATGACTGCCTCTTGGGCACTGCTAACTAATGCTTCACCAGACAATCTATCTAGAGTTGATATGTTGTCATCATTCCATGCTTTGAAATTTCATTAAGTGCTTGCCCTCCAAGCCCTTGTCCATCCTCTTTTTGTTCACAAAGTGTTTGAACTTGTCTCTCAATCTTAATCAATTAGTTTTACTATATTATTTGTCTCGCTCTTTTATTAAACTTTGCTCAGGTAGTCGCCTTCAGTTCCCACTGAAAATAAAAAATCTATTTCCTACTTACCATATGTTTTCCCTCAGTGTAGGAGAATGGCAATAGGCATTCAATGGGAACTTTACTTTGAAAAATGGAATGAAGACAATGTTGAATATAATCATATTTGATTGATTTTTTAAGATTTGTATTCAACTTTGACTGTTGCTGTAGAGTACTTTTATTTGATTGCTTGTTATCTGTGGCTCTTCTAGAGAGTTTACATATGGTAAAAAGCTGCATTTTGCAAAACATGGAGATGCCGGGGAATGAACTCGGTGCAAAGCAAAGCATGTGCTCTACCACTGAGCTACATCCCCTAGGAGCTGCTATTTTCTTATGCACAAGTGATTGCAGCTTTACATTTCACTAGAGATTTACTACTTTTCAGTGTTATTAGGGACATCTTAGAGGATGGAAGAATAACCATTATACCATGCTTGACTTCAAGGACTTTATGGTTTTCATGGCTGATGAGAATGCAAGGAGATGCCCATTCCAAACATTGGAATGCTCTTAAAGTTCTCCATCAGAAACTGGTTTATCATCAGAATCCCCTACTTTTACTAATGAATGGTGTAGATATTGATCAAGTTTTGCTAACTAGAGGGCTTTCTTACATTCTGTTTGGTCATCAGTGTCAGAATTTAGTAGAAGGGCACAAAGGATGCATGCTATGACTGCCTCTTGGGCTTGCTAGCTAATGCTTCACCAGACAATCTATCTAGAGTTGATATGTTGTCATCATTCCATGCTTTGAAATTTCATTAAGTGCTTGCCCTCCAAGCCCATGTCCATCCTCTTTTTGTTCACAAAGTGTTTGAACTTGTCTCTCAATCTTAATCAATTAGTTTTACTATATTATTTGTCTCGCTCTTTTATTAAACTTTGCTCAGGTAGTCACCTTCAGTTCCCACTGAAAATAAAAAATCTATTTCCTACTTACCATATGTTTTCCCTCAGTGTAGGAGAATGGCTATAGGCATTCAATGGGAACTTTACTTTGAAAAATGGTATGAAGACGATGTTGAATATAATCATATTTGATTGATTTTTTAAGATTTGTATTCAACTTTGACTGTTTCTGTAGAGTACTTTTATTTGATTGCTTGTTATCTGTGGCTCTTCTAGAGAGTTTACATATGGTAAAAAGCTGCATTTTGCAAAACATGGAGATGCCGGGGAATGAACTCGGTGCAAAGCAAAGCATGTGCTCTACCACTGAGCTACATCCCCTAGGAGCTGCTATTTTCTTATGCACAAGTGATTGCAGCTTTACATTTCACTAGAGATTTACTACTTTTCAGTGTTATTAGGGACATCTTAGAGGATGGAAGAATAACCATTATACCATGCTTGACTTCAAGGACTTTATGGTTTTCATGGCTGATGAGAATGCAAGGAGATGCCCATTCCAAACATTGGAATGCTCTTAAAGTTCTCCATCAGAGACTGGTTTATCATCAGAATCTTCTACTTTTACTAATGAATGGTGTAGATATTGATCAAGTTTTGCTGACTAGAGGGCATTCTTACATTCTGTTTGGTCATCAGTGTCAGAATTTAGTAGAAAGGCACAAAGGATGCATGCTATGACTGCCTCTTGGGCACTGCTAACTAATGCTTCACCAGACAATCTATCTAGAGTTGATATGTTGTCATCATTCCATGCTTTGAAATTTCATTAAGTGCTTGCCCTCCAAGCCCTTGTCCATCCTCTTTATGTTCACAAAGTGTTTGAACTTGTCTCTCAATCTTAATCAATTAGTTTTACTATATTATTTGTCTCGCTCTTTTATTAAACTTTGCTCAGGTAGTCGCCTTCAGTTCCCACTGAAAATAAAAAATCTATTTCCTACTTACCATATGTTTTCCCTCAGTGTAGGAGAATGGCAATAGGCATTCAATGGGAACTTTACTTTGAAAAATGGTATGAAGACGATGTTGAATATAATCATATTTGATTGATTTTTTATGATTTGTGTTCAACTTTGACTATTGCTGTAGAGTACTTTTATTGGATTGCTTGTTATCTGTGGCTATTCTAGAGAGTTTACATATGGTAAAAAGCTGCATTTTGCAAAACATGGAGATGCCGGGTATTGAACCCGGGGCCTCATACATGCAAAGCATGCGCTCTACCACTGAGCTACATCCCCTTAGAATTGCTATGTTCTTATGCACAAGTGATTGCAGCTTTACATTTCACTAGAGATTTACTCCTTTTCAGTGTTATTAGGGATATCTTAGAAGATGGAAGTATAACCATTATACCATGCTTGACTTCAAGGACTTTATGGTTTTCATGGCTGATGAGAATGCATGGAGATGCCCATTCCGAACTTTGGAATGCTCTTAAAGTTCTCCATCAGAGACTGGTTTATCATCAGAATCCCCTACTTTTACTAATGAATGGTGTAGATATTGATCAAGTTTTGCTAACTAGAGGGCTTTCTTACATTCTGTTTGATCATCAGTGTCAGAATTTAGTAGAAGGGCACAAAGGATGCATGCTATGACTGCCTCTTGGGCTTGCTAGCTAATGCTTCACCAGACAATCTATCTAGAGTTGATAAGTTGTCATCATTCCATGCTTTGAAATTTCATTAAGTGCTTGCCCTCCAAGCCCATGTCCATCCTCTTTTTGTTCACAAAGTGTTTGAACTTGTCTCTCAATCTTAATCAATTAGTTTTACTATATTATTTGTCTCGCTCTTTTATTAAACTTTGCTCGGGTAGTCGCCTTCAGTTCCCACTGAAAATAAAAAATCTATTTCCTACTTACTATATGTTTTCCCACAGTGTAGGAGAATGACAATAGGCATTCAATGGGAACTTTACTTTGAAAAATGGTATGAAGACGATGTTGAATATAATCATATTTGATTGATTTTTTATGATTTGTATTCAACTTTGACTATTGCTGTAGAGAACTTTTATTGGATTGCTTGTTATCTGTGGCTCTTCTAGAGAGTTTACATATGGTAAAAAGCTGCATTTTGCAAAACATGGAGATGCCGGGTATTGAACCCGGGCCCTCATACATGCAAAGCATGCGCTCTACCACTGAGCTACATCACCTTAGAATTGCTATGTTTTTATGCACAAGTGTTTGCAGCTTTACATTTCACTAGAGATTTACTACTTTTCAGTGTTATTAGGGATATCTTAGAAGATGGAAGTATAACCATTATACCATGCTTGACTTCAAGGAATTTATGGTTTTCATGTCTGATGAGAATGCAAGTAGATGCCCATTCCGAACATTGGAATGCTCTTAAAGTTCTCCATCAGAGACTGGTTTATCATCAGAATCCCCTACTTTTACTAATGAATGGTGTGGATATTGAACAAGATTTGCTAACTAGAGGGCTTTCTTACATTCTCTTTGGTCATCAGTGTCAGAACTTAGTAGAAGTGCACAAAGGATGCATGCTATGATTGCCTCTTGGGCATTGCTATCTAATGCTTCACCAGACAATCTATCTAGAGTTGATATGTTGTCATCATTCCATGCTTTGAATTTCATTAAGTGCTTGCCCTCCAAGCCAATGTCCATCCTCTTTTTGTTCACAAAGTGTTTGAACTTGTCTCTCAATCTTAATCTTTTAGTTTTGCTATATTATTTGTCTTGCTCTTTTATTAAACTTTGCTCGGGTAGTCGCCTTCAGTTCCCACTGAAAATAAAAAAACTATTTCATACTTACCATATGTTTTCCCTCAGTGTAGGAGAATGGCAATAGGCATTCAATGGGAACTTTACTTTGAAAAATGGAATGAAGACAATGTTGAATATAATCATATTTGATTGATTTTTTAAGATTTGTATTCAACTTTGACTGTTGCTGTAGAGTACTTTTATTTGATTGCTTGTTATCTGTGGCTCTTCTAGAGAGTTTACATATGGTAAAAAGCTGCATTTTGCAAAACATGGAGATGCCGGGGAATGAACTCGGTGCAAAGCAAAGCATGTGCTCTACCACTGAGCTACATCCCCTAGGAGCTGCTATTTTCTTATGCACAAGTGATTGCAGCTTTACATTTCACTAGAGATTTACTACTTTTCAGTGTTATTAGGGACATCTTAGAGGATGGAAGAATAACCATTATACCATGCTTGACTTCAAGGACTTTATGGTTTTCATGGCTGATGAGAATGCAAGGAGATGTCCATTCCAAACATTGGAATGCTCTTAAAGTTCTCCATCAGAGACTGGTTTATCATCAGAATCCCCTACTTTTACTAATGAATGGTGTAGATATTGATCAAGTTTTGCTAACTAGAGGGCATTCTTACATTCTGTTTGGTCATCAGTGTCAGAATTTAGTAGAAGGGCACAAAGGATGCATGCTATGACTGCCTCTTGGGCTTGCTAGCTAATGCTTCACCAGACAATCTATCTAGAGTTGATATGTTGTCATCATTCCATGCTTTGAAATTTCATTAAGTGCTTGCCCTCCAAGCCCATGTCCATCCTCTTTTTGTTCACAAAGTGTTTGAACTTGTCTCTCAATCTTAATCAATTAGTTTTACTATATTATTTGTCTCACACTTTTATTAAACTTTGCTCGGGTAGTAACCTTCAGTTCCCACTGAAAATAAAAAATCTATTTCCTACTTACTATATGTTTTCCCACAGTGTAGGAGAATGACAATAGGCATTCAATGGGAACTTTACTTTGAAAAATGGTATGAAGACGATGTTGAATATAATCATATTTGATTGATTTTTTATGATTTGTATTCAACTTTGACTATTGCTGTAGAGAACTTTTATTGGATTGCTTGTTATCTGTGGCTCTTCTAGAGAGTATGGTAAAAAGCTGCATTTTGCAAAACATGGAGATGCCAGTATTGAACCCGGGGCCTCATACATGCAAAGCATGCGCTCTACCACTGAGCTACATCCCCTTAGAATTGCTATGTTTTTATGCACAAGTGATTGCAGCTTTACATTTCACTAGAGATTTACTACTTTTCAGTGTTATTAGTGATATCTTAGAAGATGGAAGTATAACCATTATACCATGCTTGACTTCAAGGAATTTATGGTTTTCATGTCTGATGAGAATGCAAGTAGATGCCCATTCCGAACATTGGAATGCTCTTAAAGTTCTCCATCAGAGACTGGTTTATCATCAGAATCCCCTACTTTTACTAATGAATGGTGTGGATATTGAACAAGATTTGCTAACTAGAGGGCTTTCTTACATTCTCTTTGGTCATCAGTGTCAGAACTTAGTAGAAGTGCACAAAGGATGCATGCTATGATTGCCTCTTGGGCATTGCTATCTAATGCTTCACCAGACAATCTATCTAGAGTTGATATGTTGTCATCATTCCATGCTTTGAATTTCATTAAGTGCTTGCCCTCCAAGCCAATGTCCATCCTCTTTTTGTTCACATATTATTTGTCTAGCTCTTTTATTAAACTTTGCTCGGGTAGTCGCCTTCAGTTCCCACTGAAAATAAAAAAACTATTTCATACTTACCATATGTTTTCCCTCAGTGTAGGAGAATGGCAATAGGCATTCAATGGGAACTTTACTTTGAAAAATGGAATGAAGACAATGTTGAATATAATCATATTTGATTGATTTTTTAAGATTTGTATTCAACTTTGACTGTTGCTGTAGAGTACTTTTATTGGTTTGCCTGTTATCTGTGGCTCTTCTAGAGAGTTTACATATGGTAAAAAGCTGTATTTTGCAAAACATGGAGATGCCGGGGAATGAACTCGGTGCAAAGCAAAGCATGCGCTCTACCACTGAGCTACATCCCCTAGGAGCTGCTATTTTCATATGCACAATTGATTACAGCTTTACATTTCACTAGAGATTTACTACTTTTCAGTGTTATTAGGGACATCTTAGAGGATAGAAGTATAACCATTATACCATGCTTGACTTCAAGGACTTTATGGTTTTCATGGCTGATGAGAATGCAAGGAGATGCCCATTCCGAACATTGGAATACTCTTAAAGTTCTCCATCAGAGACTGGTTTATCATCAGAATCCCCTACTTTTACTAATGAATGGTGTAGATATTGATCAAATTTTGCTAACTAGAGGGCTTTCTTACATTCTGTTTGGTCATCAGTGTCAGAATTTAGTAGAAGGGCACAAAGGATGCATGCTATGACTGCCTCTTGGGCTTGCTAGCTAATGCTTCACCAGACAATCTATCTAGAGTTGATATGTTGTCATCATTCCATGCTTTGAAATTTCATTAAGTGCTTGCCCTCCAAGCCCATGTCCATCCTCTTTTTGTTCACAAAGTGTTTGAACTTGTCTCTCAATCTTAATCAATTAGTTTTACTATATTATTTGTCTCGCTCTTTTATTAAACTTTGCTCGCGTAGTCGCCTTCAGTTCCCACTGAAAATAAAAACTCTATTTCCTACTTACTATATGTTTTCCCTCAGTGTAGGAGAATGGCAATAGGCATTCAATGGGAACTTTACTTTGAAAAATGGTATGAAGACGATGTTGAATATAATCATATTTGATTGATTTTTAATGATTTGTGTTCAACTTTGACTATTGCTGTAGAGTACTTTTATTGGATTGCTTGTTATCTGTGGCTCTTCTAGAGAGTTTACATATGGTAAAAAGCTGCATTTTGCAAAACATGGAGATGCCGGGTATTGAACCCGGGGCCTCATACATGCAAAGCATGCGCTCTACCACTGAGCTACATCCCCTTAGAATTGCTATGTTCTTATGCACAAGTGATTGCAGCTTTACATTTCACTAGAGATTTACTACTTTTCAGTGTTATTAGGGATATCTTAGAAGATGGAAGTATAACCATTATACCATGCTTGACTTCAAGGACTTTATGGTTTTCATGGCTGATGAGAATGCATGGAGATGCCCATTCCGAACATTGGAATGCTCTTAAAGTTCTCCATCAGAGACTGGTTTATCATCAGAATCCCCTACTTTTACTAATGAATGGTGTAGATATTGATCAAATTTTGCTAACTAGAGGGCTTTCTTACATTCTGTTTGGTCATCAGTGTCAGAATTTAGTAGAAGGGCACAAAGGATGCATGCTATGACTGCCTCTTGGGCTTGCTAGCTAATGCTTCACCAGACAATCTATCTAGAGTTGATATGTTGTCATCATTCCATGCTTTGAAATTTCATTAAGTGCTTGCCCTCCAAGCCCATGTCCATCCTCTTTTTGTTCACAAAGTGTTTGAACTTGTCTCTCAATCTTAATCAATTAGTTTTACTATATTATTTGTCTCACACTTTTATTAAACTTTGCTCGGGTAGTCGCCTTCAGTTCCCACTGAAAATAAAAAATCTATTTCCTACTTACTATATGTTTTCCCACAGTGTAGGAGAATGACAATAGGCATTCAATGGGAACTTTACTTTGAAAAATGGTATGAAGACGATGTTGAATATAATCATATTTGATTGATTTTTTATGATTTGTATTCAACTTTGACTATTGCTGTAGCGAACTTTTATTGGATTGCTTGTTATCTGTGGCTCTTCTAGAGAGTTTACATATGGTAAAAAGCTGCATTTTGCAATGCCGGGTATTGAACCCGGGGCCTCATACATGCAAAGCATGCGCTCTACCACTGAGCTACATCCCCTTAGAATTGCTATGTTTTTATGCACAAGTGATTGCAGCTTTACATTTCACTAGAGATTTACTACTTTTCAGTGTTATTAGGGATATCTTAGAAGATGGAAGTATAACCATTATACCATGCTTGACTTTAAGGAATTTATGGTTTTCATGTCTGATGAGAATGCAAGTAGATGCCCATTCCGAACATTGGAATGCTCTTAAAGTTCTCCATCAGAGACTGGTTTATCATCAGAATCCCCTACTTTTACTAATGAATGGTATGGATATTGAACAAGATTTGCTAACTAGAGGGCTTTCTTACATTCTCTTTGGTCATCAGTGTCAGAACTTAGTAGAAGTGCACAAAGGATGCATGCTATGATTGCCTCTTGGGCATTGCTATCTAATGCTTCACCAGACAATCTATCTAGAGTTGATATGTTGTCATCATTCCATGCTTTGAATTTCATTAAGTGCTTGCCCTCGAAGCCAATGTCCATCCTCTTTTTGTTCACAAAGTGTTTGAACTTGTCTCTCAATCTTAATCTTTTAGTTTTGCTATATTATTTGTCTCGCTCTTTTATTAAACTTTGCTCGGGTAGTCGCCTTCAGTTCCCACTGAAAATAAAAAAACTATTTCATACTTACCATATGTTTTCCCTCAGTGTAGGAGAATGGCAATAGGCATTCAAGGGGAACTTTACTTTGAAAAATGGAATGAAGACAATGTTGAATATAATCATATTTGATTGATTTTTTATGATTTGTATTCAACTTTGACTATTGCTGTAGAGTACTTTTATTGGTTTGCCTGTTATCTGTGGCTCTTCTAGAGAGTTTACATATGGTAAAAAGCTGTATTTTGCAAAACATGGAGATGCCGGGGAATGAACTCGGTGCAAAGCAAAGCATGCGCTCTACCACTGAGCTACATCCCCTAGGAGCTGCTATTTTCATATGCACAATTGATTACAGCTTTACATTTCACTAGAGATTTACTACTTTTCAGTGTTATTAGGGACATCTTAGAGGATAGAAGTATAACCATTATACCATGCTTGACATCAAGGACTTTATGGTTTTCATGGCTGATGAGAATGCAAGGAGATGCCCATTCTGAACATTGGAATGCTCTTAAAGTTCTCCATCAGAGACTGGTTTATCATCAGAATCCCCTACTTTTACTAATGAATGGTGTAGATATTGATCAAATTTTGCTAACTAGAGGGCTTTCTTACATTCTGTTTGGTCATCAGTGTCAGAATTTAGTAGAAGGGCACAAAGGATGCATGCTATGACTGCCTCTTGGGCTTGCTAGCTAATGCTTCACCAGCCAATCTATCTAGAGTTGATATGTTGTCATCATTCCATGCTTTGAAATTTCATTAAGTGCTTGCCCTCCAAGCCCATGTCCATCCTCTTTTTGTTCACAAAGTGTTTGAACTTGTCTCTCAATCTTAATCAATTAGTTTTACTATATTATTTGTCTCGCTCTTTTATTAAACTTTGCTCGGGTAGTCGCCTTCAGTTCCCACTGAAAATAAAAACTCTATTTCCTACTTACTATATGTTTTCCCTCAGTGTAGGAGAATGGCAATAGGCATTCAATGGGAACTTTACTTTGAAAAATGGTATGAAGATGATGTTGAATATAATCATATTTGATTGATTTTTAATGATTTGTGTTCAACTTTGACTATTGCTGTAGAGTACTTTTATTGGATTGCTTGTTATCTGTGGCTCTTCTAGAGAGTTTACATATGGTAAAAAGCTGCATTTTGCAAAACATGGAGATGCCAGGTATTGAACCCGGGGCCTCATACATGCAAAGCATGCGCTCTACCACTGAGCTACATCCCCTTAGAATTGCTATGTTCTTATGCACAAGTGATTGCAGCTTTACATTTCACTAGAGATTTACTACTTTTCAGTGTTATTAGGGATATCTTAGAAGATGGAAGTATAACCATTATACCATGCTTGACTTCAAGGACTTTATGGTTTTCATGGCTGATGAGAATGCATGGAGATGCCCATTCCGAACATTGGAATGCTCTTAAAGTTCTCCATCAGAGACTGGTTTATCATCAGAATCCCCTACTTTTACTAATGAATGGTGTAGATATTGATCAAGTTTTGCTAACTAGAGGGCTTTCTTACATTCTGTTTGGTCATCAGTGTCAGAATTTAGTAGAAGTGCACAAAGGATGCATGCTATGACTGCCTCTTGGGCTTGCTAGCTAATGCTTCACCAGACAATCTATCTAGAGTTGATATGTTGTCATCATTCCATGCTTTGAAATTTCATTAAGTGCTTGCCCTCCAAGCCCATGTCCATCCTCTTTTTGTTCACAAAGTGTTTGAACTTGTCTCTCAATCTTAATCAATTAGTTTTACTATATTATTTGTCTCGCTCTTTTATTAAACTTTGCTCGGGTAGTCGCCTTCAGTTCCCACTGAAAATAAAAAATCTATTTCCTACTTACTATATGTTTTCCCACAGTGTAGGAGAATGACAATAGGCATTCAATGGGAACTTTACTTTGAAAAATGGTATGAAGACGATGTTGAATATAATCATATTTGATTGATTTTTTATGATTTGTATTCAACTTTGACTATTGCTGTAGAGAACTTTTATTGGATTGCTTGTTATCTGTGGCTCTTCTAGAGAGTTTACATATGGTAAAAAGCTGCATTTTGCAAAACATGGAGATGCCGGGTATTGAACCCGGGGCCTCATACATGCGAAGCATGCGCTCTACCACTGAGCTACATCCCCTTAGAATTGCTACGTTTTTATGCACAAGTGATTGCAGCTTTACATTTCACTAGAGATTTACTACTTTTCAGTGTTATTAGGGATATCTTAGAAGATGGAAGTATAACCATTATACCATGCTTGACTTCAAGGAATTTATGGTTTTCATGTCTGATGAGAATGCAAGTAGATGCCCATTCCGAACATTGGAATGCTCTTAAAGTTCTCCATCAGAGACTGGTTTATCATCAGAATCCCCTACTTTTACTAATGAATGGTGTGGATATTGAACAAGATTTGCTAACTAGAGGGCTTTCTTACATTCTCTTTGGTCATCAGTGTCAGAACTTAGTAGAAGTGCACAAAGGATGCATGCTATGATTGCCTCTTGGGCATTGCTATCTAATGCTTCACCAGACAATCTATCTAGAGTTGATATGTTGTCATCATTCCATGCTTTGAATTTCATTAAGTGCTTGCCCTCCAAGCCAATGTCCATCCTCTTTTTGTTCACAAAGTGTTTGAACTTGTCTCTCAATCTTAATCTTTTAGTTTTGCTATATTATTTGTCTCGCTCTTTTATTAAACTTTGCTCGGGTAGTCGCCTTCAGTTCCCACTGAAAATAAAAAAACTATTTCATACTTACCATATGTTTTCCCTCAGTGTAGGAGAATGGCAATAGGCATTCAATGGGAACTTTACTTTGAAAAATGGAATGAAGACAATGTTGAATATAATCATATTTGATTGATTTTTTAAGATTTGTATTCAACTTTGACTGTTGCTGTAGAGTACTTTTATTTGATTGCTTGTTATCTGTGGCTCTTCTAGAGAGTTTACATATGGTAAAAATTTTGCAAAACATGGAGATGCCGGGGAAAGAACTCGGTGCAAAGCAAAGCATGTGCTCTACCACTGAGCTACATCCCCTAGGAGCTGCTATTTTCTTATGCACAAGTGATTGCAGCTTTACATTTCACTTGAGATTTACTACTTTTCAGTGTTATTAGGGACATCTTAGAGGATGGAAGAATAACCATTATACCATGCTTGACTTCAAGGACTTTATGGTTTTCATGGCTGATGAGAATGCAAGGAGATGCCCATTCCAAACATTGGAATGCTCTTAAAGTTCTCCATCAGAGACTGGTTTATCATCAGAATCCCCTACTTTTACTAATGAATGGTGTAGATATTGATCAAGTTTTGCTAACTAGAGGGCATTCTTACATTCTGTTTGGTCATCAGTGTCAGAATTTAGTAGAAGGGCACAAAGGATGCATGCTATGACTGCCTCTTGGGCATTGCTAACTAATGCTTCACCAGACAATCTATCTAGAGTTGATATATTGTCATCATTCCATGCTTTGAAATTTCATTAAGTGCTTGCCTTCCAAGCCCATGTCCATCCTCTTTTTGTTCACAAAGTGTTTGAACTTGTCTCTCAATCTTAATCAATTAGTTTTACTATATTATTTGTCTCGCTCTTTTATTAAACTTTGCTCGGGTAGTCGCCTTTAGTTCCCACTGAAAATAAAAAATCTATTTCCTACTTACTATATGTTTTCCCTCAGTGTAGGAGAATGGCAATAGGCATTCAATGGGAACTTTACTTTGAAAAATGGTATGAAGACGATGTTGAATATAATCATATTTGATTGATTTTTAATGATTTGTGTTCAACTTTGACTATTGCTGTAGAGTACTTTTATTGGATTGCTTGTTATCTGTGGCTCTTCTAGAGAGTTTACATATGGTAAAAAGCTGCATTTTGCAAAACATGGAGATGCCAGGTATTGAACCCGGGGCCTCATACATGCAAAGCATGCACTCTACCACTGAGCTACATCCCCTTAGAATTGCTATGTTCTTATGCACAAGTGATTGCAGCTTTACATTTCACTAGAGATTTACTACTTTTCAGTGTTATTAGGGATATCTTAGAAGATGGAAGTATAACCATTATACCATGCTTGACTTCAAGGACTTTATGGTTTTCATGGCTGATGAGAATGCATGGAGATGCCCATTCCGAACATTGGAATGCTCTTAAAGTTCT